>JAJOZX010003046.1:485000-565920 GCA_023014485.1 Bathynomus jamesi
GAAGCTCTCTGCTGATGAGCAAGTGACAGGTTGTGGTGACTTGTGTGTTTTTATAGCATTTGTTTTGTACTACGGTGTGTATTTCTTTTTATTTTGCACATCGTAATAATTACTTTCTACGTTTTTTCAGATATTGTATGGTAATTCAAAATGGCATCAAATAGACGTGCTTGTGTAAATCACCCAGACAATTTCTGCTTTGTCTGTGGACAATATACACCTAAGCCACAACGTAGAAACATAACAACAAAGATTAAACTTGCCTACAAGTGTTATTTTGACTGTAAGTTAGGAGACCAACAGAGGGACTGGGCACCACATATTTGCTGTGCACAGTGCAATGCAATGTTAATAGCTTGGATGAATGGTAAAAGAAAAGCTATGCCGTTCTCAGTCCCCATGGTTTGGCGTGAGCCGAAAAATCACTTCAATTATTGTTATTTTTGTTTGACAAAGATTGCTGGTTTCACAAAGAAAAACAAATCAAAGATCACGTACCCAAACTGCGAATCAGCAATGAAACCAGTACCACATGATGAAACAAATCCACCACCAGTTCCACCAGCAACGATAACAGACAGCAGTTCATCTGAAGATTCTGCTAGTGATATAGAAACAGGGAAAGATGGCATATATGTTCCAGATGCAAATATTTCCCCACATTTGTTAAGTCAAGCGGAGTTAAATGACTTAGTGCGCGATTTGGAATTACCAAAAGAAAAGGCAGAGTTGCTTGGTTCAAGATTTCAAGAATTTAATCTTCTCCAACCAAACACCAAAGTTTCCCATTTCCGCCATCGCCATTTGCAGTTTTCATCATTTTACTTACAGGAAGAAAACGTTTGTTTCTGCCACGATATCAGTGGTCTGATGCAAGGGATTGGCTGTCGCTATGATCCAAAAGAATGGAGACTGTTCATTGACTCTAGTAAAGCTAGCCTTAAAGCTGTATTACTGCACAACGGCAATGAAAAACCTTCAATACCCTGTAGCACATGCCACTGGCCTTAATGAGACTTATGAATCGATGAAACTGCTGCTAAGACTCATCAAATATAAGGACCACACATGGAATATTTGTGGCGACCTTAAAGTTGTATCATTACTTCTTGGGTTACAGTTGGGCTACACAAAGCATATGTGCTTTTTGTGTCTATGGAACAGCAGAGATGACAAGAACCACTACAAAAAACATGATTGGCCATCTAGAACTGAACATGTTGTTGGTAAATACAATGTGAAACACCCAGCACTTATTGACCCTCAGAAAGTACATCTTCCACCACTTCACATTAAACTTGGCCTTATGAAAAATTTCGTGAAGGGTATGGATCATCAAGGTAGTGGTTTCCAATATTTAAAGGATAAATTCAAAGGAATATTGACAGATGCTAAGCTAGAAGCTGGAGTTTTCACTGGACCACAGATCCGCAGTGTCATCCACGACTCATCGTTTCCATCTAACCTAAATGAGAATGAACTAGGAGCATGGACATCTTTCGTTGAAGTTGTCAAAAATTTTCTTGGAAACCACAAAGCTGAAAACCACCGTAAACTCGTAGAAAACATGCTTAAATCTTATGAAATAATGGGATGCAGAATGTCTTTGAAAATTCATTTTTTACATTCTCATCTTGACTTCTTCCCGGCCAACCTTGGGGCTGTAAGTGACGAGCATGGTGAGCGCTTCCACCAACAGATCTCAGTTATGGAAAACAGATACCAAGGTAATTTCAACCCAAATATGATGGGAGATTATTGTTGGTTCCTGCAGAAGGAGAGCTCGTCATCCTACAAGCGACAAAGGAAGAGTACACACCAAAGTTTCACTTAAGAACAGGAATTTGCCTTTCAGTAGTAACAACAAAATACTAACGCGCTTTGGGTGGATGGTTGGGCGCAGGGGTGGTAACTCCGCCAACGGAATTCCGCTCTGTCTTAAGCCAGAATAAAGGAGGAAAGACATCCCTGTTCACTAATTATTTAAGTATGCTTAACATAAAACGTGGCACGGAAAAGTAGCTTAGACGGCTTTCGTAATAGAAGCGGGTGAGAAAAAAAATGAAAAATAGGGGTTTTCGGTTACACAAAATCTGGACGTGATAGAGAAATTTTGATATCAGATCTGAAATCAGCATCAGCGCTTTAGTAGGAATCAGTAGTTCACGTGTCTGTAACAAAAAAAAAGTTGAAATTTGTTGCCTAGTGTTATACAAGCTGATTATGCATTATTTCTACATTATCCTTTCGTTATTTATCGACGTAGTGTTTTTCGGAGCTTTTCTACATTTGGTAGTTAGGCGTGTATTTATGCAATATATGAATACTATGTGAATATTATGTTTTGGCTTTTGTTGTTAGAATCAGTTCAGTAGTACCGCAAATTACATATTTCATTAACTATATTAATTTTGTTTATATTTTTGGTAGAATATATAAATTTCAAACATGCCTAAAACTGCGAAATCAGCTTTTGAGAAAATCCAGGCAATTATTATTAGCTGTCCTGGTGAATTTGTCCAAACTCCAACAACATAACTAAATAAGTTCGTTAATAATTTAATAAACAAATGAATGTGATGCGTTTTATTTTATTATTAAGCGTTAATATTTATCCACAAATAAGTTGCAAATAAAGAATTTTTTAGGTTAAATAAAGTTAATAATTGGTAAGAATAAAGGGTGCTACCGTAGTATGCGGTCTACCGTTAAGTTTCTACTGTAGTATGCGGTCTACCGTTAAGTTTCTACTGTAGTATGCGGTCTACCGTTACGTTTCTACTGTAGTATGCGGTCTACCGTTCAAAATATTTAAAAGGAATTGAAAATGAATTGAAAGGAATTATAATTTAATTTACACAATTAAGGAATTATTAAAGAAGTTAAACATACTACTACCGCATACTTAACGGTAGACCGCATACTACAGTACGCCCTTGATGATTGGTTAGGTTAAGTCGTGATATTTTCGTTAGTTTTAACGAAAATATCACGACTTAACCTAACCAATCGTCAAGGGCGTACAATTAACCTAATAATAAAATAATAAGAAGATAAGAAGCTATAATTAAAAGGTAGACCGCCGAATCGTAGGTAGACCGCCGAATCGTAGGTAGACCGCATACTACAGTAGCACCGAATAAAGTTAATAATTTCAATTTTTTTAAGTTAAAATTGGGTCGCCCTACTTATTACTGTGTAAGACTAGTAAACTACATGGAGTTCAACGCTGTTCACGATCATATTAATTGTTTATCTTTATGAACACAGACATTACATTATAATTACCTGTACGTCAATGACTGCACATTCAATTGTCCTTTACAGTAGATATAGTATATGTCTGTGTTATATGTTGTTGAACTCGGTTGTCCCGCCTCCACCCAACATTCCACCAGTTGGGGTACCACCTTAGTAGTATAGCCGCAAAAGGGGAGAGTGCAAGAATGTTGCAGGTTATTATGTAATGTTGCAAAGGGGGGTGGGGGTTGTTGCAAAGGGGGGTTTGTTGCAAAGGGGGGTGGGGGGAAACTTGGAGGCGGCGTTATCCCCCAAGAGAAAGGAGGAGGAGGAGAGAAAGGAGGAGAGGTGTTCACCTGGCAGGAGCCAAGTGCACATTAAGACTTCAGCCGAGTTGGCGTTGTTTTATAGGCTCCTAATCAGCCAGTTGGCGTAATTGGCTTGAGTTGCCAGATACCGCGATACCATTGTATACATTATTATAGACTCCTAATCAGCCAGTTGGCTGTAAATGGTTGTCAGATACCTCTTTTTAGCAGTATTATTGCATACATTATTATTATATACGCCTAATCAGCCAGTTGGCTGTAAATGAGTTGCCAGATAGCGCCATGTATTCCGAAGACAGAGTTGCCAGATACCATTGTATACACTATTATAGACTCCTAATCAGCCAGTTGGCTTAGAAGGCTTAAATATTGCCAGATACCTGTTGTATACATTATTAGAATACCGGTAGTAGAAGGCATAACAATAAACAACATTGCATCATTCTTTTTATTATAAATATATGGAAAATAAATATACATTTGAGGAATATGCGTATAACAGAAATATATACACACAATTATGGATATATATATATAAAATAAAATATACATTTCATATACACTTCAATAGAAATATGTACATAACAGTACAGGAGAAATATACACACACACACACACACACAATTATGGTGATATATAAAATAAAATATACATTTCATATACACTTCAATAGAAATATGTACATAAGAGTACAGGAGAAATATCAAGCAAAATATATATATATATATATGTGATGAATAAAACCACGAAGGAAAGGAAACACAAAATGGTGCTCAAGCGCTTTCGTCTAATGACATCCTCAGGAACACTGAAGTATATAAAAAGGTTAAGCCTATATATAGGTTACAGAAAGAAAAAAAAAAAAAAGAAAAAATAAATAACATACATACACACAAACACACATATATATATATATATATACATACATATCTATATATACAAATACATACATACATACATACATACATATATATACAATAAACAGAGAAGTAAAAATAATTAAAAATTAAAAATTAAAACCTTAAAGGATTACCAATGAGGCGTACAGATTGTAAGGAAAAATATCGATTTTTAGCACAAGATCAAATGGATTATAAAAATACAAATTTATACTGGAACTCTGCCGGGTTTTAGCACAATGCTGCCTATGGTCAGCTAAAACCCGGCAGAGTTCCAGTATAAATTTGTATTTTTATAATCCATTTGATCTTGTGCTAAAAATCGATATTTTTCCTTACAATCTGTACGCCTCATTGGTAATCCTTTAAGGTTTTAATTTTTAATTTTTATTATTTTTACTTCTCTGTTTATTGTATATATATGTATGTATGTATGTATGTATTTGTATATATAGATATGTATGTATATATATATATATATGTGTGTTTGTGTGTATGTATGTTATTTATTTTTTCTTTTTTTTTTCTTTCTGTAACCTATATATAGGCTTAACCTTTTTATATACTTCAGTGTTCCTGAGGATGTCATTAGACGAAAGCGCTTGAGCACCATTTTGTGTTTCCTTTCCTTCGTGGTTTTATTCATCATAAATATTTTTCACGTGTTACCTTCGTGAAATAATTTTCATATATATATATATATATATAAACACAAATCAATAGAAATATGCGTATAATCGGGGAAATGTCAAGCAAAATATATATACAATTCACTTTTTTTTCAAAATACTAAACTCGGTCTTAATCGAGTTTACAATTACATCATTATTGCTCTGCATTACGCAGTATATGCGGCTTAATAATATTTCACCGCTTAAAGTATAGGGAAACCTGTATTCGATATGAAGGGCTTTCATATCGTTCAGTACTATTTTTGTTCCCACTTTACAACCGGTTGGTAAGTCATCTTTAAACACGTCTAGAATACAATCAAAAGCACGCACAAAGAGTTCATCGTTAGCTACATTATTAAACACAAGTTTATAAGAACGCTTTTCCAATCGAGGGTTTATTTCTATCGACTCGAGCTTTTCAATCGTGAACTCACTCAACATAGCGGCAATTGAAATAATCTTCTAAATCGTTACGACAACTGCGCGTTATATAAAGAAATAGTTCTTCAGGGTGAACGGTGTAGGTGAGCTCAGCCTTGTACCGATCAATTGCTTTGTACCAAAGTTCATGGTATTTCAAAGAGTCTAAACTTTTTAAATAAACATCCAGCACTAGACCATTCTCACCAGCCCTACACTCGGTAAACCCATCGAGCAGAGCAGTGTATGCGTATTCAAGTACTGTATCAAAATAAAACATATCCGTAACACGCGCGTCTAATATAGGTTTCAGTTTACGGAATCCGACGATTTCAAACATTCTGTCGAGGATGAAACGGTTTCGCGTAGGAATAAGAGCGTTATTATCAGAAGCATTCTTCCACATCAGCCTTATATCAATGCACGGCCGATCGTTATTTATACACAACGTACATACAACGGCGTATGAGGGTGCGTCACTAATCTGCTCTCTTCTTGTACCTACGTTAGCAGGTATTTTATAACGATCTTCACTCCACTTATCAACTATCACAAAGATTCTATTCATCTCCTCGATACTTAAATAAACCCGTTTGTTTGTCGGTCTACATTCCGTTTCCAGTACATAGCTAATGGTACCGGAATTACGCCTGAACACGCGCAACGATTTCGTCACGGACACATCGTACGAGGCGTTGAGAATGCTGCTCAAAGGAAGTTCCATCGTATTCGAAGAGCGCACGTCCACTCGGCTCAAGCTCTGAGATAACTATGAGCCGTGTGAGGCACAGGCAGGAATGGTTCGACGGGCGGCTGACTCGATGATACGTGAATGGGCTTGTTCCGCGAGTCGAATTGTTGTACCGGTACAAGAATATCACTACCAGCCTACGCACCAGACAGTTTGGATAAGAACTAGGAACATTTTACTAAACATCTCCACACTCAGGCGCACTATTTGAGAGGAACATATGTTCATATTTTCCTTTCTGCCCATCAAACGATACTCGTCTCTAAACTCTGTTAAAAATTCACGCAGGGTACTAGCCACAACCTCACTACGAACCTCATCATGATATACGTTAATATAGTGATAAAAATACTTAAGATTGTCCATGATCACGAGATTCACATTTCCAGTCGTAGGGTATGAGTAATCGACATGGTGTAGCATGACGTAATACCGCTTGTCACACCACCCATCAGCAAGACTCATTATCCATACCTGCTGCTTCTCTTCTGCACGCGTTGTTTCTTTTACTTCACGGTGTATGTGAGACTTTATAAAGTTTAGCTCTGCAGTATACTTCAGCACATCGTCTGTGCAACGAAAGCCTTCAACGGTCTCACCAGAACATCCGTAGAGTATTTGTACATCTTGGAACTTCGCACAATCCAATGTGTTTTTAAAAGAGGCATAGGAGGGATGAATAGGAAGTTTTTCGGTATCCACCACATCCTGGCACTTTACTGAATACCATTTCGTAAACGTTGTACAAGCAATATTAAAGGTAGCCATTTGAATACACGTCTGATCTGAATACACGTCTGATCTCTCGGGCTTACTGCGGTCGACTGACCACGCAGGGACTCCCAGATAGTAGCATGACTCACGGTCTTACAGTGGGCGGAGCTTAGAACTTTCACCTACACACACACACACACACACACAAACACACACACACACACACACACACAAAGGAGAAAGTGAAACGCTATTTGATTTATTTAATAAACGAGATATTCAAGTTATATATATTTACAAATACGATTTAATAAACGAGAGAGATATTCAAGTTATATATATATAATGTGTATATATATATATATATATATATATATATATATATATATTACAAATAGATACGATTATATACAAGACGTGTGAGTTAGAAGCATCATTGGTATCCAAAGGGTACGGTATCATAGGTACCAGGTAACTGGTAACGTTTCCTATAGGTGTTACGGCACACCATCGTACCCCTAAGTTCCTTCACGCCTCCCAGCTTCTGCGCCCGAAAATTGTGGGTGCCTACAATTAGTTGGTGAGGTTGCAAACATACTAGATCCTTCAACGACTCAAAGTTAACAACCTCCCGATTCGCATGGTTGAGCGTAATACCCTTTGCCTTCACGATATATTTCATTTCCTCCCCACCCTGACCCGTACCCCATAAGTCTTAGGTCCTGTTGAGGCAAAAGAGTCGGCGTATGCGTTGTCCCCATACTCATCCTTGATCTCATCAGTGAGCTCGCCGAGGAACTCCCCAATAGTGGGCATGTATTCACCCTCCCTCTCTGTGAATATCACGCTATCTGTATCGGCATACAATACTCTCCGCCCAAGAGAATGCAATAGACCCCAAAGTTTTATACGGGCGTAGGCTGTTGTGAAGCGCCACAGGTATGTTTGTAACCCTTGAGGTATCTGTGGCAAATTCAGTGTTGTTGTACTTTATTACGTAAGTATTACCTACATTTACGATCTCCATGACCTCTTTATCGGGGGCATTGGCATAATCCCAGACATCGCTATAACTTTGTGCCAAATGAATGCTCCCTCTGCCGGTATTCTGCGCAAATTTTCCCCATAGACTGTTTAGACACAACTTTGCACTAAAGCGCTTGCCAGGATTCTTTACAATTTGGACACGATCAAGTTGTATACCTTCGCGGTCGCGGTAACGTTGAATATAGGCAGACTTTTCATCTTCGGTATCAACTCCTCGCGGATACCCTGATGCCTCAACCTTATCCTTCAAAAAGGTGTTTATATATGGTGTGAAAAGGTTGGGTAGCTTCTGAAACCTCCACACCTCATGTATCTTCAGTATTCTATAACCATGGCGTACGGCTAGGGCCAACTCAGGACTTGTATATACGCCTCTGATCTTACGCTGGTGGGGTATATGGTTACATTCGCCGTTATCCTCTTCCGCGCACTTCACGCACAGGGGAAACATGAGCTTGTCGTCGATAACGACAGGTAAGATCGGCATCCATAAATTGCTTGGGGGGAGTACGTCTACGAAAGAGAGCCCAAAGTAACGATCATTCAAATTTTTTGAAAATTCATTGATGGAGGGTAGGCTAGGTCCCACCAGTTTCTCAGGAGCGCCCACGGGGTACGGATGCTCTTCATCACGTATGGGTATAAAGAACAGAAATCGTAGTAATGGAGCTTCACGCCCTCCGTAGGTGGGAAGTATAGTCTGAAAGGATTTGTACGTCCTCCAAACAAGCTATCACCACATTTGAGAGGATCCAGCACCATTGAACGCTTGATCGCTTTTATTTCCTCACGGTACACCTCGTCTGTCTCCATCCGTGCATCATATTCATGCTCCCACAAGACTTTGTGAGTGAACTGTGATCCTATAAGTTGATCGCGGGTGCGGGTCGATGCAAGACAGTCGGCAGGAGACCTACCGTGGATATCTCCGACGATCCGCACTCAGGACGGGGGCATCCATGCCACCAGCAACCGTTAAAGGAGTACACAGTCTTCACACCAGTGACACGGTTTTCACTTAACCCATCAACCCAAAAAACACGTCCATTAATCTTAATGGGTACTTCACCCGTGTTGCGGGCGTGCTTTATGTATACACCTTTGTTGCTGTAGGTGTATGAGCCAGTAAATAGCCTTGTGCCCGTAACTGCGGGGATTGTTTCGGTGAATAATGGCTAAGGTGTCTTTCGGCATGAAGTTATTCTTGAACACCGTAAAACATAATGATGCGATGGTGGTTGCGACTTGCAGTGGATCGCATTTGAAACGGGCTATGTACATACTTCTAAAGGCCTGGAAACATACTCTAAGCACGCGCACATCATTCACGCAATAACGCTCACATTCATCAGCTATATTATAAGGGTTACTTTCATTAAAACTGTCGTAGTATCGATCAAAGTCTTCACGTTCATCCATGCAGTCAAAATAATGTTTGGGGGGTGGTGGGCCTACGTAGTTTAAAGTCTCGCTGGTGAGGAAAGTGTATGGGAAGTATCCTTTGGAAACTTCAGCTGCTACTCCCATCACCTTGGGTAGCTTTGCTAATTTACAAGGTGTGAATAATAAAGTATCTTTAAATTGTACATTGCCTCTTATCTGCATCTGTATTAATTTGTTGCCTCTTTTCAATGGATCACCTGTAAATATCTCAGAGGATTCGTGTTCAAGCAACTCCTTATAAAGGAACTGCGTGTCAAACTTTGCCCCGTTATGGGCGAGAATATACACAGTCATTTTTTTGAACTTGTCGGCTAACTTGACAATATAGGACACAAATAGTTTCACAGGACTATCGCTGACATTCGTTTTAAAAACGTTTGTCCGTTTACCACATTTGGGGCACTCGTCACATTCGATATCCATACACTCATCACAGATAGTCTGGCTCACAAGTAAATGTGGAATTACCTCTTTGGTTTCAGCGTTCGTATATGTTTCTATATCGTAGTACACAGTTATACAAGGGTTATTTTTAGGCTTAGCATCTTTCATATAACACACATGCTTTACTCCATCCGCCTTATATTCCTCCTGGCATGTAGGACAGTGAATTACGTCGCACTTGTGCTTAAATTTTCCCCAATTATCCATTGTGTGAAACATACCACATTCACAGATTCTCATTTTCCTGCACGTACCAATTGATTTATGGAGATCAAAGCAGCTATTATTGAAAAATGTGCGTCTACACACATCACAGTCTCTCTTCTCAACTACACGGCTTTCACATTTGGTGCTTTTACACTGCTCACATACCATGTGACATTCTTTACAATGTCTCACTATATCATCCGCAAACTCGAGGCACCCCTTACACAAATCATGATGTCTCCCATATTTTCGACTTTTGTCATAACTCGCGTAAAGCCCCCTTATATTACGGATGGGGAGATACGTTGTCCCTGACAATCCTAAAATAAGTAGGGGCCTTGTACGATCTCTCACACAGCTTTTAAAAACATACACAGTCCGGCGGCGATCATCCAAACCAAATACAACTATGCGCACATTCATTTCCTGTTCTACCTTTCTCAGCTCTTCAGGACCCATATTACAGTCAAATTCAAGTTCACAGTCTACAGCTAGTTTACGGGCACGCTCAACGATCGTAGGCAGCCAAATTTTTTGAGTCCGTGTATTTTGTACAGTAAACATACGTGCTAAGAGTACTGCTATAAAGCCGCAACCACGATCGACGTTTATATGCCTTCGGTAAATAGTTGGAGAATTGAAGTTAAGAGTGTACGGTATGGCACTATGACCCGCAACACGGAATACACGGTCAATATTTACCGTGAAGTTGTCCATATTGAAGGCTATACTACTTTGGACGGCTTGCATTATACGCCCTAATATATATTCTACATCTTCAGCAGCCAAACGTCTAAACGGTACTATCACCCAATAATCGTCTACATCACCGTCATCTGACCCGAACCCAAAGGACAGACTCGTCCTGACCTCACGCTCGTCGCGATTCTGAAGAGCAAACTCTATAATATGCTCTACAACCCTGCGTATCCCGCGCTCAATTCCATTGCTATACATGCTCTAGGGTCGACCCTGACTCTATACCGATTTCTAGTCAAGGCTGGGGTGGGGGCTGCGGCGCACCAACTCGAACGTAATACATCCTCAACAGAACGGGGGGCGGAATTAGGGTATATTAGAAGTGCTGCTGCTGGGGGCCCTGTTGCGTAGGAGGGTTGGGGCTCTATTATTGTAGACTTAACAGAACGGGGGGCGGAATAAGGGGGTATATTAGGTGCTGCTGCTGGGGAGGTTGTTGCGTAAGAGGTTGAGGGTTGGGGGTCTGCTGCAACAGGTACGTATTTCGGTCGCTTTATACCTGATGTGGGGTTCTCATACCTCCGCTTTGGACGTGCAACCTGTATCGCTGGTGAGGGTTCAGGGGAGGAGATCACAACTACACTGTCATCGTCATCCGTAATGATAGGGTGCTCTACCTCATCGTCGGTTCTGTGGGAGAAGAAATATAAGGATCAGCACTCAAAATTTGTAATATTTTGTAAATGACCCACTTAGGAGTGTGACGTGTTAGAAATGGACTCTGTAGAAAAATTCAGATTCACGAGCCCATCCACATGTATTATATCTGGACCTACAGGATGTGGTAAAACTGTGTTTATGCTTAAAATCATTAAAGAAAAGGGCGAGATGTTCTCGAAATTTGTGCATAAAGTTATATGGTGCTATTCGACGTATCAATCAGTGTTCAACGAGTACCAAGATGATATTTTGTTCCACAAAGGTGTATATGACGTTAATTCGCTAAAGGGAACTGAACATACAATCATTGTAATTGACGATCTCATGTTGGAGATGGATAAAACGTTTGCCGAGACATTTACAGTATACTCCCACCATCTTAACATAAGCGTGTTCTTCATCAATCAGAATCTATTTTTCAAAAATAGATACATGCGCGATGTGTCGTTAAATACGCAATATCTAGTCTTATTCGCGCAACGTAGAGATGTATCACAAATTGGGGTATTAGCCAATCAAATGTTCCCGAATCAGCGTAAGGAGTTTTTGGAAGTTTATAAAGAAGCTACAAGCACGCGTTACGGATATTTGCTTTGCGACCTTCATCCGCGAAACACGTTTAGAGTGCTTCTGCGAACGAATATATTTCCAAACGAGCCTGAAACGGTGTATATTCCAGAATGACAAAGAGACTAAAGAAATACCGTGAATTAATAAAAATCTATCATCGACTGCCCCGGGCAATGCAGCAGATGTTTATTAAAAATATCGACGCCGACTTTTTAAAATGCATCTGTGAAATCTGTCTTAACGTTATAAATTGCAATGTATCAATGAAAACCCATCAGAAGGCTCGCCTACGCCGCTACAAGAACATAATACGTACACTCGCTCGTAAAAGTCAAACTGTAGCGAAGAAAAAACGAGTTATTACAAACAGGAGGGTCATTTCTCCCCATCTTATTTTCAGTTTTGGGCCCTTTACTGACTAGATTAATATAATGAAGAAAGTGGTAGTGATTCCCCACGAGGTGTACGCTTCACTGCAAAGAGACACGGATCTAGATCCCCGTAAAAGCAGACTTAAAAGAATGGAAAGCGAATTGTTAGCCCTATTAAACAGTGAAAAAACACCTGATGAGAAAAGAATCTTATACCAAGAAGCTCTGCAGAAATTTCTTCACGAGTACGAAAATTATAAGAGCCCTACAGAGATTCCTGTGGTTATTAGGCACAGCACGGGGGACGATGGCGACATAGGATCTGTCCGACGACACAGCTGACCAACCAAAAAGATTAGCCACACAACATATCGAACATGTATTAAAAATACCCTCCCACTTACATTGAGGAGTAAAGGCTTAAGTCTTTATAATCTATTGAATGAGGATCCCGCCATACAATGGACCGATACAGGGGAGATCATTGTGGAAGGATCAAAGGTACAGGGATCGAATATCGTAGACATTGTCCATGATCTGGTGAGAAAGTGGGATAGGCCATCACCATCAGGATGGAAGCATATTAAAGCAAGACTACAACAAATAAATGTCCCTAAAACGTTGATAGGAAATCTGAACAGGTTAAAAGACTTGGAACATGCAACGCCTGTGACACAATTGAAGGCGCCGTCACCCCCTGCGGTAACACCTTTGAAGAGGAGCAAGAAGAGGTTAAACCAACCCTACCCACGTGCCTCTAAAATACGCAAATGGCTAACGTATTAACTAAACGTTATTATGACATTTCTACCCCATCCTCTTACGGCGGCGTAGATAGACTGTACAGAAGTGTTTACGGAGTAGGAAAAAAAGATGTTGAAAGATTTTTGAGGGAGCAGGACGCTTATACGCTTCATAAGCCTGTGAGAAAAAGGTTTAAAACAGCCAAGACAACGGCTTCCTCGATTGATTCTATTTGGCAAGCAGATTTAACAGACATGCAAAGATATTCTGTGTATAACGATGGTTACCGCTACATTCTATTCATAATAGACGTATTCTCTAGATATCTGTGGCTAGTTCCTCTGAAAAATAAATCACCTGAAACAGTTGCTAAAGCCACCAAAACGCTAATGTTAAAAGAAAACAGGGTTCCTGGCTATTTTTGTACGGATATGGGGAAGGAGTTTATAGGCCGTGCTTTTCAGAATATGTTGACAGAGTTTAATATCAGCTATTACACAACCAATTCTATACATAAGGCTTCTTTAGCTGAAAGAGTTCAGCGCACCATAAAGGAACGCATGCACCGTTATTTTACACATAAAAACACATACAGATTTCTAGACATTCTGGAATCATTGGCATCATCCTACAACCGCTCACACCATCGCACGATTGGGGCAACACCTAACGAAGTTTTAGAAAGAGGTACGCTCCCGAGAAGAGATGGACCACCACCACCACCACCACCACCACACTCTGTGCGCTTCAAAATCAATGATTATGTAAGGCTGTCGCGTTCGGGGAATAAATTCGCAAAGGGTTTTGAGCAAGGATGGACACGCGAGATTTTTAAAGTTAGGGCTGTGAGACCTAAAGGTGTGATAATGATGTATTACATTGAAGATTTGAATGGGGAAGAAATCTCAGGAGGCTTTTACCGCGAGGAATTGCAGAAAGTTGCGTTTAATTTAGAAAAAAATGTGTTTAAAATTGAGAAAATTTTAGGAAGCAAAGGTTCAGGAAGGAGAAAAATGTACCTGGTGAAATGGCTAGGGTACCCAGAAAGCTTCAACACCTATATAAAAGCTGATGCAATAATGAAGCTTAAATAGTATGCAACATGGCTCCTAACCATTTCTACGTCACACTCCCGTCCTCCTCGTCCCTGTCTGTACACCCTAACAACACGCTAGCCAACTTTGTAACAGAACTCCATGGGCACATTGAATTGGGTCGTGATTCGTATGAGGTGGGGATATGCGAAATTCAGCTGGACACCGTCTTTTTAAATATTGAACATAAAGAAACCGTTTTTACGATTCTTAGAGACATTGACGAGTGTGAAAAAGCTGGGGTAGCTATGGATGAAACTATGCGCATCGCTCGGACTAAGATTGCACGGTATTACAGTACAGAAGTAAGACTAGGGCCGGGTCAATATGGTTCGGCCGAGGATGTTGTGAGAGGCTTAAACGTAAGTTTAAGAAACTCAAACCTTACGAATGATTTAGTATATGAAATCGTAAACAACCCTGCACATACACTAATCCTAAAATCAAAGACTAACAGATGTCTTAAAGAACATAGAAAGTTCAAAATTCTAACCAACGGCCGATATAGCGCAGCCTTCCAAAGAGACACATTTCACGAGACACAGTATAACTTGTCCAGATTAATGTATCAATTGAAGATGGAGAAATTGGCTGAAAGGTCCCCAGACATGTGCTATATTTACAGTAATATAGTGGAGCACCAGTTTGTTGGGGATACCCAGGCACGCCTGCTGCGCATTGCTCACATCCCCAACCATAGAGGAAGGAGTTTGAGTATTACATATGACAGACCCCATTATGTGAATGTCGCAACTAATTTAATAACCAATATCACAATATATATAAGAACGATTGAGGGCGAAAACTTCCCATTCGGTAACGGGAGCTTAACAGTGAAGCTACACTTTCGACGCACTGAGTTATAATGGATAGAAAGCCTTTCACCGTCTATCGAGGGATGCGATACCAGCGCGGTAGTGGACTTGGATCCATTTTTTCATCCATACTACGTACGGCTGTTCCTTTGCTGAAGAGGGGTGCCAGATACCTTGGAAGGAAAGCGCTACAATCAGGCCTTAACACTGCAGAAGACATATTGGCCGGGGCTAAACCTAAAGAAGCTCTAAAAAAACATTTAAAGCGTACACGGAACGAAATCATCAAAGATGCAAAGAGAAAAATGCGTGGTGGCGGGAAGAAGAAGAGGGCTCCCCGGAAGAAGAAGAAGGGGTCACGTGGTATTAAACGTAAAAGGCTATCAAAAAAGAAATGCTGTAAGCGAATGAAACCTATGGTTGACCACTTTTTTGACTGATATAAGCTAAGGATATTGATCTCATGAATCATAGTTTGTTTACCACTTGTCGAGAGAGGAGTCACTATTTCGCCATGGCACGCTTCATCCACCCATGTAGTTCACAATGCTGTAAATCGGAGCTGTCCTTTTTTGAGCTCCCGCCAACCCAAGTTTCTATTGAGCACAGTGACTTTATTACAATTAACCCTTTAAACACAATTAGTTCCCCGAGTGCACCTATAGAATTCGTGATACCCAGCTCAGGTCCTTACTTTTTTGATCCAAGCTGTGTGCACATGTACGCTAAGCTACGTATAGCCCATTCTGATGGAACGGCCTGCGATGACAAATATGCTGTATACCCTGAAACAAACTTTCTGCACGCCATATTCAACCAGTGTGACGTATATTTAAATCAGACCAACATATCGGCAGGCACGGGGTACTATCATCTACGAGCCTATTTGGAAAATGTCCTCAACTTTTCCAAAGAAGCGAAGGCTACCTTTTTAAGTGCGGAGGGATATTATCAAACTAAAGATGAAAATAGTATAAAGGACAAATTTAAAAATTCTAAAAAGAAAATATACGAGTGTTTTGGACGGTTGCACACAGATTTCACTTTCCAGGAGAAGTTGCTTGTGAACGGGGTGGATATGAAAATAAAGCTCACCCGCACGAGTCCTGAGATCTGCTTAAATCTGGATGCGAATCAAGAAGAGGGTGCAAAGTCCGTTGTGGTTCACATTATGGACACATACCTCCGCGTACGGCGAGTGAAATTAAGTTCACCAAAACAACTAGAAATTGAGAAAAATTTACTAAACGCTACAGTGAAATATCCTATTAACAGAGTGCAGATCAAACTATATACGGTTCCTGCAGGGTTGGCATCGAAGCAGATAGAAAACATTGCCCTGGGAAATCTTCCTAAAAGGATATTAATCGGCATGCAGGACCACGCTTCGGTGAATGGAAAATATAAAAAGAGTGCCTTTAAATTCGAGAATTTCGGACTTAAAAATATAACTCTATACGTTAATGGCACTGCTTTGGGTGGAACAATGGGTACGGACTATTCATCAGACGCTGTGTTACCTCTTTGTGCCAGAGCCTATAGTAATCTGACCCATATTGCAGGTGATTGTGATGAGCTTGGTAATGGGGTAACGCAGGAAGAATTCATTGATCAATTTAACCTTTATCCGTTTGACATTACACCTGACTTATCTGCTAGCGTAAATACCCATTTAACACCACAGCAGAGCGGTAACATCTCAGTGCGGCTGGAATTCGCCAAGCCTATAGACGCTCCTATTAGTGTACTAGTATATCTCGAATCGCAAGCCCTAATAGAAGTAGATAGATTTAGAAGCGTTATCACTGACTTTTAAAATGGATGCTAATACACTTCAGAAAGTAATGGAGCGAGTCACACGTTCCAAATTTATCGGCGTGTTTGCGAAGAATGAAACATTGAGTTTGCCAAGTACGCGAGAATGCGGTAGTCTTATTGTGAACACAGACATCATCGGTAATGAAGGGATTCACTGGATCGCTGTCTATTTTAAAAATAGACAGCGCCTGTACTATTTTGATTCACTCGGTACTCAACCCTGGAGTGACCCTATTATTGTAAAATTTCTCGCTCAGTTACATATTCCCGAAGTTGTATGGAACCCATTTCGTATGCAGGGATATTTTACTAATGTTTGCGGAATGTACTGTGTCTCATTTCTCATGCATATGTCAAATGATAAAGAATTTATAAATTTTTTAAATTTATTTGACCCGTGTCACACTCACCGAAACGATGAAATGGTATGCAGACAGATAAAAAACCGTTTTCCAATTGTACGTACTCGTTGTATATTATAATGTTTTTGTTCGTATATTTGTAACGGTATATTCGTTTATTGTACTGATTTCTTTCATTTAATAAATTTATGAAAATATATTGTGTCTTCTTATCCCAAAAAGATCGAAAAACACTTACATTATTTCGGTGTGACATTGTTGACTGATAGTATACCCTCCCTATTCCGAGATTCTTCAAAAGATTGTATAACTCGTGTCAAATCCTCATCGGACCTTAAAGGAATAATGAAAACATATACAGAGTATACAGACAGACAGATCCCCATTATGTGAAGATATCTTTGGTTCGAGGAGTGAACGCCATAAAAATTTCGATTTTAGCATAATGGGGAAATAACACTGATTGACATTTTTGGCGAGTATCTATTTGACGAGATACTACAACTCTCCATATATATATATATAAAATTCTAATTATAGACACTTACATTTCTATGGTAGTCCCTTGCGTCGGTTGTAAGGAGCGTCACTGCAAATATCTTCTACGGTTTGCGTTGAAAATAGTTCGCCACAATCAGTCGCATTGAAAAGACTAATTGTGGTTAATGCTGCAGTATCACGTTCTTCATACAAGTCTGGGGAGACGTACAGGTCCATGGTGGAGGATGTGTGACACTGCTGACTGATCAGTATATCATCCATATTCCGAGGTTCTTCAAAAGATTGTATAACACGTGTCAAATCCTCATCGGACCTTAAAGGAATAATGAAAACATATACAGAGTATACAGACAGACAGATCCCCATTATGTGAAGATATCTTTGGTTCGATTACCAATTTCGATTTTAGCATGATGGGGAAATAACATTGATTGACATTTTTGACTAGTATCTATTTGACGAAATACTACAACTCTCCGTATATATATAAAATCGAATTATGGACACTTACATTTCTATGGTAGTCCCTTGCGTCGGATTGTAAGGAGCGTCACTGCAAATATCTTCTACGGTTTGCGTCGAAAATAGTTCGCCACAATCAGTCGCATTGAAAAGACTAATTGTGGTTAATGCTGCAGTATCACGTTCTTCATACAAGTCTGGGGAGACGTACAGGTCCATGGTTGAGGAATGATTATTCACTGATGCGAAAATAGCTACTGTTACTCCCAACTGAAAATATCCCCTTTTATATGCACATTCGCCAAGCTCCGCCCAAAAGACCAGATGTTCGTAGTGATTGGCTGCCGATGTAGCTGGGTGGAGCTATGACGTGTACCAATCCGCTATAACGAGACCGGACGAGTAACATATATAAAATCGAATTATAGGCACTTACATTTCTATGGTAGTCCCTTATATTATATTTTTTACTTACAAATTATTAGTATTGTTTGTTAACATAATTGTTAACTTATTTTATAATAAAGAAATTATATCCTAATTATATTTTAAAAAGAACATTCGGTTTCAACGTTAAGCTGTGGTCTAAGGCGGCGTGGCATGAATAAATACTAAAATAAAATTAAATGTTAAAAATCTTTATTCATACGTTATTAAAAGTTAAAAATCTTTATTAATAAAACAGGATAGAAGCATATGAAAGTCAAGGTAAACTATAGTTGCAAATTATAGTTAGGTTATACGATGTTTTTCGGGCATACTACTGCCTCGGGTTAAATGATCCTGTTATTTTAAATCACGTATTTGAAAGAGTTAATCATTATTGCTACATAGAAAAAATCGTGCATTACGATGTTTTTCGGGTATACTACTGCCTCGGGTCAAATGGTCCTGTTATTTTAAATCACGTATTTGAAAGAGTTAATTATTATTGCTACATAGAAAAAATCGTGCATTACGATGTTTTTCGGGTATACTACTGCCTCGGGTCAAATGGTCCTGTTATTTTAAATCACGTATTTAACGACACATCGCGCTCATTTCCATTGCTATATATGGCTCTAGGATCGGCCCCGACGAGATGTATTTCGTAGGTTAGGTTAGGTCTCTTACATATAAAAGTCCATGTGGTAGAGTAAGCAACGAATCCCATCGACGAGATGTATTTCTGAACCCATGTTAAACTGGAGGTCTAATTTACGAGCGAGTGCACGTATTATGTTCTTGTACCGCCGTAGGCGAGAAAGAGTTAATTAGTATTGCTACATAGAAAATCGTGCATTATGATGTTTTTTTCGATTATTATTTATTGAACAAAACTCTCGCTCTCTTTCTATATACAGTCAAATCCGGATAAAAAGGTCACTTCGGGACTAAACGTTTCTGACCTTCTTATGCGTCCGACCTGCTTATCCATTTCTTAGTGTTATCGGCAGGATACATATATTATTACCATTCCATTAACTCTTTATACGCTCTATTGTTGTTCTACCTTGTTATAACAGTAAAGAGGTACAGTATATTAAACACTAACTCATTCAATAGTTTTTTTTATTAAAATACAGTCATACAGTACTTTATTTAATTTATTAAAAAACATTAATTTTATATATACAACTTTGGATCAATAGGGTTAAAATACGTCATACAGTATTTATTCACGAAAATAATCATTGATGGTAGCTTGTTTTAAATTATTTGCGCACAATTTACTTAGTTCTGTTTGTATAGTGGAAATATGTTTTAAAGTTGAAAGGATGCCTTGCATATTTCCATATCTATCTAATAAATTCGAAAGAGTCGAAATTTCTTTACGGGAAAGGGGTGTATATGTTTCATTTTCATCATCGTCGCTATCTTGATCTTCGCTGTCTTCTTTTTGTTTAATTCCTGCAATGATTTCTTCGTCTGTTGCTCCTTCGAAAATGCCTTCATTTTCTGATATTTCTGCCATTCTATCAAAATCTTCTCTTCCAATTCCTTCCGGAAGCTCAATATCTTCAATGGTGTCAATTGCAAGATTTGTATTTTCATCGCTTCTTCGTAAGCCACATCTCACATAACAGTTCAAAATTGTTTGTTGTTTCACATTTTCCCACGCTAATGCGAGCATGCAAATTGCATCTAAAACTGTTATCTTATAGTTCTGACTGATAGTTCTGTTATCTTATAGTTCTGACAAATAGTTCTGACTGATACTTGTATTTTTAACCTCATTAAGCGGCTTACCTATCCTAGACGTGACCTTCTTATCAATATATAATTATAATGGCAGACATATAAAAATATTTGGGATTTAGAAAGATGACCTGCTTAAACCATATGACCTGCTAATTAGGTGACCTTTTTAAGTGGAGTCGACTGTATATATATATATATATAGAAAGAGTGGTCTGGAAGGAAGTTTACCAATGATTAAATTCTCTTTGCGAGTGACCCGTTGCCCGCGTCGGGCTAACCTTTGGTTAGCTTCCGCCCGAATTGTTCATTCTGACGAAGGTCAAGCTTTTCACTCCACCTTAGACCTACAGTTTAACGTGGATTCCGAACCACGACCCATCAGCAGCCCAGCGTCTTGACCACTAGGCCTCCTAGGGTACCCATTTATCTACCAACCACTTTCTTTATTATGTGGAAGGATGAACAGCTGGGCTTTGCTGCGCGCCGGCTGCCGTCGGGTATCGAACCCGGGTCCGATGGATTCGTAATCAGCGACGCTAACCACTACACCACCGAGGCGCCATACATATAATAATATATTATATATATATGTAACGAATTATTTATTGGGCAACATTTTGGAAATTGCCAAAACGTAGTGTAAATGAGGGAGGCTGAGGGTCGAGGATATAAAGAAATATAACGAATTATATTTTAAAAAAGCATCTCATCATTATATTTCTATATGACACCATACAAAATACGCGTAAATATTTGTAGAAGTAATAACAATGATAAAATTAATATCGGAGTCTGTGGTGGTTTCTGCTCGAACAGCTTAAACCATCGACCCGAAAAAGGTCTCTAGGGACACGATTCGAACGAAAAAGGTCTCTAGGGACACGATTCGAACTGATTTAGTTTCTGCCTTTCATCGTTGTGTGTGTGTGTGTGTGTGTGTGTGTGGTGTGTGTGTGCATGAGTTGTTTATTATATATATAATATATATATATATATATATATATATATATATCAAGAGTGGTCTGGAAGGAGATGTTTCAATTTTCTTTTCCGGACGTTTTTCCCACTGTTATTCGTGACTTAAATATTTATAATAAAAATCAAGTGTCTAAAAAGTTATTTAATAAGCAGAAATAAGATGTTTAAAAGACAGATATTCTCCGACCCCGCTATAGTGGCTTGGGCAATTCCAAATGAATAATTTCTTTATTTTTCGTCATTTTTCATTTTTTCGTCGCAGGAATGAGGCTATATGTTTCATAAGTTTTCATCTCGTTTGTTGGAATTGTATCGTAAATTATTTAAATGAAGTTTCATAATTATTTAATAAATTAATTGGTTTTACTGTTATTTAGGAAAATTTATATTGGGAGCAAACGTTACAATAATAAGCTTATGTCGATATAGTTACCCATAAAGTTTTAATTCGGTGATGCTCTCATAATTCGTTGGGTAACCCTTATAAAAATTCGTTTTCTGTCAAACGAAATAGGGTAACTTTGTTAATTCTATTAAAGCGTAATGAAAGAGGCGCTTGTGTTATTTTATACGGTTGAATCTTCAGACTGAATAACCATAAATATATATTGTGGTATTTTATATGGTTCATTAGTTTATTATATATACAAGTACATTGGAATAACAGCCGTCATATATGTGTTACACGATTAATGGGACACATGGCGCTATCTGGCAACTGAATACCTTGCGCTATCTGGCAACTCAGCCAGAATAGAGGATTATAAGAGATCGCGAAGCTGGTGAAGAACCATTCTCCCTCGGCTCCAGCCGAGTAAGGAGCTCTGCTCCTTCTATTTCTGGCCCTTTGGTAAACCCCTTAGTGGCCTCTTAGGTTAGGGAAACGAAAATAAATTGGGGGAGAACTCCACTCTGTCCTTCAGGTGTCTCTCTCCCTCCTTCAGGTGTCTCTCTCTCTCTCTCTCTCTCTGCATGTTCTTCCTCCTCAGGTGTTCTCTCTCTCTCTCTCTCTCCTGCATGTTTGCCTCCAGCATGTGTACTGCATGTGTACATCCAGCATGTGTACTCCTGCATGTGTGCGTATGTGTACCTCCAGCATGTTGACCTACTGCATGTGTACTCCTGCATGTGTGCGTATGTGTGTGTACCTCAAGCATGTGTACCTTCAGCATGTGTACCTACTGCATGTGTACCTCCTGCATGTGTACCTCTCCCCCCTTGGCTCAGCCAACTGGCTGATTCTGGCTGATTCGGAGCCTATAAAACAACGCCAACTCGGCTGAAGTCTTAATGTGCACTTGGCTCTTGCCAGGTGAACACCTCTCCTCCTTTCTCTCCTCCTTTCTTTCTCTTGGGGGATAACGCCGCCTCCAAGTTTTCCCCCCACCCCTCTTTGCAACAACCCCCCTTTGCAACAACCCCACCCCCATTTGCAACAACCCCCTTTGCAACAACCCCCTTCCCCCTTTGCAACATTACATAATAACCTGCAACATTCTTGCACTCTCCCCTTTTGCGGCTATACTACTCACCTTGACTAACACTGCGGCGTTGTCACTAGGGCATGGGTCTGATTAATAAATTAATCAGTTAATCGTTGTTTCGAATTTAA
This sequence comes from Bathynomus jamesi, assembly GCA_023014485.1. Lineage (NCBI taxonomy): Eukaryota > Metazoa > Arthropoda > Malacostraca > Isopoda > Cirolanidae > Bathynomus > Bathynomus jamesi. The sequence goes on from JAJOZX010003046.1 coordinate 508,096, forward strand.
TCATTAATTAATCAAAAAATATTTTTAGAAAATGATGGGAAATGATTAATTTTCGTCATAACTTCACCATCATTATACCTTAAATTTTGTAATGTATCATTTGAATTTGGCATCTTTTTGCGTGTATAAACTGCCTAATCGGCCCATGCCTGATTTCTTGAACTAAAGCAAATTAAATGTTTGAGCAAAATGTTTTCTTCGATCTTATCTCACGCAACAGAAACAATAAAGCTCTTTCTTACTCTTTTCAGAAGTATGTAATTGTTAATCATTTTAATCAGTTGATCATTGATTAATTAGAAAATTTCATCATTAATAATTTTTTTCTAAAAATGATTAATTAACCATGCCCTAGTTGTCACATGTACGGAGTCGCCTGTGAGGCGAGAAACATTACATATGCGGGCAACTGTACCTAGTGTGTTTATGTACCTATATAAATCAATTTATAAAATGATGGTAGTGATAGGGTCAATGAGTAGCTAGGTAGGTAGGTACAGGGTGGGCCCATAAGTCCCAGTCGGTTATAATTAAAGCGAAAATACAAAATTCAAACAAAGTAAAAAGTTTATAATAAGTTTAGAAATAGTTATTGATTATTCAAAGTGCCAAACATAATGATCTCGACAAATATTCTTTCTTTAGTGATCGATTACGTCAGTGTGAGCTCCGCTAGATGAATTTTCGCTTTAATTACAACTGATTGAGACTTATGGGCCACCCTGTAGATAAACTGGAGTAGTAGTTAGTTGTTTAAAATTGTTCAAGTTTAGCGCGATGATTGAGAGTTTTTGTAACTCATTCATATGAATGTCATTGTACAGTGAACGTTTTTGTAACATCTTAGTATTTTGATTTTTGTGAAATATAAGAATGTTAGAGGAAGTTCGTACTACAACTGTTGAACTTAACGTAATATTAGTAAACTTTTATTAATAGTAATGCTGCATGTGTTAAAATTGGATTACATTATTAATGAATGTAAATATTTATTAGTGTTTATACATAGGCTTTGAACGTGAGAGCCGGTACCTGAATGGATTAATTTATGTATTGAACCCCGATAATACGGGTAAGAGAATTATTGTGTAACGTATTAACGAGTGGTGTAAACTTAATGAAATTTAATAACGTTTTATGTATCATACGTATTGTTTTTGTGTAAATTGTAGTTAAAGTCTAGGGATAGGTTTGTAAATTATTGTACATGATAATTGCAGGCTTCGGATCGGGGAACCGACACACTTGTGACAAAATGTGTACCTCGCACAACGAAGGGTTCGAACGAAGCTTAGGCATACTTGTCATTTCTTCCCCGAAGGCTGAGCCGTAACCTTGTTTAATTAGGAATAGATTAACCCTTTAGGCGCTGATTTTATTTTCAGATTTCCCTCATTTTGACATGTTTAATTAAGGTGTGCTTGTGGTCGCGATTCAGCGACGACCGCGCTTAATTAAAATAACCGTTGCGCATATCAGGACTGTTTTCATATGCTGGAACCTTGCCAGGATTGTTATTCACATGGTAACCCTGCCTCAGGATACCAGATAACACAATGCCAGAATTATTGTCCATGCATGGCTCAACCTTACCCAAACCTTTTTACGGGCTACGCTATCTGCGCCGTCTGATCGGACTGAAACCAGCACGAATTTAGAGTCCCTGATGATAAATTCTCAAAAGTATTTTGCGAAAGAGACAGCATGATATATATAGTTCCAGGGTGCAATGTCAAGGAAACTATAATTTAATACCTATTAATAGTTACAAATAACAGAACAACTTAGGTACAGCAGTAATAAAGGGTTGTATGCAAACGAATGATATGCGAGCGCTTCAGTATCAGCAGGGCCGGCGAGAGCTGCCACGGGCCCCAGGGAAGGATTGGTATATGGACCCCCCCCCTGTTTACTCAGTATTTTATTATGAATGTTTTTTGGGTACATAACAAGCAAACTGATTATATGTCCAAGTCACTATTCAAAACATACAGTATGATAATCTCTATAAAATGTATGTTCATTAATTATAGTTCCTCTCTGTTATTTAATCAATTACTTTATTAATATTTTTAGATTTTATCCCCCCCCCCTCTTTCCGGCCCCTGGATTTAACCCGGCTTTCTCGCCCTCTCGGCGGCCCTGAGTATCACTGCCATGTATTTGATGTGGCGATTGAAGCAGTGGGAATAGTTGAAAAGATTGCAGGTTTGCAACGGTGATGAAGTTCTTGTTGAACAAGAAGTGAGGATCAGAGGTCGTATGAACGGATGTTGAATGAGTCGAAAATCAAACGAAGGAAGTCAAGCGTGACTAATAGATCGTAGTCGAGTGAGGTAGAGCGGAGCGAAGTTTCCGAAACGGAAGTGAGAGAGAGCAATTTGAAATGCAGTAAAATCTAGAAACTGCTTTTATTGCCACGCTCTGATGACGTCAAATTTCCTGCTGTTACTCCGGAATCGTGTTCGGATTTCACCACCACGTTTACTTATAGATGTGAGAAAATTCTCCTATCAGAGACGAGGAAACAAATATCTGGAATGTCACTATATATATATATATATATATATATATATATATATATATATATATGTGTGTGTGTGTGTGGAAAAGTGTTTCCACAGGAAAATAAATTTATGTTAAAATTTAAAAGATATTATTCTGCTTGTATAAATTAACATATTAATCCTTTAAAAGATATTATTCTGTTCATCTAAATTAAAATATGATTTCGTTACATTTTTAATGTTTGTATAGAGTGCCTCGATGCCCGCGGATTCTGCACCTTTTCGATAAGCCTAACGAAAACAGTGTTGCCACGTCTAATCTTAAACAGAGATTCCCAAATTGTAAATGTTCTTTTCAATTATTATAAATCACATAAAAGAGTTAAGTGTAAAACTACAATTGTATAAATTCTTTTGCTAATATCCAATTATACCAATTCTCTCGTTAATATCATTATTAGAGTAAGATTTTGCAAGTTTAATAGTCTTCTGTAACACGTGGCAACCATGGGTGTTTCTCCAGGACAAAAGGGAGCCCCTTGAGGAAGGCAACATGCTTTGTCAGTCTAACGCTCGCCTCAGCTTCCGACAGAGGGAGTAGAGTGTTCCGTCCGTGGGCCAGCCGGGTTTGGCTGGACCCCTCAGCTTATTTAAATGTAGTCAGTTGTTGTAACTCTCTATCAAGTGTTGTGTAAAGAATTTAATTTCTAATATTCTGTGCAAATAAAGAACTGACAAAGGGTGATGCGTCATTTATATCCTTCCAACGGAGAAAAGCATTCTCTTCTCTCAACGGACTGAGAGAGAGCGGACGCCATAAACCGAAGGTATAAATTGTTGTCTTTCGTAATTCGCAGTCAGATTAATTAATTAAAACGGTATAACCTTCCTTGTTGTTGCGAGGAAGCGACATACTGAGAATACTTTTAAAGGATAACGCCATATCCGACACACACATATATATATATATATATATATATATATATATATATATATATATATATATATATATATATATATATATATTAGGGTGTCACTTATTTGTATGGTAAAAATTGAACCATCAAGAAGTTTCGGTCTGACCCTGTAGAAATGTGACATTGCATGTAAGAAAGCTGCTTATGAAGTTTCATGAGAAAATATTAATATTTAGAGGTCGCTTAACGCCATTAAAATTTTGATGACGCGTCGTTACTTGTCCTAAATTGAAATGCGCTTCCTTTCTATGCCTCACCCCAGTATCATTTCAGTCGCCTTAATGGTAGGATGTGTTTGCATTAGTGTGTGTTATTTTAGTCTTTTAGCCTTCCCTGACATCAAAAATCGCATGGTCATATCTATGACTAGTGTTGATGGACAAAAGAACCCTCCAAAGCGTGTGGTTGTTGACCTGGATACTGTGAAAGAAAAAAGCTTGGAAAACTTTGTAACAAAAAACACAAAATCATTGTTCACGAAGCTCAACCTTCCAGATGAATTCTTGGAGAAAACTGCTGAGCAATGGGAAGAGGATACCTATTACCAGACTGCGAAAGAGAGTGTAAAAACTCTAACTGTAACAAATGACTTCGCTGAACGTGGAGTTGCTCTCACGAAGCTCAACCTTCCAGATGAATTCTTGGAGAAAACTGCTGAGCAATGGGAAGAGGATACCTATTACCAGACTGCGAAAGAGACTGTAAAAACTCTAACTGTAACAAATGACTTCGCTGAACGTGGAGTTGCTCTCATCCAGGATTTTTCTGGATACCTAACCAAAGATAAAGAACAACTCCAGCTTCTTCTCCAGGTTGTTGAAGACCATCGCAAGCATTGGACATGGGGACAAAAGCATACCTTGAGTGGAAATAATGATTAATCATCGTAATTACGCTACTGTTTGATGTTAATGTATAAGGTTGTAACATATATTCTGCTCGATTGTTTAGTTCATTCAGAACAAAAATTAAATGACTTATAAGGACAAATTTGCTCGAATTTTTAGTTTATTCACAACAAACATTAAATGACATAATGATAACTTAATCATCAATATAATTCCCTTCTTTTTCTATAACCTCCTCCCACCTGTAGAAAAGTTTTTTATGCCACGTTCGAAGAAATCCCTTGGTTTCGAGTTAAAAAAAAGCGATCACTTCGTTTTTGATAGCTTCCCTGGATTGCAACTTTTGTCCATCTAGGTGGTGTTGCAGACTTCTGAATAAATGGTAGTCTGAATGTGCGATGTCTGGAGAATAAGGTGGATGAGGCGTTTTTTCCCAACCAAATGCCTCCAATTGGGCAGTGGTGATTCGAGCAGTGTGAGGGCGCGCGTTATCCTGGTGGAATAGAACACTTCTGCGATTAATTAATGTAGGACGTTTTTCTTGTAATGCCATCTTCAATTGTTGGAGTTGTTGGCAGTAGACTTCATTTGTGATTATTTGGTTATCTGGCAGAAGCTCAAAATGAATAATTCCCTGCATATCCCACCAAACGCATAGCAAATTTTCTTTGGATCGGGTTCATTGCTTGGCTGAGGTTCAGGCTTTGTTTCACGGCTAAGCCACTGATGTGGACGCTTAATATTGTTATAGAGGACCCATTTTTCATCCCCAGTGGCGATCCGATTCAAAAACAGTGCCTGCTGTTGCCGAGAATGCACTGATGTGCAAATATCGATTCCATGTTGAAGATTCGCTTGTGACAAATCATGCGAAACCCATTTTCCAACCTTCACTACTTTTCCTAACAGCTTCAAATGACGATGAATGGTCATATGGCTAACGCAGAGTTGCAGGCCAATTTCTCTTACAGTTACCGTTGGGTTTTCCTCCACTGTTGCTTTCAGCAACTCTTCATCTAACTCATTTGGTCGTCCTGTTCGTTGATAATCTTTCAGACTGAAGTCTCCATTTCTGAACTTCTCAAACCATCTCCTACACATCCATTCGCTCACAACATCATTTCCATAAAATCTTTGAATGTTTCTTGCAGATCCACTAGCGTTAGATGCATTATGGAACTCATACAGCATCACATGTCGAATATGCTCTTTCGTGGGCTCCATGTTTTTTCAATTACTGTAATATCGTAGGGTGGCGTTGTAACTGTATGAAAAACACCAGAGAAAATATTCATTAGCCTAATCCTATACTAGCCTAAGCCTACACTAGCCTAAGTCATTCTGTATCGTGATAAAACATGTGCGAACCTGTCGCCGCGTGTATTTTGCGACATTTCTAAAACTATTTCACATTATCTTGAGGTTTTCTAATCGAGCAGAATTTATGTTACAACCTGATACTTCATCTTAATATTATGATAATGTCTTGTGCACTTCCTACTAATGTAGGAACATAATAAATTGTTTAAATACATTTGGAAATTGTTTATATTCACACTTTCTGAGAATCTCAGGTGACACACTGCTTGTATATTTTTTTAGTTGTATTATTAATCACTTGCTCCTCTTTATTTTAAAGCTCATCCTTCTTGCTGAATAACTGTTCTTCCTAATTGCGATGCATCAGAGCATCGATTTCATTTCACACACACACACACACACACACACACACACAATATTATATATATATATATATATATATATATTATATATATACTTTGTGAGTTTGAACGATGATTCAGGATCGACCTGCAGTCGACCCCTCTGCAGCATCCCGTCTCATTTGCGGGATTTGGTGCAGGAGGGAATTGCTGTCTGATCTCCTCCTGCCCTCGTAGCCAGTCACACATGGCTGGTTAGGGACTTTGCACAGGAATCTGTCCACTTGAAGTTACCAGGTCAGTGTGCTGGAGGTTCCTCACTTCTTTTGGTTGTGCATTAAAAAGCTCATGGCCCCCTGTCCCACCGCAGCTGGGACAGTACAAAATCTGCCTCTTCTCTCGTTCCAGTTTGTTTCTAAAGTTATTATTTTTCATATGTATATTATTGTGTGCTGCTCACGTCTTCTTTCGATAGAGTACAGTTTCAGGGATCTCCGGACCTAACCCCGTTAGATTTCTTTTTATGGGCCCTATAAGAAAGCTGGTTCTACAAGAATAAAGTACAAACGAGAGAGGAACTCTTGCGTCGGATTATGATACCTCTGCGTACATACGAGAACACCCCGAAATGATTCAATGGGCAATGGACTCTTGTTTGGAACGAGCAAGGCTGTGTATTGAAAACCAAGGCGGGCATTTTGAACATTTATAAGGTCTATCTCATAAAATGTAGCAACAAATACATCAGATTAATACTCTCGTTTATTTTTTTCCGTGCACCTTAAAACGTCCGTAGCTCCGCAACGGTTGGAAATAGCACCTACTGTATGTTGTATTAACTTTTTTACTCGATATCACCCCTGAAATCACTCAAAGTATGGCAGACTGGTTGTGAAACACCCTATATATATATATATATATATATACAGTAAGGGCGATTTATATGACAGTTTAAACTCAAAATAAGATGAGGAACTGAAGAAAAATGCAAGAGTAACATACCATTCATTTCTTTACACTTTATTTAAAACTGATACAGAATGCAGGAATAGTGCCGAGGTTTACTTTGGCAAGGAATTAATCAACTGGTTAATTGCCTTGGGTAAATTACAAGGACTTCTATCACTGCTGTTAGTCAGACAAGGAAAAGGGAGATATGGAGAGAACCTCCGCTGCGAATGGTGGCTGTCGCAGGAATGATTTTATGTAACAAAATCGAAATAAGTACGACTAAGATTTCATGTGGGGAAACGCAGTTGAAGGTTAATTTACCCCTTAACAAAAAATCTGCGAATTTTTTTCATCTTAAATGAAAATTAAAAAAATAATTAAAGAATACAAATTTGTTTATTTATTTAGTAGCTATAATATTTATTACATATTTAACGTGTCTTGCATTTATATAGTTCATAATATTTATTTGTAGAATTTAAGGAAAATATTATATTTATAAAAAAATTTCATACATTAATTAACTATGATTATTATAAGCATTATAAGGCTCAATTATGTCGAATATTTTTATGAAATAATTGTCTATCATAATTTTAAAGCCTAAGTATCCAGTAACGACGTAAAAGGAAGAAGGATAACATAATGTATTTTCCATTAAAATTACATGGATATTTATGGTAAGGTAACACGCAAGGAACAGAATTTGCATAACCGTTAGAAATAATAAGTACAATCAATAATAACAGGGAGAACTACTCGTATGCAGTGCTGTGCCCACTAACTCTAACGCTAACTACCATAAAATTTACGCCGCTAACGCTAACTGCCTTCTGTAATTTACTTACATATATTAGCACACACCTTGATATAATTCGTGGCTAAGGTACAAAAATGTGATGCTATAGTCTACGAAAGGCAAAACATTTTGATGTAGGAGTCGAGTTCCTTTCGTATATATTAATAGGGAAAACAAACCAACGGAAGAATAATTCTTTTCAATTTATACGCCTACATTTAATTCAAATACACAAACTGAAACTCAAAGAAATGATAAAATATTGACAAAGAGAGTAAATCATACCAAAACTTGAATGTTTCATTGCTTCAACATATTACAGAATAAAAATGGATATCACTGAAACAGTGATGTGGCGAATTACATTAATTTTCAAAACAAACAAAAACATTAGGTGGTCATTACTCTTAAACTATTAGAAATTTTATAGCTACTTCACAGACTTTTATTCATTTTCAACAGAGTCAATTTCTCGAAATTCGAATCAGACAGGCTTGATCTTTTAGGTTTCATTATGTCTTTTGCTATAGAAAAAAACACGTTCTACAGCTGCACTGGACGATAGTGGTGTGCTCAGAGAAAGGCATACTGCCTTGAAGGATTGAGAAGGAAAACAATTTCAATCGATAACCCGAGAGGGTGGGCTGTTCAAAAAACGTGCTACAAGCAGAACACGTCTGTCCATCAAGTTACAAGAGTCTGTCCAACAAATTACCACTTAAAACCTCTACATGCTGATGTTATGATCACCCTGCAGTTAGTGCTGCCTCAGTCTTCTATAATGGAGATTGCTGTCGGCGAACCAAATTTTAGTAAAAGTGGTTTTGAAAAATTAGCGATTGACTTTCTCTAAAAATTTACCGTCGCTACTAGGGCTGGGCATCCGGGATCCCGGAAGTAAAGTAGACAGCTCATTTCCCGGGAAAACTGTCATCGATCCCGGGATTTCCCGGTATTCTATTTTCAGGGGAGATTTTTAAACACAGTTTTATTATGAGGTATATTTATTTCATGCAAAGGCTTTTTACGATTGAAGTTTTCGTTCACCTGTTTTCTAAACTTTGAAAATCGTTTTCGCTTGAGTATGAGGTGAAATAATACCCAGAGATCCCGGATGCCCAGCCCTAGTCGCTACCTGTTTCACTAACAATTTTGAAAATTAGCAGCGCTAACAGTATCGCTAATAAAATGTTAGCAGCGCTAATTAGCGCCGCTAATCCCAGCACTGCTCATATGTTACGTAGACGTAGATGGATAACGAACCAGTAACATAGCATGATAATAAGATAACAATATTATAACCTAATAATGTTATGGGTTCCAAACAGAAACGAGTTTTAAGGACGATGATGTTAAATTTTGGCTACATTAAGGGAATTCGAAGGCTTAGGCAAGCTCATTTCAATACTGTACATTCAGTTAGAAATGATTACAAATACAAAAAGAATGAAATCATGTACATGAAAGCATGTGTGTCATTGAACATACAAAGAATCACACAGAACAAGTGTACGTATTGACAATATACTTAAGGTTACATAAGTAGACATTGACACAAGTAGACAAAAATGTCTGAAAGTTAATATAAAAATTTCATAAATAAAAATTTTAAAATACAGTAGAACGAAACATCATAACCGTTACAATTGTGGATGCTGTTAATCGAGTGCAGAACTACGTGATTTTAAAAAGGACCTTCTTCACCAATCTCGTTTTTGGGGTCCTTGAGACAAAGCCGCTGTTTGCTGCTAAAGAAATGTGATTTAAAATTTATTTAATTTAAGTTTTCTTCCAGGATCCAGTATTAAGTTATGAATTTACGTTCGCTTTCACCCGTTATTATTACTGTTCTAATTAAAATAAACCGGTAAAGAGTGATAACTGTCATTTCCCACTCCCTTGCTTTGTTAAAAGAAAAGTCCGCTGCAGGCTTCAATGTTTCATTTGAGGACCAGCCATATCTACCCGTCTGCCGTTTTATAGAATTTAGAAATCGGTGCCAAATAAGTATTAAGAGTGAAAGTTACGTTGAACTAGGCGCTGTATACCGGCGTTGTAAAACTCCTTGTCACAATATTGGAATCAGTCACGAACCTTCTTCATCACGTCATTGTTATCCTCAAAGTGTTGCCCACGTAATCCAACCTGTAGTGGACCAAAGAGATGATAATCTGAAGGTGCAATACAACTCACATGTTGTGACGCGGCGATCCTGTTTAATGAGCACATCATTCCAACTCTTGTTTTCCGGTGTCATTGCGGTTGCAGGCCGACCGCTTCGAGCTAGTCGTTGATATCGGTTTCCCCATGTTTGAAATACTTTGCCCAACGTCTAACGGTGCTCACATCAACGGTAGGGTCGCCGTACACATTCTTTAAACGGCCACGAATATCCACTGGAGTTCCTTCAGTAGATATTCATAGCCGTTTAAAGAATGTGAATCATTCCTATTCCGCAGAAAGAAATTCAATAGCTGTTCTCTGCTTCGCACGCACATCTAGTGAAGCAGCCATTTTGACAGCGTGGTGTGTTGTCACGTGACCGATCACAGTGCCACTCAACTTAAAATGGGCAGGAGATACAAACTTTTCATTGTGATCTCACTTAGCTTTCCTTCCATGTTTTGGTTACGAACTGAAAAATAAGAAGCATTACTTTCGTACCGCCCCTCGTACATCATATACATCAGACGGGTGAATCACAAAACACGATACGATACATAATTATATAATGACCAATACCATATAAATTATTGGGGAGTTACCATACAGTGAATACTAAATATTGCAGTATGAAAGCTTAGTATTTAATGTATGAAGGTATGAAATGAATACATCTTTCAGAGTTTATGACAATTAATTTAAACCAGCTAATAACATCATGTGAGTTTCGGTTAATTCATAATTAACATTCTAAAGTTAACTCAAATCGGGTATATAAGTCATTATAGGGATGAATAAGGAAACCGATCCGGAGAGAGAGACAGTAACTCATGGTTCACAGACATGATACAAAAGTGAGTGAGAACAGTACGCAGGACATACTGTAAGGATGTATATGAATAATACAGGATGAAATCATGTACATCGAAATCACACACGTGAGGGTTTTGATCATGCTACAACCAAGTGTGCATTTTTTTATGTAGGAAGGAGGGGCTAAGGACGAGCGCCCGCAAAAGTGACCCCTCCACAGAAGACGGAGAGGGCCAAAACCAAAGTCTCCAAGGATCAATGATGCCATTTTTTTCCTTTAATATAAATTTTGAAAAGGTTGTGTAGTGTGTAAGATGCATATATGTGTAGTGAGGAATAGAGGGAGAAGTGTGTGTTTGAGAGCGTGCTGAACTGCTCACAGGGTAGATGAGACACGGAAAAAGATCAGCTAAGGAGGACAGTGACAGGAGAAACGGGAGTTCCAGCACTCCTTGTCTCCTGCCTAACATCCACCCCGGAGTACTTCCCTGGTCGATTGGTGTCTACAATCTTCTCCTTCGAAATTCACTGCATGATATGACGAGATTTATAGATGGACGGATGGAAGTAAGGTGATTATAATTAAGATTATTAATTCCATAACAAATGAGAAATAGGAAAATGGAACTAATTCTGATGGAATACTAAAACAATCTGAAAGGTTAATTATATTGATTGTACTTTGATGGGGGATGAGATTAAAGGATATTCGATCTTGTAGCGAACTTCTCATGGCACAAACATGATGAATCACATGGTTGCTCTCTCTCTCTCTCTCTCTCTCTCTCTCTCTCTTCTCTCTTCTCTCTCTCTCTCTCTCTCTCTCTCTCTCTCTATATATATATATATATATATATATATATATATATATATATATATATATATAATACAGGGTGGGAGAAAAGTCTTTAAGGATTTTATACGTCTAAATAATTTGTCAATAATAAATAAATTCCAATGATATCACTGCAGTGTATGCAATACTTTTCAAAGGAACTATACAAGGCCAGGAATGACCCTAGGCTAGAACAGGAAGGCCCTACGCCCTATGCTCTAGCCCCAGTCAGCGCCATGTCATTAAGGATGGAATATAGCAATGAAGAAAATGTGTATCTTGTTAGTTGTATCGTGGGCCATTTCTTATAATAATTGTGAAGAAGTTTGCGTTTGTTTAAAAAAAATATATAATAAATCACTACCAAATGTAACCACTCTTCGATAATGGAAGCTCAAACTTTTGGAAACAGGGAGCCTGATCGCTCAAGAAGTGGAAGGCCAGTGACGGCGACAGGAGACAACAACAAAGAAAATGTCCTCGCCAGTTTTAAAATCAATCCAACAACTTTAACGAGAAAAGTCGCAGAAAAAGTGTCTATTTCCAAATTTTCAGTAGCAAACCTATTGAAATCACAGGGGTACCACGATTACAAACCCATTTACTCTCAACTCATATACTGTACGACAATGATTCTGATAGACGGCTGCAGTTTGCTGAAACAATGAGACAAAAGTTCAACAGTGATCCAGATTTCCTTCGAAAGATCATATTTTCAGATGAATGTGTTTTCGGTTTAACGAGTAAAGGAAACAAACACAACGTTCACTACTGCAGTGGTAGGAAAAAGTAATCGATTACAAATAAAAATTACTGGTCTGAAAAGTAACTAAAAGTATAAAGTAGAAATTACTTCTCTGGTTTAATTATATTATAGTTAATCCAGAGAAATAATTTCTACTTTATACTTTTAGTTACTGTTCAGACATCAGTAATTTTTATTTGTAATCGATTACTTTTTGCCCACCACTGCACTACTGGGCTAAAAAATCCCAAAATACGATTGGGTAAAACCGTTAAAACGGCTACACTAACAGTGCATTGGTTATTCAGGACTCGTTTCCTTTGACATATCGAGAGGTACGATGGATAGAAAACGCTATTGCCAGATATTGAGAGACGAAGTTTTGCCTCAGTTTACTAATGGCGTTGGCATGAAAATGAAACTGGAAAATACCCTCAGAATACGGAGCCCAAAACACTCCAACTTGCTGCCGAAACAACTGAGAAATCTCCAGTACAGAAACCTGAATCATTTCAAGAACCAACTGGAAAGATTCTTTTTCAAAGTCCCTGACCAGCTGCGAGGTCAGGAGGAGAGTGGAAACCAACTTTCTCCTTAACCAAATCCCGAAAATGAGGCGGGATGCTGCAGAGAGGTCACCGCAGGTCGATTCTGAACCGTCGTTCGAAGACATTAATTTATACTCAAGCAAGATCTTATCATTTTCAATCTTACAACTACCGTATATACATCCCAGAATTAAAACGAATATAAATTTTAAAATATATTTGTCTAAAATCTCATATTTAATTAATCCTCGCATTATAAAAGTCTGCTAAACATTATAAAAAGTCAAATACTAATATGAATCAAATTAGAAAATATGAATGTAATAATATTATCGCATTATAGTGAGCTATTTCAAAGAAACGTAATTATCCTAATGATTTAAATGCTAATAAACAACTCATTTCCATTCTACGTCCGTGAGAGAAAACGAGGAAATTGTTCATTCTACGTTAAATTGATAAATGGCAAAAAATTTAATTGACAGATCAACAGATTTACGTTCATTCTTTATACTTTAGCCTGAATTTATTTCATTTCAATTAATTAAAAAGTAGAGTTTAACAGAAACGTTTTAAGCAGGCTCTTCTTCATTCTACTCATGTATACTATATATATATATATATATATATATATATATATATATATATATATATATATATATATATATACAGAGTGATGCAAAAATGTGTTTCATAAATCGCAGGGTGTATTCTTGAGACGAAAGTAAAGAAAAAAGACTATAAACATACCATAGCTCGAGAAACCCGTTGGTTTCGAGCCATAGCACGCGGCAGGAAAATGAAACTCCTTAAAGATTTTTTACATGTTATGCAAATACACAGTGTGATACATTTGCTTCAATAAAGTAAATATTCGAAATTCTTTCCTACTTCTTGATTCTTGTAGGACATTATAGACACCAGTCGACTCGGGAAGTACTCCGGGAGGAACGTTAAACAGAAGATAGGGGAGTGCTGAAACTCCCGTTTCTCCTGTCACTCTCCTCTTTATCTAATCTTTTTCCGTGTCTCATCTACATTGGCTGTCCTGGCATTTTTGGCGCCCTAGGCGAGATCATGCAAAGGTGCCCTGCCTCTGTCAACAGCACACTCCCCCCCCCCTCCCGGTGCATAACCTCTGCCGCAATAAAACACACTCAATGAACACATTGTCTTTAAAACACAACGTGCCTCCTTCATTTATTGTTCTTAGCTTCAAGTAAGAACAAGTTGTCTTAAACAAAAACTACAAAGAAATCTTGTATGAATAATAATTGAACACTCAATAAAGATTCCCAAATATATTGCAAACAAAATAAATATTCCAATGTATATTGTACACAAAATAGATAAATAAAAAACACTAATAAATCACACAATGTAACTTAATAAAGGAATAAGATTGCCAGCTAGCAAATAACTAAATTTTAAATTTGGTTTGGAAGTTTTAGGTCTAGTTGTTTTCCTATTAAAACCTGATCCTCCTGGCTGGTCTTCCTTGATGCAAATTCATCAATGATGTCATCATAGGAAATCTGCTTAGAAACCGCATGGTTAATGCTGATGACAGCAAGACCACTGAGGCGGTCTTGCATCATGGTGGATCTCAGGTAAGTCTTGATGAGCTTGAGCTTGGAAAAGCTCCTCTCCGCTCCAGCCACTGTCATTGGAAGGGTGACAGCAACCCTGAGGGCGACCCAGAGGTTGGGATAAATCTCTGTGAGCTGCTTTTCATGGATAAACGTCAGCAGCTGAAGTGCTGTCATGCTGTCGGCCAGACACGATTCACTGTAAACTAGAACACATACGAAATTGTGGAGTGGAGAAAAATCCGTCGCTAGCTACACTCTAATTTACTCTGTGATTTTAATAATTATTAACAGTTTTAACTTGTACCTATTTCATTGCTTGTTTATTTTAATGAAATAACTTTTAATTTAGTTTTATAAATTGATTTTTACAAGCAAAATCGATACCTATCACCAAGGATAACTATCTATCTCCAACCGGGGTTGGTGAGACCGTGAGTTGGTAAATTTCTCGAGCCCTGGACTGAAGCCTGTTTGAGAAAAAAAAAAACGGGCGTGCTATGTTGCCCCCGCCACCAATTGGCGCCCTAGGCGGCCGCCTATATCGCCTATGCCCAGGACCGCCACTGCTCATCTACCATGTGAGTAGTCCAACATGCTCTCAACACACACTTCTCTCCCTATTCCTCACTACATATACATGCATCTTACACACTACATAATCTTTTCAAAACTGAAAAAAAATGGCATCAACTATAAGAACCTCGGAGTCCCGTGGGGAGGGAACCATAAATGTCCCCACTTCTGGCTCCCCCGCTGCCGATACCGGGAATGCAGACCCGGGTATTGGGGCTGGATCTGCTACCGCCTATTCGAGATGTTCTGGGCCTCTGCCTGTTTCACTTTTCATTAATTTCTGCAACATTCGTGGCCTTTTCTCAAATTTTCAATCTGTTGAACACCATCTCTCCTCTAAACCTCATCTTCTTTTCGTCACTGAAATTCAGGTGTCTGGGACGACTGACAGTAACCCCTATTCTGTACCTCTTACCTTCTCTATACTCAATTTCACTCCAAACGTGGATGTTGCTAATAGTGTATGTACGCAATAATCTAACGTGTTCTCGTACTCCCGAACTCGAATCTTCCGAATTCTATACCCTCTGGCTACGGCTTACATGCCAACTCAAACTAAATACATCTGCGCTCTTTACCTTTCTCCTAATTCTTCTGATTATCCAAAATTCTCTGACTACCTCACTTCCAAAGTGGAATACATTCTTTCCCGCTTTCCTTTTGCTGAAATCTCTATTTTAGATTTTAATGTTCACCACCACCTTTGGCTTTCCTCACATTTCACAAACATTCCTGGTGAACTAACTTACAACTTTTCTATCCTAAATGATCTAGAGCAGATTGTACAGCACCCTACTCGTATCCCCGATCGCCTTGGAGATTGGCCCAATATTCTGGATTTATTTTTTACCTCTTATCCTTCTTCTTACTCTGTTAAAATTTTGTCTCCGTTGGGCTCCTCCACTCACAATTTTATACCTGTTTCCTGTCCTTTCGCTCCAATTCGGCCTTTGGATCCTCCCAAGAGGAGACGCCTTTGGCACTTTGGCGCCGCTAATTAGGAGGCTCTTAGGCAGTAATTCTGTGATTTCCCATGAAATGATTACTGTTTCCGTGGCCGGGGCCCTTCCGAGTGCGCTGAGCGCACGGAGGTGATTCTCTCAGGTATGGAGGCGTACATTCCATAGTCTATTCCTTCTACTAATGCAAAAAAAAACTTGGTTTAACTTTACTTCTTCTAATGTTACCGGCAACAGAGGGGATTCTTCCACAAGGTACCGTCGCCATCCAACTCCTGATTCTCACTCAGCTTATATTTCTACCCGGAATCGTGCAAAATCTGTTCTTCGACTCGCCAAAAATTTCTTCATCCGAAAAAAATGTGAAAACCTATCCAATTCTAATTCTTCTCAGTCTTTCTGGCATCTTGCTAAGAACTTCTTCAACAATCTTCCTCAATCCATCTTTCCTCCTGCCTATGACTTTCCATTTTTCAAACGCAGAGTGTCTAGGCATCTCGAGAAACCCTGGCCTTGATTTTGGCTCTCTTCTTGTTCTATAGTTGGGAGGGGCGCCTTTGCGGGTATTTGCCCTTGGTCCCTCCTTCCTGCATAAAAAGTATGATTTGTGGGGGTCATTTAAAAACCATAGTTTATGTTACAGAAGTCCGAGCACGTGATGAATTGTGGCAATGAGTTCGAGACAATTGGGAAACGATCCGCAATACGCCAGGAGTATATATGTATATATAAAATCTTTCAGAACCTCTACTTTCAGACAAATGTTTTTGAAAAACCTATAGCTGAATTTTGTTTAATTTAGTATCCCGTGAAATATTTTGAATTTTTTTTTTTTACTGAAAATAGTGAGAATAAAAACTATTTCCTCGCTTCCACAGAAAAATGCATGTCCAATCAACATGTACTATAACTCCTTCTGATTTGTCATAATATAACCAATCAAGTCCAAGAAATTAGCACTGTAGGCGTAGTTATGGAAGTTGCTTTAATGGTAACAAATGATCCCGTCAAATGCGAATGGGATATATATTTTTATATATTTTTAACACTTCGTCAGGTAATTTTCATTTACTCTTCCCTATTTAGTTCTACGAACGCTCTGAAAGGAGTCTGGATACAAAAACGTCATTTTAAAGGAGCAAAAATTCTTGTTCGGAAGCGCAGATTTTTTTTTATCGAAGTATGTACACTGTAAGCAGTAAAATTCTTGAGATAATTTTTTTTAACTGTTTGGTTCCCAATAACATGTCACAATGGGTTAAGGAAAGGTTCAACTCAGAATTTGTTGCAAACTGTAGACTATATAGACACTAACCAGAAACTTATTGGATCTTTTATCCTCAAATATACCAAAAAAGAAACTCCTACGGTTAGTGTTTGAAGCCCTTTATTACTTAGAACGTTCAAGTTGTGAGAAACCAATGTAGGCACTTCAACTCGAATGCCTTAGGAACTTTTCTCTTTAAAGTTTACGATCTTGAGGCATTCTGCATGTATTTAAAAGTTGGAGTTTATTAAAGAGATAATTGTTATATATTCTAGCATTGTTTTATATCATGATTTTGAATTAACTTTATTTAATTCGAAAGTATTTATAAATTCGACTCTTACAGAACCTCGAAAGAAGAATTTGTTCATTCTCAAATCAGTTCTGTTTTGGTTTAATTCGAATTTGTTAATTTGTTACAATTAAGTTTTGTTCCAACTAACTATTGCTTTAACGTTTCTGCAACATCACAGGCTTCGATAGCGAATTGTTACCGTTTGTTTGCACTCGATAAGGTCATTTCATATCATTTTATTTTTTTTGTTCCTTTGAAGTAGCTTTCTGCGTATGTGTAAATTTGATCTTGAGAAATAAGTATACATACATACACACATATCTCTCTCTCTCTCTCTCTCTCTCTCTCTCCATATATATATATATATATATATATATATATATATATATATATGAACACTTTATACGAAAGTGGGTTAAATAAATAGCTTAATATATTTAATGTAAGGCCCTAATATATATTTGATTGAATACGAAAAGGTAATCTTTCTAGACGTTCCCTTATATTTACGACCCTCAGAAGAAAAAGGAAAAATATTTATAAATCTCTCTCAACCTCTAAAAGTAAAAAAAAAAAAGAATCGCAAAGGAAAAAAGTCCATGAAAGGAACACGTTTTTATAACGTTAAGATTTAGGATGATTTAAAACGTTATTAAGATTTATTTTACCTTCTTCCTTGTCTTGTAAACTGACAGAAAAATATAGAATGGGAAATTATTTCTCTTATAGAACTGGGGTAATATATATATATATAGTTTGAAATAATAATGGAAACACTTGCATTTCCCATAATGTAGTTTACGATATCATTATGGCATCAGTAGTATGATTTCGAAAATTTAGAGTGCAAAGCAATTGCATGCAACATGCTCAATAATTGCAAAACTGCAACTTGCAACATTGCATAGAACAAGGGGAAGGGTTATGCATGAAGGGGGAGAGGGGGGTTATGCCTGAAAGAGGGGAAGGAGTGGGTAACCTAACCTAACAAGGGAGGAGAGGGGGGAGTTAAGCATGAAGAGGGCCAGGGCTAGACCCTCCAAAAAGGGGTAGTGGGTAACCTAATCCAACAAGGGTAATAAAACACAAGAATGAGAGAGAGAGAGAGAGAAAGAAAGAAGATCATTTCGCTGGCATGTTTTGGCGCATAATGGAGTCTTCACAAGCCATCCTAGTTGGCTTTAGGATCACAGCCAGTTGGCTTAGAATTCAGACATGCCCAGGGGACACAGCCAGTCGCACAGCCAATCGTGTGCCCAGGGGACACAGCGTAAACGGCTGTCAGTCAGTTTTTAAGCGAATACAGCCAATCACCTTAGATACACACACGCGCGCACACACACACACACACACACACACACAATCTTACACATATATACAATCTTTAGGAGCACAGCCATTTGGCTTAGATACCAGCCATGACACAGCCAATCGTATGGCGTAAGCGGCTCACAGCCAGTTCGTTTAGAGGGCAAGCAGGCAGGGCCATAGCCTGTTGGCTTAGAAACCAGACAGAGAAATAGCCAGGTGCGTTAGTTTAGAGACTTATATATTATATATATATATATATATATATATATTATATATATATATATATTATATATATATATATATATAGGCTAACTGACAACCTATTACAACAAGTTCTTGAAGTAAAATGTACCATTCCCTGAACCCCCTCCCTGGATGGCTTCAGAACCCAGCCAGTCGGCACACCCAGTTGTATATGACTTCAATACAATCATGGCATGTATACACACATTACATACAGTTATTTCCTTGTATACACATTTTTCGTAAAGGAGAATTAACAAAACTCTGTCTCAAAAGAGAGCAAAGCACACACACACACACACAAGTGTGTATATATATATGTATGTATGTATATATATATATATATATATATATATATATATATATACACCACACATATATATATATATATAATTTAGACCGGCCCAGGCTCATAGGGGTTAAAATTTTTCGTGTCGATAGAAAGTTTTGAGTGAAGTTTTAGCCCGATTCGATAGTATTTAGTGGTGCCGACCGACTCTGAAATGTGTATTTTTTCCGTACCACCCAGAAGGTAACTACAACAGGCGCATTTTTTTTTAAGTGGTATCCCCAATAGGCCTAATCCACTTTATTAATGTTAACTCATGATGTTGATGTGCTTCCTGTCTTTATCATCGATTTCTTTGCCTCTGGAAACTGCTCTCGGTGTTTTTCCACGACTTGAAGAAGGTACTGCAGTTGTTCTTCGTTTTTTGTGAGATGACCGCTGAAACTCTGAATTAATGAGACCGGTCTCTCTGTATTATCGTTTACAACATTCATTGTTTTAACATATTCCTTAGCTAATTTATAGTCGTCCCTGTTATCCTATTCTGTAGGATCTACTTCGAGAAACGTCGATTGAAGGGACAATTTCTCAAAGAAGGAGCGACTTGAGCTTGTGACAAAGTCCACCAGATTTTTCTCTAGTGGGTCATCAGGAGTGTGGTCAAAAGCAATTCGTTTTTCTGGTATTTCTGAACCAGGTCTTTCCAATGCCTGAACCATCTGCCGTTTCACTTGCAAAGTTATGCCATCATCAAAAAAGGCAAGCGACACAAATTCTTCATTTAGATACCAGAGGTGACGGCATAGTGCTTTGCTAGCTATTGCTGAAAGTTCCTTATCATCATATTGCTGAAGCTCTTGTAGATACTCCAAATCGGTTCTTGGTGCAGAAGATGCGATGGGAGCCGCAAACCATTTTGGCACATAAAAGCGAACAGCATAGCGAGAGAAGCGTTTTATTGCACTCTGTTCCTGTTTTGTCAGGTTGAACTGCGAGCGAAACAATACAATTTTAATGGCATAAATCACTCGTGACATCCACCTAGCGCGATGTAAAGCCCCAGGTTGACGAAAATGTACTCCTCCTGAGGGAACACCACCTAAATAAATAATTGCTAATTCAAGAAGTTCGCGATAATCCGCTCTTGGGTGACTTCTCGCAAGTTGTTCTTCGCACAGTGCGAGGATTTCTGCTTTCCACGGCATGTTTGTATTGGCAGTTTCAAATCTTTTATCATCCATTTGTTTCCAAGAATTCTTGAAACGTTTGAAAAGTAATATATCCGGTCCCGTTGAACCACCGTAACACTTCTGGAAGACGTCTGATATCATAATTTCATTAATATGGTGCCGACAGGCCAAAGAAAGGAGTTTTCTATCAAGCTTACTTTCGATTATCATGCAAGCGCCCTTTTTTTGGCCAGTATTGCTAGCGGTAGTATCAAAATACATTGCTTGAATACATTCTCGCAAATTCCAATCGTCTAAGCATTCTAGAACTGCTTCTGCAATTCTTTCGCCTTCTCCAGAAGCAAGTTTGGGTACTGCTAGAAACTTAGACTTTCCTCCACCGGATACAAGAATAGCTAGCCTATCTATATTTTCATCACCTGTTATATCTTGCATTACTTTACAATCCCTATGAATGGTAAGCGGAACGTCAGAAGTAAAGGTTTGCTTAATGTCATCTGCAATTTTTTTGCGTACAACACTCCTCGTCCTCTGTAGAGTACTTCTGCTCGAAACAACATTGTCAATATCATGTCCAAGAGAAGTTGCAGCAGCTGAAAGCACCATAACAGCACTACGATCACTTGTTTTTGTTCGATCTAATGCCATTGCCAGATCAGGTGTTACGATGCGCTTACGCTTATTTGATATTGTGCCGCTTGATGGCTTGGATGTCATTTCAGGAGTATACGATGTGCTTGGCTCTGGTTGCTCATCACTACTACTGCTTGAACTGCTATCACTGAATTGAACAACAGCTGATGACAATTTCTTTCGCAATGCCTCGGTTTCTTCTAGTGCAGCTTGTCTTTCATCTCTTTTCCGTTGTCGCATTTGCTTAGCGACCAGTTTCTTATCAATATCAGTCATGTAACCTCGCCTCCCTTTTTCTCTCTGAGCTTGTAGGAATGATCTATCTTCCTCATTTGACATCATTTGTAAAGCATTTGAGTGAGCTATATCAAAAAGGTTATCTAAACTACCTTGGAATTCAGTTTCTTTTTTAATTTGATTTGATTACGGTTTGACTTTGATTTTTGAAGTGATCTGAAGTTCTCATACATTTTTTGAATTTTCATTAGTACATGCTGTTTGGCTCTGGTGGGTATTTTCGCTTTGTCCCAAATCTAAAAGATTTCAGCAAAACTAATGTTGGATGCTTCTTTCAATGTTTTTTTACTGTTTGTGAGACAGAAAAGCCGACGTAGTACATCTCCATTGGATGGAAGTTTCTTACTGCCAATTGTGTCAATTGGCTGTCCAATCAGCCATATTTCAGTTTTTCTTCTTGTTTTAATTGAATTTGACATGGTGAAGGATAAAATCTGCAAATATTAAGGGAAAACACTTGCGCATCAATCTCTCACTGCATCTTAACCAATACTGACGCAAACAGCGAGCCTCCCACTTTTCTCCGTATCCAATGACGTCACCAGTAATGACGTCAGGTCAAAAGACGTGTTTCTACTCAACATACACAGTTATACAGTGAAACATGTGGAACACAATGAACGAGAGTGTGAATAGGCATGGTTTACACACAATATTTGTAATACGAATTACAAAATAAATATATGATGAATAAATGTAATAAATAAGTGAAAAATACAAGAGGCTGTCGGCACCACTAAAAGTACACAGATATTGTTGAAATTTAGTGTGCTAGTATATTATGATGGTGGTGGTAACAATTTTAGGGGGTGAGACTTTCACTTTTCAAATAAAAGTTTTGGCGGGCCAGTCTAATATATATATATTATATATATATATATATATATATATACACACTGACATACGAACATGCTTTCCTTAGATTACCTCAAGACCCTCTTTATACATAGCTCCTCATGCATAACCTCCCAACCATCAGCAGTAACACAGTATTACAGCACCAACTAACCACCACCCATTATAACAGTAAGGTCTCAAAAAACGACACAGATAATAGACAAGCTATTAATCTTCTCATGAGGTAATAAATACCACTATGAGGCCAGGGTTGTAATATACTGGAGTGCTATCCGTTCTTTAAAAAAAACTGAAACATGGTAAACAAAATTTAAAACAAAAACTTTTATTTTGTCTTAATATACAAATATATCTTAAATTATATCATAAAAAATATTAATTTAATTTTATAATAAAGTTAGATTTTAGTTTCAGGGCTAAGTTATTTATTTTTATAAAAAAATCCTATTTCCTATTTTCTGAAAGTGGGCGGAGCCTGTATTTTACTGTATAAAAAGTTGGCGAGCAGCAAACATTTTATTTCAGACCATAAAAACAGAAATAAATACAGGGAAATATATGAGACAAATACAGGGAAAATATATAAGGTATACAAACATGAATAATTATACTTTCTTTAATTTCTTTAGTAGGTTGCAACAAACTGCCACATTTTATTTACGAATGTAAGAACAGATTATTAACTTACAACGTCCAAACAAATATTTTATCAGAGAAAGCAGATTACTCCAGGACAAGCAAACATCATTACTAATCCACAGGTAGATCATAACAAGATAGTGTTCCCTCCACTCCACATAAAGCGTGGATTAATGAAAAATTTCGCCAAAGGTCTCAACAAAAAAGGATCTGGATACCAATTTTTATGTCAGAAATTCCCCCAAATTAGTCATGCTAAGCTGAAGGAAGCAACTCTTAAGCGATCCAGCACTTGAAAATGCAGCGACAGGTCATGATGCTTGGCTAGCATTCAAGGCTGTTGTGAACAACTTCCTTGGTAACAGGAAGTCTGATGACTACAAAGAAATATTTAAAGACATTATCCGAAAATATCGTTTGCTGGGATGTAGCATGAGTGTTAAGATACACTTCCTAGACTCTCATCTTGATTTTTTTTCCTGAAAACTTAGGCGCGGTAAGTGAGGAACAAGGAGAAAAATTCCACCAGGATAATTCAGAAATGGAATGGAGGTATCAGGGAAGATGGGATGTTCGAATGATGGTAGACTATTGCTGGAGTCTAAAGAGAGATGTACCGAACTCAGTACAAAAGAGGAAATCGACGAAAAGAAAGTTTCTCTAGCTAATGACTGCTCCAATAAATTCAATGCGTTACTGTTGATGAATGTTTGGTCCAGTCATTCACAATTTTTATATATAAATATACTGTACCTTACTACAATCCCTATCTACATGTATTATATATATTAGTGTATATATGTAGTAATACTGTGTGTGTGTGTGTGTGTGTGTGTGTGTTTCTGTGCATGCATTACTACTGTAAAATGTTTGAATTGAATAATATATGATTCGTCTGTTCTCTTATCCAATTGGTAACATTTTCTTATCTATACCTTACGTGTGGATTATCTAGATGTGATAGGAAACATTTATTATTATTACTGTTACCATATCTAATTATTACCGTTCGATTTCACGCAGTAAGCCCTACATTTTCCGCCAAGTGCCGTTTTCTATATTTGTGTTCTTACCAATTATACAAGTACCCAAGGGATGCTTATTGACTACAGAGAGCATACCGTTTATAAATCTTGGAGTTCTTAATAAGTTCCTAATTGCCGAAGAGTTTAAAGTACATGTAATTTCTTTAGTAGGATGCTACAAACTGTCTCATTTTATTTATGAATGTAAGAGCAGATTATTAACTCACAACAGCCAAGCAAATATTTTATCATTCATTTGGAATTACCTGTTTGACAAAGATTTCATGACACCTTATGCGAACTAATTACTGAACATTTACAGTATATGCGGAGGATTGCGTGTGTGTATATATAGTAGGAATAGAATGGCTGACAGACTTCAGTCCCTTTTACGTATTGAACATTACTCAATATTAAACGCTTAAAATAATTTTAAAAACCGTTTATGTAAAACTGGAAATAATAAACAGATAAACAAGTTTGTGGTAAAATTCCTTTTTTATGTACACAAAGAAAACAGGATGAGGAATTTGTGGGAATAGCATTTTTATTTACACATTTCGTACAGTAATTTAAATTTCCATTCTAAATTAGCGATTGTTCACAAACCGTGCAATAAATAATGACATCTTTACAGTACAATTTTCTCATACGCTCTGTTTAGTTAATATGATCGAAGGTACAAAAAAATACAAACTATTTACATGGTTTCTACTCAAAATACATCCATTTATTCTCATCCAATTCGTATTGGCATAGCTGGTAACTTTCCCACCAGCTGTATATCAAGCAGACAAGTAGCCCGTAGAAATATCATTTCAGTTCACAGATCCTATCTAATAATGTTGCTTTTAAAGAGTCTTTACAATGCTACTACATTATAAATTCGCATAAGGAATACGAGGTTATTCAAAAGCAATTTTTGTAATCACGCATGTATAGTAATTTAAGATTATAATAAGCTAGACTTCAGATTCAGGGGTGTACTTCAATATTTTTCAGCTAAAAATCAGATGATGTCTCTTGAACAGAATAGAAAATATCGCGCTCACTTACAACCAATAGCCTAGTGGTATAAAGCAGGTTGTAACATAAAATTGCATTTACTGAATGTACAAATTAACGTACTTTTCGCGCACGGTGTGACTAACATCGTCTGCTCGTCACTGCTTCCAGATCTGGTATCTATAAAATATATCGGAGCTCAGTTCAGGCCTCTATTGCCTCATTGACTGACTCTCCAAACCTAGTGATAATTAATAATAAATTAAGCAACATCAAATAAACATGTCTGTGCTAAAACTCCATTCTTTATGTACAGAAAGAAAACTGTATATCGGAATTTTGGGGAGGGTAACATTTTTATTATCTACATATTTATCTTATTAATTCACTTTATTAACACTTCTCTAAACTGATGAGTGTTCACAATTCCTGAAATTCTTATAATAAATGCGTCTCATATATCTGTACACAGTTACTAAAATATATAACTTTACAATTTTGAACATTGAACTCCGTATGTCATTTAGTAGCCCCAGACAACTAGCCTGTCCAAATCTTTCTATTGTTTATAAGAATTTTCTTTATTTGAGCATGTATAAGATTAGACATTCATTTAGATACATAAAGGAATATGGTCTTTTGAATGGACTTATTCGTTGACGTGTACTTTTTCTATCATTGATTTATCGAGTTAATGCCTTTTAGGAATAACTTTTAGTATGGATATATTTAAATAACTGGACACATGCTTACGCACGAAGGTTTTCTGGCAAAGCGGTTGATCCGAGACACAATGAGATTAAAAATAAATTGTGACGCAGGATATTTGTGTACACGTATTTAGGTTATCTCGAGAAGAGGAGAATACAATTCTTTATATTTATGCATGTTTATTCCATGTAGGTTAAGATCTCCCAAGTGTCTTATTCGTAAAAATGTAGTTATTAACACAAAGTACAACTCTCTCTCTCTCTCTCTCTCTCTCTCTCTCTCTCTCTCTATATATATATATATATATATATATATATATATACCGGGTTGCCCAGAAAAAAGTAAGCTATTGCTTTTAAGATTTTATTTCAGTTTTATAGAAAGAAATACAAAATAAATAATACATGTTAATAAATACTCCTGTTTATTGTCTATATTATGACATCAAATACTCGAAATATCCACCACCTCGTTGGACACAAAGCTCCAAACGATGGCGCCAGTTATCAATTGCCCTGTTTATGAAATTTTGTGGTAGTGAATTCCATTATTCCACAATCTTTTCTTTTAATTGATCAATGTTAGCGAAATTAGTATTCCTATACACTCTTTTCTTCAGTTCATCCCATATTGCATAATCAAGAGGAGACAAATCTAGGCTGTTGCCAGGCCAATCTTTAGGTTTTATGTCGTCAGGAACTTCTTTGTTTAAATATTCAACTGTAAGGTGAGCAGTATGACTTGTTGCACCATCTTGCTGAAATGTATATCGATTTGCCGAAATTTCGCGAATTTTTGGTAGATGTTTCTCTAATATACTGTTGCAATAATAAACAGCATTCATTTTAACACCGCTTTCAACAAGAACATCACTTTTACTCAGTTTTGAGACATAGCAGGAGATCATTAGTTGTTTAGAAAAGTTAAACCGTTGAATTAAAAGTCTTTCCGGTGTTACTTCTCTCTTGGTTCTTGCTGTAGAATACACTCGATTGTTTTGAGTGGTGATAGGTGATCGAATTGAAAATGATTTTTCATCACTAAACCAGATTCTATTGACAATGGGAAATCTTTCAAGAAAATCTTGACATGTTTCCATTCTGTTCATCTTATTGACTTCACTCAAGATCTGCACTGGATAGTGTTTATAAACTGTCAATTGCAGATCTTCTTTGACAATTTGTTCCGGTTTCTTCTGCAATTTCATTTGGTGTCATATGCGTTCCAGGCTTTTTTTTACTGACTTAGAACCATTTCCTCAACCATTGCGATATTTTCATCAGTGTGAACTTCTCTTTATTTCCACTACCTTTGGTTCTAGCAACACATCCAGTTCTATCAATTTTACAAATATTTTTTTCTACACCAGAATGAGTCCATGGTTTATTTGGAAACACATAATTTTTCTAGCACCATAGTGTTCCTCAATACGTAATTGTTTTATCAATATGAGATCTTGACTATATGAAGGCATTTTTGATGGGTGATTAAATATTTTTGAAAAATCTGCAACAAAGATAAATAAAGTATATTAAAAACAAATATTATAAAGACATATAGAAGTGCTACATATAAAAGCAAATTATTTATTTAAATCGTTATAAAAGCAGGCAAATCTTGACAGTAGTAAATATAACGGTTGATAAAAGCAATAGCTTACGTTTTTCTGGGCATCCCCGGTACATATATATATATATATATATATATATATATATATATATGTGTGTGTGTGTGTATATATATACAGGGGTTAGACAAAATAATATGAACACCTTGATAAATGGCGGTTTTTATTCTTAATATGGAGTTGGTCCTCCTTTAGCAGCAATAACAGCTGCAATGCGTCGGGGAATTGATTCATACAGCTTTTGGACAGTGGCTAGAGAAATCCTGAACCATTCTTCGAGCAAACCCTGCTCCAGTTCCTCCAAAGACGCCGGCGGTGGGAATCGGCTTCTGACCTGCTGCTCCAACTGACACCACAGATGCTCGATAATGTTAAGATCCGGGGATTGTGGAGGCCAATCCAAGCGTTCTACTTCACTAACATGCTCTTCAAACCAGTTTTTAACGACCCCAGCGGTGTGGATTGGTGCATTATCATCCTGGAAGACGGCGCCGCCATTGGGAAACAGCGTTTGGACCATGGGATGGGCCTGGTCAGCCAATATTGACAGATAGACCTGGGCGTTAACCCTACCATGCAGTACTACAGCTGGGCCAAGAGTATTCCACGATATTGCTGCCCAAACCATCACAGATCCGCCTCCATGCTTAACGGTTGGGATCAGGCAGTCGGGGTCATAAGCATCTTTAGGCTGTCTCCAGACGTAAACTCGACCGGAACATGGAAATAGCGTAAAGGAGGATTCGTCGGAGTAGACTACATTCTTCAACCGGTCCATTGACCAATTCTTATGGTCATTACACCATTTTCTGCGCCGCTCAATGTTGATGTGCGAAAGGAAGGGTTTGGCAATTGCAGCCCTCCCATGGTATCCAGCTCCATGGAGCTCGCGACGTACAGTTCTGGTCGATACCGGGCTTGCAAGATGCTGGTTAAGCTCTACAGTCACTTTTGGAGCTGTGGTCTTATGGTTCTTTGTCACAATGCGCTTTAGCACCCGGCGGTCTCGATCACACAGCTTCTTCTTGCGTCCACTATTGCATTTGTCGGTGCTTGTCTTTCCATGGTTTTGGTATGCAGACATGACCATAGAGACAGTTCCTCTGGATACATTGAACATCTGAGCGGTTTTCGTCACCGATGCACCAGCCATCCGCGCTCCGACAATTTGCCCTCTTTGGAAGTCTGACAGGTCTTTCACAACTGCTAATTCATAATTCACTCAGATCTGTAAAAACAACGTGAGGGTTATAACATGACGTGTATACACTCTCTGTTACGCATTTAAATAGGTTTGCCAGTCATTTGACCGGTTACTTTGTGTCTGAGCAGTCCGTAAAGATAACCGGTGAAATCGGCGGGTGTTCATATTATTTTGTCTAACCCCTGTGTATATATATATATATATATATATATATACACTGTGTATATATATATAATATATATATACAGGGCGTCCCAAAAAAATGTATACACACTTTAAATACTTATAAAGGCAGTGTTTATTAAAATACATTTCATTTTCAAAATGTAATAGAATCTACAGACATTATTTAATTGTTTTGTCAACGCCTGTTTTCAAACTGACGTCCGTTCTGGTCCAGGCACTGCTGATAACGCGAAGCAATGGAATCGCAAACATCACGAAACATTTCGTTTGGTATTTGTGTGCATTCTCGTTCAATGGCTGCTCTCAATTCAGCGACTGTTGCAGGTTTTATAGCGTAGACTTTGTCTTTTAAGTATCCCCATAAAAAAAAGTCTAGTGGTGTGAGGTCTGGTGAACGCGGAGGGTATTCTACGAAACCCCTTCGTCCAATCCACATCCACATCGTGCCAAGTACCACTCGCAATACTCCACTCTTCGGTCCCGATCAACTTCATTAATAGCATGGACTAATCTTGGAATGTAACTTTTCCATTGACAGCGCTTCAAAATGCGTTGGACAGACGATTCTGAAATTCCTACCTCACGACTCGCTTGCCGCACAGATTTTCTTGGACTTTGGTGATACGTTTCCAGTACTCTTTCTTGCTTTGTGGGGCTTGTCGATGTCCGTGGTCTTCCGGGACGCTTCTTGTGGACATTCTGAACAGTTCCATCGGCTTCAAACTTATCTCTAATTCGAGTGATGGTAGTCGCGTTGGTGGATCTGTTTGAAACTCCCTCCTAAACTGTCTTTGCACTTCAACTGCGTTTTCACACTTCCAGTAGCATTTTAGAATGAATTTCCTTTGTTCAAAGCTTAGTCTGACTGCCATTATTAATTCTAATGGGTTTAACTTGGAAAGAAAGAAACATCAATTGAGCTATCAGCTGTTAAAGTGTGTATACATTTTTTTGGGACGCCCTGTATATATATATAATTGTAGGAATTCCCGACTCTTTTGGTTTCATTATTTATAAAATTAGAATCGTGAATTTATTGTTGAACAGGCCTTATTTCAATGAGAAAGTACAGCCGTAGTCCAGCAAGTAGGCTTAATGACTTAAAGGGCAGACGTAGCCTAGCCTACCCCAGACTCGCGAGGTAGGCTGGTCACGGGGTAAAACTAACATTTCAGAATTGGCCACGTTCTTATTAATCTCTTGCTATAGTTATTATGGACTAATTACTTAAAAACTTGGGAGGTTCCAAGGCTAGACCTGTATAAAAACTGAGACCGAACTTCTAGTTAAATTATTCTTAAAGTTACAGGAATTAGGCTAATTTATTTATACTGCAGTATACTAGGCTACCTACAATCTTTATAAGGTTCTAAGTTATTAATATTTCAACTGAAAGTTTTTCATTATAGAGTAACTGCACTTACTTGAGGTATAGTCTGCACTCACATGCAGCTAAGTGTTTTCAGAAAATAATAAATTGGGCCTACCCAAGTCACAAGCTGTTTCATGAGCCTACGCTCATATTTATTATTATCACCAGAGATGCTTTAAAAATATTTCCAAACTTTTCACATTTTTGTATTATTAAAACAAGTAATCCGCTTCCTCAAAATAAGGAGTGAAAATATGATTGAAGAAATTGGTTAGGCCCTATTACACATTTTGTATACAGTTTATTCCTTTTGAACAAAATATTGCTTGCTAAGTAATTTTGAAAATATTCCCCTAAATATGAAAAATTTTATTGATTTTATTAGCAGATAACAAAATCTTACAGATTTTCAAATCACATGCACAGTACAGTGGTTACCCTCTGACCACATAAGGGGTAGACTTCACACCTCACAACTGGCATACACTAAAAGCAGTACAATATTTACTCCAATTTATAAAAGATTTGTATATTTATTAAAATGAATAAAGTACTCTTTTAACAAAGTAACTAGGCATATATGAAATCATGTAAGGTCTCACTATTTACCAAATTCTTATACTCTACGATTAAAACAAGTCTTCCTCTGTTAAAGTTGGTGAATCACCCTTCGATAGACAATAGATTTTTTAAATCAATAGTTATATTATGAAAACACAAAAGCATGTTAATTTAAAGCATATATATATATATATATATATATATATTAATATATATATATATATATATAATATATATAATATATATATATATATATATATATATATATATATATATAAGGCACTCCTCCTATTTGGAGGGTCTAGCCCCGGCCCTCTTCATGCTTAACCTCCCCACTCTCCACCCTTGTTTGGTTAGGTTACCCACTCCCTCCGCCTTCAGGCATAAACCACCTCTCCCCCTTCATGCATAACCCCTCTCCCCCTTGGAGGGTCTAACCCCCATTGTTGCTTGCAATTTTGCACTCTACATTTTTGCATCATACTACTGCATGATATCCTTCAATATCCTAAGTTTGAGGGGAGAACATCTGCTATTTTAATATGAGGATGTTGGTATTTCTTGTTCTTGCATAATAATAATAATAATAATAATAATAATAATAATAATAGTAAATTTGTATTGGTAAAATAAATATTACAATACTACAGTTTTCAATATTATAAGAACTTTTTGCAGAATATATTTATTTATTTCTACCTAAGTAGTATAATCCTTAAGCTTTAGGCTTCACTGGGCTCTCATATTAATTATAAGATAAAATCATTTCATATATACTGTAGTTAGTTACGATTTGTTAGTATAAATATTATGAGTAAGCATTATATTAAACAAATTTCACAGTTATGGTTATGAGATTTATAAATATAATTAATTATATCACTGGTCTGCGAAGTGTGGGTTGTTTGGAAAGTTTGACAATTTTTGTGAAGCATATCACACACCATTACTTCGAAGGTATTTGCTTTTATTGCATCACGTCAAGTTCGATAGAAAAATCATTAGCATATTTTATTTGTGTGGTTCAATTCCTCCTTATTAGGAGGATATTGTAGACACCAATCGACCAGGGAAGTACTCCCGGGAAGACATTAGGCAGAAGACAGGGAGTGCTGGAACTCCCGTTTCTTCTGTCACTGTCCTCTTTCGCTGATCTTTTTCTGTCTCATCTGCCCTGTGAGCAGCCCAACATGCTCTCAAACACACACACACACTTCCCCCTCTATTCTTCTCTACACATTTTACACACTACATAATCTTTTCATACCTTATACAAAAAAAATAAATAAATAAAAAAAATTGCATCGTGGGCCTCAGAGACCTTGATTTTTAATTGGTCTTTTCTTATGTTTTCTTTTTCTCATCGTCGAAACTTAGGAGATCGTTCTCTATTATTTCTACCAACAAAGTTGGAACAGGGGCTCAAACCCCTATACCTAGTAGGTGATCTTCCTCTGTCATAAGCTCTGTTGCCTCGTTCATATGCTCTGCTGTTCTATGTAGGGTAGAGGCGTTTTCGCGGGCATTCGTCCATGGCTCCTCCTTCCTGGATAAAAAAATCTACACTAAAGGCAAGTTTTCTTATATCCGAAAGTGTTATTTACATACCCATTTATCATCTCAATCATACAGTATGTATAGGCATAAAAAATGAACTAATACTTCATTTTTTGCTTCAGATTTGAATTAGATATGCCTAGAATCTGTAAAAATAAGCCTGATTTGTATTGCTACATCTGTGGACTCTTCACTACTGCAAAGCAGAGGCAAAATATAACCCAACAAGTCAAGAAATATTACTACGCCTACTTCGGTTGCAAAATTGGTGACCAAGACAAATCTGTCTGCAAGTCTTGTATGGAAAATTTACGCAATGGGCTAGTGGGAAGAAGCAAATGCCTATCTTGTTGATTGCTACTTCTGTATGACAAATGTGTTTGGAGACAGTAATAAAAATAAGACGAATATCAAGTATCCAAACCTTTCTTCTGCCGTGCGCCTTGTACTGCATTCAAGCGAAATTCCTGTACCAGAACCACTTCTTGTTTTTGAGGAATCTTCCATCAATTCAGGCGATGAAACTATATCAGAAACATCATCATGTTCAAATGATGATGTTGACTACATATCAGTAGAAAAACAGTCGCCTAAGTTAATTAGTCAGATTGATCTCAATGACCTAGTAAGAGATTTAGCCTTACCGAAGGAATCTGCTGAACTTCTCGATTTTAGGCTGAAAGAATAGAGCTTGCTCGCTCCTAAGACAACATTCTATTGGTATCGAAATCGCGAAGAAGAGTTTGTTTAGTTTTTCACGAAACATGGATATTTGGTGTACTGCAACAATATATCATGTCTGGGTAATTCCACGTGCAAGGATTGCCATCCTGATGACTAGGGTGACCCAAAAAACTCAAAAGTGAAAAAAATGCTTGCTCCCAGGTGATTTTCCAATGCTCTGACTTATTCTAATGAATTGTGAAAAATTTTAGGGAGAATAAATAAGTTTTAGAACTCGCACACTTCGTTTTTCTCTTTTTACAGGATTTGTACTTGAAAAAGGACCTGTTTAGCATGTTTTCGGTCATAACTTGTTATTATTTATCGCAGGTGGCTTAATGTGGCGGTCTAGGCAATGAAAAAAGATAAAAGTATGCTAGGGGTTGTATTGGAGCATGTTTTAGATGAATGTTCTAGTAGGTAAGGTTGTTGCAGACACCCCAAATTTTTACTCTTTCATGTACTACCTAGTCTGAAAGGAATTCTTTCAATGCACACTTGGCACACTCTGCACAATCCGTTTTTATATATTTATTGAATAGCCGAATCGGTTAACAAAACTTTTTTGACCTAGATTCACTGAATAAATAATAAATCTGTTATCACTTTTAGAAACTTAGCTTTAAACTTTATTCATCATATTACCACGAAAGAACGTCTTTCTGAATGACTAGTATGATTTATACTAGTTATTTAATAACAAGAGCTCTTCTAAAAAACTACTAACATCTATTTATGATACATTTGGTTCAGGGACTTTTTTGAAAAGTCTTTCCTAGCATTTCTATGAACCTCAACAACTTGTAAGAGATATTGGCGCTGGATTTCGTCCTTTGTTATGCTTCGAAGGAAATCTGTTATAAGCTTTACTCCCCTTTCAGCCGTGTCGTTTAATACTTTTACATTGATAGCAAAGTATTTTGCCTCCTGGTAGCCAGGGTCTTCTTCCCACTCATCCACAGGTTTTTTCAGCCATTCTGTGCTGACGTTCAAAGCTGTGAAGATAAGCCAGGATTGTTTTCCGATCAGTTCAACTAGTTTGGTTCCCTTTTTCAGTACGGGCATCACTGGATATCCTGGTTCAAATACCTGACGTTCGGGCTTCACCTTCAGTAGCTTCTGTGATATGGCCTTCTTGACAGAGGGGTATGTTCCTGGAGAATATAGAGAGTACAGAGAGTTCCTCAGTAAGATACCACTCATATCTGCGAAAGGCGGCAATGGCGGCATCTGCAATGTCCACGTCTATCTCCTGATATGCATGAAGGTCATACCACAGCTTCAGATCATTTGCGGGGGCATCCACTCCTGTAGAACTGTGAAGCCACATTGGAACATATAGGAAGGCATTGAAAAGTGAAAGCCTTTCGTAGAGAACATGGTCTTTGGAACTAAACCCAACCTGTTTACCAAAGACTAAAATTTTCGCTGGGTAGAGGATAGACAGCATCCAGCGTGCATGGTGAACCGCTCCAGGCCGTAACCAGTGAACTCCACGCGCTGGATCTTCATCTAAGAGAAGAAGCATCAATGCAGCTGCTTCCCTATAGTCATCACGAAGGAGAAGTCCTTTGCTCTCCGGAACAGTAAGCCGTGCCTTCAGGAATGAAACCACCTCTTCTTTCATGGACTTCAGCTATCAGTTTTTCAGTTCAAGTTTTCTGTATGACAGATCTACATTTATATTTTTTCACTGAGTATCCCTGAACGTCTTTTAAGTGGTATTCTCTGGACCAGAAGTTGGTCCAAATAGTGGACGATGAAAGTCTGACAGAATCGCCTCAAACATATGGTGCCTGCAGAGGAACCAGAGGAGTTCCGCTGCAGATGGTCCTCCAGCCTCACACAAGCCCCTTGTTTCCATTCTGAATTAAAT
The DNA here is from genome assembly GCA_023014485.1 of Bathynomus jamesi. NCBI lineage: Eukaryota > Metazoa > Arthropoda > Malacostraca > Isopoda > Cirolanidae > Bathynomus > Bathynomus jamesi. Next base: position 542,936 of record JAJOZX010003046.1, read on the forward strand.
GCTGTAGTGTCACAGACTACAGCGCGGACAGTCTGCTACACCCCACTCCTTGAGCAACTTGAAGGTTGCAGCTGCTTGCTGGACACCGAATGAGTTTGTGATCTCTGGGACACCAAGACCTTTTCCTTCTACATGTTTAGGGGGTCCAGATAGGAGGACTGCAACGCGTTCAGATGATACCGAGGGTTCTGGCTTTAACAGTTTTCCATCCCAATAGATAGCTGCATGTTTTGATGGCTGGAACTGTTCCTTTATTTGCTTTGCTGTCGTTTCCCTAATTCGTTTACCTGATCTACGAGTACTTTCTCTTGATAGAGTCATGTCTTCTAAGTTGGAGCCTCCTGCTTTCACTACAGCAGCAACTATGGCAGTGCGTTGTCGACTGAATAGCTTCAGCCTGTCAGCTGTTGTTGACAGCACTTCGCATTCAAATGGATTTTGAGGAAGCTCCATTGTCAAGGTTGGAGATTTAAGGTTCTGTGTTGATGTGGACGGCTTGAATTCATCATCTACTGTACCTCATTTTTATCATTGCTATTTTCATTGGCTTCCTCAGTCGTATAGTTAATATGTGGAATGGAACGCCAGCCAGAGTAGTTCAAAGTAATTCGGTCGAATCCTTTATAAAGGGACTAGATGTTTATCTTGCCTTAAACCTCCAGTTAGAAGCATTTGTTATCGCGTACAGAGATTGCGCAATTTTCACTCGGATTACCTCCTCTTTGCTTCAAAACTTTCATTCGCCTTTAAATTTTCTTACATCTTTTAACTTTCCATCTTAAGCACACAGCCTCGTAGGGACCAGCCGTCCGCAGTACCATCACTTCGCTTATAATTGGGAAATATCGTTACCCCTGAGGCACGGACGCGGGTAAGTTTCTGTCATAACATACACGGTTAAACGCGCATCTAACGTGGATGTTTGTATGCAATTTATGTATCTTGGAGGCAAATGGAGCTGCATTAGCTTCTAAGACAAAAGCCACGCATGAAGTTGTTTACATGCAAGGAAATGAAACCAAAGAAAAGGCAATCGTTTCGTTATAATTATTGTAAAATCACAGTAATTTCTCGAGGGATTATAACGGGACATTCGACTTTAATATGTTTCATTTCGCTGTTTACTTGTGTAATACTCTCATAAGAATACAGCGAATATATATATATATACACACACACACACACACACACACACACACATATATATATATATATACACACACACACACACACACATATATATATATATATATATATATAATATATATATATATATAGAGAGAGAGAGAGAGAGAGAGAGAGAGAGAGAGAGAGAGAGAGAGAGAGAGAGAAATTCGTACCAAATATATAAAAATGTTAAGAGAAGTGAATCAACCTCGTTTGACATGATTTTTACCGTAATAATTTTTTTTTCATCCCGTCATTGTCAATTTAAAACCAATATTAAAATGTCTTCCGTACGCCTCTTGACACATATCTATTAAAATACCAAAGTATACCCATCTGCGAAAGCGAATGCCCCAGAACCGGTCTTTAAGCATTCTTCAATCCAATTTCCTACTGTCCCGAATCTATGAAACGATGTCTCGTTGCGAGATATTCAATAAATAATATCTAAACATACGAGAGAAATCACTATAAAATTAAGTGATATATATATATATATATATATATATATATATATATATATATATATATATATATATATATATATATATATATATATACAGTGTATATACAGGGCGTCCCAAAAAAATGTATACACACTTTAACAGCTGATAGCTCAATTGATGTTTCTTTCTTTCCAAGTTAAACCCATTAGAATTAATAATGGCAGTCAGACTAAGCTTTGAACAAAGGAAATTCATTCTAAAATGCTACTGGAAGTGTGAAAACGCAGTTGAAGTGCAAAGACAGTTTAGGAGGGAGTTTCAAACAGATCCACCAACGCGACTTACCATCACTCGAATTAGAGATAAGTTTGAAGCCGATGGAACTGTTCAGAATGTCCACAAGAAGCGTTCCGGAAGACCACGGACATCGACAAGCCCCACAAAGCAAGAAAGAGTACTGGAAACGTATCACCAAAGTCCAAGAAAATCTGTGCGGCAAGTGAGTCGTGAGGTAGGAATTTCAGAATCGTCTGTCCAACGCATTTTGAAGCGCTGTCAATGGAAAAGTTACATTCCAAGATTAGTCCATGCTATTAATGAAGATGATGATGATCCGGACCGAAGAGTGGAGTATTGCGAGTGGTACTTGGCACGATGTGGATGTGGATTGGACGAAGGGGTTTCGTAGAATACCCTCCGCGTTCACCAGACCTCACACCACTAGACTTTTTTTTATGGGGATACTTAAAAGACAAAGTCTACGCTATAAAACCTGCAACAGTCGCTGAATTGAGAGCAGCCATTGAACGAGAATGCACACAAATACCAAACGAAATGTTTCGTGATGTTTGCGATTCCACTGCTTCGCGTTATCAGCAGTGCCTGGACCAGAACGGACGTCAGTTTGAAAACAGGCCTTGACAAAACAATTAAATAATGTCTGTAGATTCTATTACATTTTAAAAATGAAATGTATTTTAATAAACACTGCCTTTATAATTATTTAAAGTGTGTATACATTTTTTTGGGACGCCCTGTATATATATATATATATATATATAAAATTTAGGGTGATTCAAATATGGGGGTAAAAAAATTTTGTTTATATTTTAATGTGTTCAACCCTTTAAATGGTTAATTTCAGCATAAAAATAACTATCCTAAAATATTTTAGCAAATTTTTAACTTTTAAGGGTTGCTACCAGCAATTAAAAACTGACAGGACGACTCAAATTGTCAAATTTTTCCACACCACCCAGGAGGTACAGTACAAGGCGCATTACTTTTTTTTAATATGGAAAGCTCCCTCGTAGGTCCTATCATAACCACAAGCATGCATAATTAAACTAGCATGATATTTGAGACATTAGCTGTCCTTACTTCATCAATGTTTCTTTTTTTCTATCAGGGTAAACAGCCCTGTAGTTTTTCACTACTTGTAGCAAGAATTGTTTTTGATCTTCGTCATGTGTTAGTATTTTATTATATTCATCCATTAATTTTACTCCTCTTTCCGCTATATCATTCACGACTTTCCACTGTTTGATAGATTTCTTAGCGGAGTTAAACTCTTCATCATTATGCCATTCTTTAGCATCTTTGAGTAAAAATTTTGAACTAAATTCTATTACTGTAAAGAATCTTTGCGTATTTGATGTGACAAAATCTTCTAATTTCTTCGTTGGAATAAGTGCAGGATCTAGAAAAGCCCGTTTTGCAGGAAGAGTTTCTGTTTTATTTTGCAAGGCCTTTACCATTTTGTTTTTTGTTTCAGTAGGCACTTCATCATCATAAAAGGCCAACGCTACCAGTTTTTCTGATAGGTACCAGAGGTGACCTAACAGTTTTTTAATAGCAACAAATGCAATTGTCATTTATTTGTTTGTAGACTACAAGATTCTGTAATAATTCCAGATCAAGACGAGGAGCGCAAGCTGGCACAGGAGCTGTAAACCATGCCTTTACATATAACCGAGTAGCAAATAGACAGATGTCTTTTAGTCCTTTTTTGTCTTTTACTGAAATTTTGAACTGAGATTTGAACAAAAAATTTTAATGAATATGTAATTTTGGCCATCCACCTAGCCCGATGAAGTTCCCGCTGGATGTTTAAATTTGATTCCACCTTTTGGTTCACCTCCCCAAAAAATAATTGTTAACTGCAATAGTTCTAGGTAATCGTCTCTTGGTTGGAATGTGTCTAGTTGATTTGCTGCAAATATAATTATGTCATCTTTGATGTCATGAATATTTTCATAGATATCTGGATCTGATAATACTGTTTCGTAGTCCTCCTTATTAATGCTTGACAATTTTTCTCTGAACTTCTTAAAAAGGACTATATCTGGGCCAGAAGATGGTGATAAAGACTTTGAAACAACAGCTTCCAGCATAATTTCAAATATGTGGTGTCGACATGCTAGCCACAATAAATCGTTGTCGAATTTTTGTTCTAGAAGAATAGCTGCACCATTTCTAGGACCAGTATTGGCTGCCGTTGTATCGAAACACACCCATTTTATTTGTTCGCAGATGCCCCATTCAAGCGATGTCTGATTGTTGGCATTAAAACTAGAGACGCATTTCTGTCACTCAATTTTGCAACATCAAGACTTCCTAATAATTTATCATCAAACAATTTTCTACGTTTGCCTACCTTACTTTTCCATGTTGAAGGTTGTGCAGTACAGAAACCAGATTCATCACTTTTACTCTCCTCTGATTCTGATGATGTACTGGTGAGTATGACAGCCTCTTCATTCTTCTTTCTTTTGATCTCTTCTTCTGCTTTCCTCTTTTCATAATGTTGCTTTTCTGCTGCTCTTTGCTCTTTTTTAGCAACAGCCTTATCAATGGTACCCATTTTTCCATGACGTCCTTTCTCACGTTGCATTTTCAAGAATTTCTTATCTTCAATTTTTATAAGCTGCATAGCATTCTCATGAGCAATGTCAAATAAGTTTTCCAGTTTATCTTTCCATTTTTCTTCTTTATTATTTAAATTTTGTGATCTTTTCAATTTGTTTGCTTTGTTTTTCTTAAGCAGCTGCCATTCCTTCAGTATTCCTTGAATTTTATCTACTACATGTACTCTCATTTGCTGGTATTCCTGTTTTTTTCCAAACTGCTAGTACATCATCCGCAGTAGAGTAGCATGATTCTCTAATGCCTCGCTTTTTAATATTTCTGTAGTGCATGAAGAGGGCCATCATTTCCTTCTCTGATGGTAATACGGATGTTTTAGTACTGCAGAGGGCTGCCCAATTAGCCATACTTCAGTTTCTTTTCTCGTAGAACTTCTCCCAACTGAGCAACTAGGTGATGGTGAGTTAGGCCTAGCTTCCATAATCGATTAATTGGTATCAAATTACGAGTTCCAAACAACAATTAAAAGCAAGCTAGTATATAAATCATTAATTAAAAATTCTGAAATTCAAACAATTAAACATAAAATCATAAGTTGTAAAAACAAATAAATTGAAAAAAAGGGAAACTTTGACGCCTGGTAGCACATAGTAAATTTTATTTAAAATTCACCAAATTTGGCATACACTACTTTTTTGTCATAGGGAACAAAAATACAGGTTGAACAATTAAAAAAAAACTTTGATTTTTTTGAATCACCCTAAATATATATATATATATATATATATATATATATATATATATATACAGGGCGTCCCAAAGAAATGTTTACACACTTTAACAGCTGATAGCTCAATTGATGTTTCTTTCTTTCCAAGTTAAACCCATTAGAATTAATAATGGCAGTCAGACTAAGCTTTGAACAAAGGAAATTCATTCTAAAATGCTACTGGAAGTGTGAAAACGCAGTTGAAGTGCAAAGACAGTTTAGGAGGGAGTTTCAAACAGATCCACCAACGCGACTTACCATCACTCGAATTAGAGATAAGTTTGAAGCCGATGGAACTGTTCAGAATGTCCACAAGAAGCGTTCCGGAAGACCACGGACATCGACAAGCCCCACAAAGCAAGAAAGAGTACTGGAAACGTATCACCAAAGTCCAAGAAAATCTGTGCGGCAAGCGAGTCGTGAGGTAGGAATTTCAGAATCGTCTGTCCAACGCATTTTGAAGCGCTGTCAATGGAAAAGTTACATTCCAAGATTAGTCCATGCTATTAATGAAGATGATTCGGACCGAAGAGTGGAGTATTGCGAGTGGTACTTGGCACGATGTGGATGTGGACTGGACGAAGGGTTTCGTAGAATACCCTCCGCGTTCACCAGACCTCACACCACTAGACTTTTTTTATGGGGATACTTAAAAGACAAAGTCTACGCTCTAAAACCTGCAACAGTCGCTGAATTGAGAGCAGCCATTGAACGAGAATGCACACAAATACCAAACGAAATGTTTTGTGATGTTTGCTATTCCATTGCTTCGCGTTATCAGCAGTGCCTGGACCAGAACGGACGTCAGTTTGAAAACAGGCATTGACAAAACAATTAAATAATGTCTGTAGATTCTATTACATTTTGAAAATGAAATGTATTTTAATAAACACTGCCTTTATAATTATTTAAAGTGTGTATACATTTTTTTGGGACGCCCTGTATATATATATATATATATATTGCCATCCAAAAAAGAAGTTGTTTCACTATCCGGGTTAGAACTGAAACAAATTAGGAAAAAATTAAATATTTTCTGTAGGATTGTCCAGGTAGAAGAAATTAATTTCAAAATGTTATGCAGAAATTCCCCTGGATGGCGAGAGCAATTCTGAATGCATTATCATATATACATACATATTTCTAATCTGCTCGTGACCATTTAAATAAACAAGACTCGAGATTAGGCTAAGCCTATATCTCTAAAAGTTGTAAACAAATCTGAAACCTGTCACTTATTACATCGGAGCCTTCAGCAAACATTTTTTGATATATATATATATATATATATATATATAATATATATATATATATATAATATATATATATATATATATATATATTATATATATAGGGTGATCCAGAGAAATGGGACCCAAAAGAAACCCCTGTAACTCTTAAAGTATAAGTCCTTTTATAAAATCATACGCATCATTCAAAAGAGGATAGTTACAAGTTTGTACAGGATTGTATAGGTTTTGACAATACAACAAGATAAGATAAGATACAAAACAAAATAAAAGTGTTAGTTAAAACTAACCCTTCAAGATGACTGCATGGACTGTGGAACAGCTGCGTTTCATAACTGAGCAATATTATGAGCATGGAAGAAGTGTAGTTTCAGCTCTTAGAAGGTGATTTTGACATCTGAAAATTTGTCTTGAAAAATCTTTGAGCTGAAACTACACTTCTTCCATGCTCTTAATATTGCTCAGTTATGAAACGCAGCTGTTCCACAGTCCATGCAGTCATCTTGAAGGGTTAGTTTTAACTAACACTTTTATTTTGTTTTGTATCTTATCTTGTCTTGTATTGTCAAAACCTATACAATCCTGTACAAACTTGTAACTATCCTCTTTCGAATGATGCGTATGATTTTATAAAAGGACTTATATTTTAAGAGTTACAGGGGTTTCTTTTGGGTCCCATTTCTCTGGATCACCCTATATATATATATATATATATATATATATATATATATATATATATATATATATATATAATATATATATATATTCTAATTTATATTTTGCCAACAACGATTTCGAAATTTATGTTAGTACACGCCGTGGGTCACTGCATCATCTGATGCGAAAAATGTCAGCTTTAAATGCTCGCGGTGATAATAATAATTTCTGGCAGGAAGGAAAATTTAGAACAGGGTTTTTTCAAACCCTGATACAATATTATATTTCTGACACTTCTGATTGTTCAACACTCAATACCCGTCTCTAAAAACTGATAAGCTCGTACAAGCCTCATCACGATTCCTGTTTCTTGCCGAGTGTCAACGATGCACTTGTCTATCTACCTATCTCTCTCTCCCTCTCTGTATATACTATATATATATATGTATATATATTGGAATAAATAAAACCGCAAACATAGCACTCTTTAGATATACAAGGCCTACTAAGTTATATATTTTGGGTAATTACAAAAATTAACTCGTTGAAGTGAATGAACATTTTCCGTGTCAGACGAATTTCATATTTTGGATTTCTTTTATTCATTTATTAAGTTTTTCCCCGTTTTATATTGAGAATGAGTGAAGCTTTGGATGACAGCAGTCCCACTGGCTGATGAGGGGTCCTATAAGAGAGCGGTGAAGCTTTGGATGACAGCAGTCGAACTTTATTTTGACTCTCTCCTTCTCTTTTTTATTTAGGGAGGGGCATTTTGCGATATTCACCCTTGCCTAGCCCTCGTGTATTAAAAATAATATAATTTTAATGATTTTAATACGCTTTCACTAGTAAATTATCTGTAAATCTGAATACACTACAGAAATTAGCACAAAAAGTGCGCAACTATATAAGCAGAACATTTCCCTCCATCATCTTACCCTCAACCGATTAAAAGGAAGATTAATTTACACGTCGTCTACCATCACCTGGTCACGACAGAATGAACAGTTCGGGGGGAAGCTAACCAACGGCTATCCAAAGGATAGCAGAGGCGCCCATATGTTTGCATCGGAAAAAAGTTCATCTGAAAAAATCCTTCGCGTCCTAATGATCAAACAAAAAAATAAAAAATAAAGTTTCCTATGAGACCGGGCTTATGGGTATAAAACGCCCCAATGAAACTCTACACTCATTTAAAATAACTTATTAATACGCAATTTATATATAGATAATTCAATCTCATATACAGTACCTACACTGTCTATAAGATACATAAAAAATAAGAATGCGTTGTAAGACAAAAATAAACTGTCTTTCTTTCTCTCGAGCATACTGGAAATGCTCTATATATATATATATATATATAGTTTGATGTATTTTTGGAACAGGCCTTCAGCAATTTCCAGTATGCTCGAGAGAAAGAAAGACAGTTTATTTTTGTCTTACAACGCATTCTTATTTTTTATGTATCTTATAGACAATGTAGGTCCTGTATATGAGATTGAATAAGTTATTTTAAATGAGTTTACAGTTTCATTGGGGCGTTTTATGCCCATAAGCCCGGTCTCATAGGAAACTTTATTTTTTATTTTTTTTGTTTGATCATTAGGACGCCAATGATTTTTTTAGATGAACTTTTTCCGATGCATATATATATATATATATATATATATGGGCGTCTCTGCTGTCCTTTTGGTTAGCCGTTGGTTAGCTTCCCCCCGAACTGTTCATTCTGTCGTGACCAGGTGATGGTAGACGACGTGTAAATTACTCTTCCTTTTAATCGATTGAGGGTAAGATGATGAGGGAAATGTTTCTGCTTATATAGTTGCGCACTTTTTGTGCTAATTTCTCTAGTGTATTCAGATTTACAGATAATGTACCAGTGAAATCGTATTAAAATCATTAAAATTATAATGTTTTTAATACACGAAGGCTAGGCAAGGGTGAATATCGCAAAATGCCCCTCCCTAAATAAAAAAGAGAAGCGAATCAAAATAAAGTTCGACTGCTGTCATCCAAAGCTTCACCGCTCTCTTATAGGACCCCTAATCAGCCAGTGGGACTGCTGTCATCCAAAGCTTCACTCATTCTCAATATAAAACGGGGAAAACTTAATAAATGAATAAAAGAAATCCAAAATATGAAATTCGTCTGATACGGAAAATGTTCATTCACTTCAACGAGTTAATTTTTGTAATTACCCAAAATATATAACTTAGTAAGCCTTGTATATCTAAAGAGTGCTATGTTTGCGGTTTTATTTATTCCAATATATATATATATATATATATATATAGAGAGATATATATATATATATATATATATATATAGATAGATAAATAGACATGTGTGTCGTTCGTTGACACTGGGCAAGAAACAGGAATCGTGATGAGGCTTGTACGAGCTTATCAGTTTTTAGAGACGGGTATTGTGTGCTAAACAATCAGAAGTGTCAGAAATATAATATTGTATCAGGGTTTGAAAAACACCTGTTCTAAATTTGCCTTCCTGCCAGAAATAATTATTATCACCGCGAGCATTTAAAGCTGACATTTTTCACATCAGATGATGTAGTGACCCACGGCGTGTACTAACATAATTTCGAATACGTTGTTGGCAAAATATATATATAATATATATATATATATATATATATAATGTTTGCTGAAGGCTCCGATGTAATAAAGTGACAGGTTTCAGATTTGTTTACAACTTTTAGAGATATAGGCTTAGCCTAATCTCGAGTCTTGTTTATTTAAATGGTCACGAGCAGATTAGAAATATGTATATATATATATATATTCTGATTTTTGCTCTCGCCATCCAGGGAATATCTGCATAACCTTTTGAAATTAATTTCTTCTACCTGGACACTCCTACAGAAAATATTTAATTTTTTTCCTAATTTGTTTCAGTTCTAACCCGGATAGTGAAACAACTTCTTTTTTGAATGGCAAAATATATATATATATTATATATATATATATATATATAATACAACGAAGGACTAAAATAGATTAAAAATATTTATTTATTGTTTACATTTCACACAACTAGTGAAATGTGAAGTTCATTTACATTACATGCGGAAACACTCTTAATTTTATAGTGACTTCCCTCTTATGTTTAGATATTATTTATTGAATATCTCGCAACGAGACATCGTTTCATTGATTCGGGACAGTAGGAAATTGGATTGAAGAATGCTTAAACACCGGTTCTGGGGCATTCGCTTTCGCAGATGGGTATAATTTGGTATTTTAATAGATATCTGTGTCAAGAGGCGTACGGAAGACATCTTAATATTGGTTTTAAATTGACAATGACGGAATGAAAAAATAATTGCGGTAAAAATCATGTCAAACTGGGTTGATTCACTTCTCTTAACATTTTTTATATTTGGTGTCAATTTATATATATATATATATATCTATATATATATTCGCTGTATTCTTATGAGAGTATTACACAAGTAAACAGCGAAATGAAACATATTAAAGTCGAATGTCCCGTTATAATCCCTAGAGAAATTACAGTGATTTTATAGTAAGTATAACGAAATGATTGCCTTTTCTTTGGTTTCATTTCCTTGCATGTAAACAATTTCATGCGTGACTTTTGTTTTAGAAGTTAATGCAACTCCGTTTGTCTCCAAGATACATAAATTGCACACAAACATCCACGTTAGATGCGCGTTTAACCGTGTATGTTATGACAGAAACTTACCCGCGTCCGTGCCTCATGGGTAACAATATTTCCCAATTATAAGCGAAGTGATGGCACTGCGGACGGCTGGTCCCTACGAGGCTGTGTGATTAAGATGCTAAGTTAAAAGATGTAAGAAAATTTAAAGGCGAATGAAAGTTTTGAAGCAAAGAGGAGGTAATCCTAGTGAAAATTGCGCAATCTCTGTACGCGATAACAAATGCTTCTAACTGGAGGTTTAAGGCAAGATAAACATCTAGTCCCTTTATAAAGGATTCGACCGAATTACTTTGAACTACTCTGGCTGGCGTTCCATTCCACATATTAACTATACGACTGAGGAAAAATGTTTAGCTTCATTAGAAATAAAATATTTACCCACTAATTTGAAACCATTACTGCGAGTTGTATTTGCATTTTTGAATGCGATATATTTTTTGGCCTTGACATCAAACCTTTAATTATTTTAAATACCTGGATTAAGTCTCGAACACGCCTTTTCACGAGTGAGAATAAATTTAACGTTTCTAAATGGGCAGCGTATGATTTATTTTTAAGTCTAGGAATTTTCTTAGTTACACTTTTATTACGAGAAAGGCGTTTATTAAGATGAATGAACAATATTAAGAGAAACGAAACAATTGAATATTTTCATTTAACAATACTCGCATTGTGAAAACATCTGTTTGGGTGGAAATTTCCTTTCAGTCACTGGTCGGATTTGAAACTGCGAAGGTGGATTGTGTGTGTGTGTGTGTGTGTGTGTGTGTGTGTGTTTCCCGCGGAATTTTCTTTCCGTATGAATTGCTCGTTTATTTTGTTCTTTCTTTTTTTCCTTACAAGATTTGATCATTTATTTATTTTTCTCTTTCTTTTTCCTCGTACGAGTTGTTTTATCCTCACCTTAGACCTACGGGAAAACGATAGGGTACCCTGAGTAACGAGACCCGTCCTGGGTGCGAACCCGGCTCCTTTTAACGCACATAAACGTACACTGTGACACCTGGCTGATGCCTAGGGCCCCCAGCAACCGGACAGACTGATGCTTAGGGCGCCCAGCAACCGGACGGGGTGATGTCTAGGGCGCCCAGCAACCGGACGCACGGGACTCGTGCCAGAATGTTGATATAGACTCTATCAAATGCGAGTTTAGCGTTTTGCACCGTAGAACGTAAAGACAATATATATTTTTCTTGTAATAATATGATTGTACGTTGGTATATTTTCAATATAATTAATATAACTATATTTTTCCTGTATTAATATGATTATACGTTTCGTATATTTTCAATATACAGGGTGTCCCATAAGTCCGGCATCATAGGAGAAATTCGTATATTTTCAATATATTTAATATAACTATATTTTTCCTGTACTAATATTTTGATCGTACTGTGTTTTGTATATTTTCAATATATTTAATATAGCTGCTTAACACACAATAAATCATTTGAAATATGTGTGAATGAATGAAAAACATCTGTTCTAAAATTACGTTCTTGCCAGAATTTCTTATAACGTATACCCTTGGGGAACAAAGACAATAGCGCCTGGCATTTGGAAGATATCTATGGGGCATTTCAGTTCGCACCACTATCTACGTCCCGTCTTGTGCAAACAATGGACGAAGTTAGAAAACAAAATTTGATGTTTGTATTTCTAAAATATAAAATTTATGTAATGTGTTCTCTTTTAAAGCATATATATATATATATATATATATATATATATATATATATATATATATACGGGGCTCCAACAAACCTTAGCCCTCCCGCCCATGGCCTAAACCATTAGAGGTACAGTAAAACTAAACATACCTTACAAAAGAGAATTTAATTCTGCATTTAATGAGAAACAATTAAAACTTGGTGTTCCCGCCATTGGCTTCCAAGACAGCCTGAATTCGCTTTGGGTAGCTTGCCAAAAGTGACGTGAATAGATCTTGATCGTTACGCAAATTTGCTAAAACAGTTTCAATGTGTTGCGTCATTGTATCCTTCGAAAATCGATTTGCTGCAGGTTCTTGAAACAAGAGACATTCAACCTTGTCCTTTATAACTGATCCAATGTATTCACAGACGTTCAGGTCAGGAGAATTTCCTGGCCATTCTTCATTTCCAAAGAAATCGATCTCATGGTTCCGCAACAACTGTTGAGTGGCTAATGCCTTAAAGCAGGGGGCCTTATCGTGCAGAAGTGTGACCTGATCGACATCCATAACATTGTTTGGGTTTCTTAGAAAAGGAATGACATGCTGGGATAGAATAATATCATGAAAATACTGTCCATCCCAACTCTGACCATTTGGCTTCAGCACCCACATGAGCTTCTTTGCAGTGAACAAATACAAACACACCAACACAGTCTGGACATTTTAATAATTCGCAATAATGTTCATTGTTATCGATTTCATCTGGTGTTGTCGCCCACACTCGATCATTTTGGTAGTTAGGCCGACGTGTTACGTAAACAAAAAATTCATCGGAGACAGCTAAATGCATGAAATCATCCACATCCCAGTCTTCAAGATGATGGGCAAACCACATTCTGTCATCGATGTTAAGTTGAGTTTTTCTTGGCTTTGGAAGTTCATGCCAAGGCTTTAAACCTTGCCTATGACGGTACAGTCGAATGATCTCACCACTAACGATCTTTCCTCTCAACACTTCGATCTCTCTAGAAAGTTTAGCACAACTGTTTTTCCGCTTACACGTACCGCTTTCAATGATGTCCTTTGTTTCCTGAGAGAGTGGCAATTTGGGCGCCCAGATTTGGTTGTATCCATTTCACATTCATCCAAAGTTTTATTCCAATTTCTTTTGATGAAGTCCTCACTTCTTCGCAACTTTTTGGCAACCCATGAACGTGTTATAAAGGTGGCTCCAGCATCACGAGCTTCCCGAAATGTTATTGCTCGTATGCGATCTATCACACGTTGCTTCTCCGAATCACCAATTAATTGAGAAGCCATTATATTATCACTTTATCAGCTAGAGTAATTTTAATACCTGCAATAAGTAAAGAATTTTATATATTTTTATAATCACTAAAAACTGTTTCGATATAAGTAAACATGTAAGCTGCAAATGGGGGTGCTAAGGTTTTTTGGATCCCTTATATATATATATATATATATATATATATATATATATATATATATATATATATATGGTACCCGGTCGATTCGCCGACGGACGTTTTGCCGACAGACATTTTGCCGACGGACGTTTCGCCGAACGGACGATTCGCCGACGGCTGTTTCGCCGAACGGACGATTCGCCGAACGGACGATTCGCCGAACGGACGATTCGCCGAATGGACTGTCATTAATATTTCTATGACAAAATACACACACACATGTTATTAAAGGTTATTATTAAATGCTATTGAATTATTTTGTTAAAATATTAAATTATGTTAAATTGACAGTTATAGACGCTTGACGTAAAAACATAGATACCTTTTTTAAATAAATTTATATCGATAATACTATATAAAATGTTTATCTATATATATATATATATATATATATATATATATATATATATATATATATATATATATCTTTCTCGGTGTATATTGTATAATTTAAAACTTTCATTTTAGACCATGGAATTCACTTTGACGGTGTCCGGCGAATTAGTCTACAACAATTTGTCTAAAGATACAATTCATCTACAACAATTTTTCTACAACAATTTATCTACAACAATTAGTCTACAGATACAATTTAACTACAATAATTTGTCTACAGATACAATTTGTCTAGAGAAACTATTACTAATATTATTTTAAAAAATGACGATTGGTTAGGTTAAGTCGTGATATTTTCGTATGTTTTAACAGTAAACTAACGAAAATATCATGACTTAACCTAACCAATCGTCAAGGGTGTACTAACTTTTTATGGCCTTTCTCTGAATCAATAAATTGAAGAGGCATTGTGGGTTACTTAACAGTGAACAATGTAAAAGTTCCAGGATGACTGCAGTTTTAAGTGCGAAAACCTAAGACATAAGTTACTAAGATTTAAAAAAGGCAACAAACGAACAAACGTTACAGAATAGCTTAAACTATAAAGGCACAAACGCAAGACTTAAATTATAAAAGTTAACAACTAATTTTCGTATTTAAATTATATTTGTTTTTTTTAAATAATATTAGTAATAGTTTCTCTAGACAAATTGTATCTGTAGACAAATTATTGTAGATAAATTGTATCTGTAGACAAATTGTTGTAGACAAATTCGCCGGATACCGTCAAAGTGAATTCCATGGTCTAAAACGAAAGTTTTAAATTATACAATATACACCGAGAAAGATATATATACCGGGTGTCCGAGAATTATCTGAACAATTTTTGGCTGTTATTAAAAGTCAACCATGAAGTGTAGAAATTCCGGATTGTCCCATTTTACAGAGAAACTCATTAAGTTTTTTCTGATAACAAGTTTTGACAAGTTTTTTCTTTTTTGTACGCGGGTGACAGACATTGATGATTTAAAAGCAAGAATCACAGCTACTATTGAGCGAATTGATGTGGATATGCTGCAGCGTACATGGCAACATTTGGATTATCGATTGGATGTTTTGCGAATCACTGATGGTGCACATATCGAATGTTTGTAACAACGTTACTTTAATAAAAGAAACTTTTGAAAATACAGATTCTAAATAATCTTGTTTAAGAATTTTACGTGTTATCAAGAATTTTATTAAAAGATGAAATTGTACAGATAATTTTCGGACACACTGGAATTTCTAAAAAACTTGTCAAAACTTGGTATCAGAAAAAACTTAATGAGATTCTCTGTAAAATGGGACAACACTGGAATTTCTACACTTCATTGTTGACTTTTAATAACAGCCAAAACTTGTACAGATAATTCTCGGACACCCTGTATATATATATATATATATATATATATATATATATATAAACATTTTATATAGTATTATCGATATAAATTTATTTAAAAAAGGTATCTATGTTTTTACGTCAAGCGTCTATAACTGTCAATTTAACATAATTTAATATTTTAACAAAATAATTCAATAACATTTAATAATAACCTTTAATAACATGTGTGTGTATTTTGTCATAGAAATATCAATGACAGTCCATTCGGCGAATCGTCCGTTCGGCGAATCGTCCGTTCGGCGAAACAGCCGTCGGCGAATCGTCCGTTCGGCGAAACGTCCGTCGGCAAAATGTCTGTCGGCAAAACGTCCGTCGGCGAATCGACCGGCCACTATATATATATAAAAGAGGTATATATTGTGTGTGTTGTACCAAACTGACCGTCAGTTCTTTCCCAATCCGCTTTGTTTCGAATTTATCTTCAGAAAAAACACAGATTATGATACCATAAAAGTGGAAGATAATTTTTGCCCATGAGGGTCAGGCAAAGACTTGTGATGTAGTGGGTGTAAAATACGATATCTTGGATAGCAATCATGAATTTTAGATTAACTTTTTTCTTCTTTTTTCTGATCATTAGGCCGTGGCTATCACCATGGTTACCAACCCATGGCTCTCAACATGGTTACCACCCGCTCCGGGTCTGAAAACCAATTTTTTTCTGATCATTAGGCCGTGGCTATCACCATGGTTACCAACAGATCTCGAACCCCAATTGATCATTAGGTCATGGCTATCACCATGGTTACCATTTTTTCTGGCTATGGTGTTGTTCTTTTTCCGGTACGATTTGGCAGCAACCGGACGGGCTGATGCATTGGGCGCCCAACAACCGGACGGGATGATGCCTAGGGTGCCCAGCAATGTTGCAATGCAATGTTGTAAGATGTTGCAACTTAATATAACTGTATTTTTTCCTGTACTAATATTTTGATAATACTATGTTTTGTATATTTTCAATATATTTAACAACTATTTTTCCGGTACTAATATTTTGATAATGCACCGTTTTGTATGATTATATATTTTCCATTCATGATGCTATTATTTGACCATATATATGTCCCGTTGTATATCCATTAATTCATGTAAATAAACAGAATGATGTATTGGTGTTTTATTTATTCCTTGTGCACAATTATATCATTTGTTTGGTTTCGGCTTTCAGAATAGTTAATAAATTGCTATTTGTGAAATCGGTCTTCTAAGCCAACTGACGGATGAATATAAGGATTAATTAAATACATGGCGCAATCTGACAACTCAACTTTCGAAGCCAGATGACAGAAAAATATAAGGATTAATTAAATAAATATTGCTATCTGGCAACTGAGCCTTCTAAGCCAGATGACGGAAGAATATAAAGATTAATTAAATAAATATTGCTATCTGGCAACTCAGCCTTCTAAGCCTACTGGCTGCTTAATATATGCTTTAATTTAATAAATAAAGAAATCTGGCAACTCAGCCTTCTAAGTCAACTGGCTGATTAATATATGGAATAATTAAACAGATATTGCTATCTGGTAACTCAGCCTTCTAAGGCCACTGGCTGATTAATATATGGAATAATTTAATAAATAACGAATCTAACAACTCAGCCTTGTAAGCCTACTGGCTGCTTAATATATGGAATAAATAAATAATTAATTTGGCAACTCAACCTTCTAAGCCAACTGGCTGATTAATATATGGAATAATTAAACAGATATTGTTATCTGGCAACTCAGCCAACTGGCTGATTAAGCCAACTGGCTGATTAGGGGTCCTATGAGAGAGCGGCGGGGTGGCTGAAGGACTCATATGCGCTTGGTTCTGGCCAAGCGAAGACCCTTCCTCTGGGTCCCCTCTTCCTCTCTCTCTCTCTCTCTCTCTCTTAGGTTAGGTATACCCCTTTGGGGGTGAGGCCGTCCCAACTTCTCCCCCAAAGAGGCTTCCCCCCTTGCAACGAAGGGGGGTAGGGGTGGCACCAAAGGGGGGTTCGGGTGCCTTGCAACAAAGGGGGTTAGGTGGGGTACTTTGCAACAAAGGGGGGTGGGAGTTGGCACTGTTGCACCATTATGTAACATTATGCAATTGCTCTGCACTCTGGCATTTTGCAACCATGCTACTGCCCTAACATGCTTTTATCTTTTTTCATTGCCTAGACCCCACATTAAGCCACCTGCGATAAGTAATAACAAATTATGACCGAAAACATGCTAAACAGGTCCATTTTTCACGTACAAATCCTGTAAAAATAGAAAACGAAGTGTGCAAGTTCTAAAACTTATGTATTCCCCCTAAATTTTTTTACAATTCATTAGAATAAGTCTGAACATTGGAAAATCACCTGGGAGCAAACATTTTTTCACTTGTGATTTTTTTGGGTTAACCCTACTGATGACTAGCGACTTTTTATTGATTCTTCCAAGAGAAGTTTGAAAGCGGTATTACTGAATAATGGAAATCAAATTACCTCTCTACCTATAGGCCATTCAGTTCATATGAAATAGATTTATGAAAATTTTGCCTCTCTCTTGAACATGATAAACTATGGTGTCCACAAATGTGGTGATCTTAAAGTCATCGGTCTTATCTTGGGGCAACAACAAGGGTTTACGAAATGCCCATGTTTCCTATGCTTGCGGGACAGCCGAGCCAGGGAACAGCATTGTGTGAAGAAAGACTGGTCCTGAAGAGAAGAGATCATCCCAGAATCTGCATACATCAAAGCTCATCCACTTGTAGATCGCAACAAACTGTTGCTACCACTACTTCACATAAAACTTGGGTTGCTGAAAAATTTTGTGGAAGTGCTTGACAAAGAAGGATCGGGATTCTGATATCTTTGTCTCAAATTCCCGCAACTCAGCCATGCAAAATTCAAAGAAGGTATATTTGTGAGTTCTCAAATCAGACAACTCTTCAACGATAAACTTCGAAGACACAGTAAACAACCGTGAAAAAATGTCTGGCTAGCTTTTAAGGCTATGATTAGCAGCTTTCTTAGAAACAAGAAGTCGATGACTACAAGGAACTAGTTGAAGACATAGTCAGAAAGTACAACATTTTAGGATGCAATATGAGCCTTAAGCTACACTTTTTGCATTCACATCTTGACTTCTTTCCAGAAAACCTGGGGCAGTAAGCGAGGAGTAGGGTGAAAGGTTCCACCAGTACATTTCTGAAATGGAGAGGCGTTACCAGGCCCGATGGGATGTACGCATGATGGCAGACTACTGGTGGTGTTTAAAAGGGGATGATTTCAAGACTACTCACAAGAGAAAAATTACAAAAAGACAATTCTTTCACCTGAGCTAAAGATGAAACGCCAACTTTGTTTAGTTGAATAGCTGCAACATACCTACAGCTTATCTTAACGTTTAAGTGATGCGATGTTCCATTTAAGAATAATATGTCATATGAAGTATAGTACTGTACATTGTTCACTCTAATTTGTACAGAATGCATTAGAAAAACACAAGTGTATGGTATTTGAATATGTTGTATTACTTCCCTTATCAAAATGGCATTACCTAGCACTTTATACCATAATCCGTTGTTTGTAATCTAGACGTGATACAAAAATACTGAATGCATAGTGATAAAGAGCAGGTCTCAAATAGTCAGAATCATTTGTTTTTGTTAAAACAACTTTCATAAAATTTTCGTTCGCAGACCGGTGTCATGATTATAATTATATAAGGTAACACAAGGTGTATACCTACCGTATGTATAGGGTAATTTTTTAGAACACATACGAACTTGTAGTTAGCATGAGAAATAAATTCAATTAGCAGTATGCATTAAATCTTGGTCAATGTAATAATGTGGTTATGAAACTTCGGTACTTAGAGTTTAGTAAATACAACAATTAGACAAGAAAAAGTAAGAAAGAATAAACAGATAAGTAACACAGTATTTAATCCGTAAAGGGATTGGTACGATTTCAATATTCCTTTATTAAGAGTAATTTCACCTTGCTTTTAAACACACTTTAGTTAGGAATATTTTGAAGATCTATGCTTAAATTATTCTATAACTTCAACCCTACGAAAACAGGTGATTTTTGAGATGAAGACAGTCTAAGGTGAGAAATAACATGCCTCTTTCTGTGCTCAGTCTGATATGAGTAAATCGCTTGATGAGTTGCAAAATATTTATTTATCCACTTGAAGTTAATAATTTTATTCATACATTTATAAATAAAAATAAAATGTGTCAGTTTGATTATATCTTTGAGTTTTAATAACACTGTCCAACAAATTTTAACTACTTTTCCTTTTTTCTCAAATGAAATCTGGTGATTCCTATAGTTTTCTTCACGCTGATTATGAAAATGACCACGAAATTTTGCTATCACGTCAGGTTTTTGAGAAAAATCACTTTTTTATATATTCGAATATCGGGTGATTCATAAGTCTGTTACCACTGTAATGGTGAATAAAAAATAACTACAAACCACAGTAACCTGTGATGTTTTTTTATTTGAGGTTATTTTTACACAATTACACATTGGAAATTAACAGTGGAAATTCTTTCGCTTAAATCATTGATATTACGAGGTTTTGTTGCATATACCCTATCTTTGACTATACCCCATATTTTCACCAATCAACAATCTGAAACAGAAAATATTTCACCATTACAGTTGGTAACAGACTTATGAATCACCCGATATAATAAAATAATCTATACACAAGGATAATATTAAAATGGTTTTTTACTCAAAATGTTTTTCTGGATGATTTTCTGACATCTGAGGTTTCCATTATTATCGTTCAGCAGTAATCAGCCAGCATGTTTGGACTCCACTTGTCCTGGTATCGTTTCTCCATCGCAGAAATCTCCTGATGAAATCGCTCTCCATGTTCATTGCTGAGATCTCCCAGGTTTGGCGGGAATAAATCCAAGTGCGAATGCAAAAAATGAATTTTTAAACTCGTATTACATCCCAATGATCTGTAAGCTTGGAGAAGGTCATCAACCAGTTCTGCATAGTTAGGCGAATATTTGTTGCCTAAGAAATTCTGGGTCACTGCTTTAAAAGCATTCCAAGTTGTTTTTTCAGATTCATTCAGGACTTCATCAAAGGCGCCATCTTTCATTAACCCATTTATTTGTGGACCAACGAAAATTCCCTCTTTTATTTTGGCATCGCTAATAAGATGAAATTTTTGTTTCAAGTAATGGAATCCATCTCCTGCTCTGTCCACTGCCTTAACAAATTTTTTCATCAATCCTAGTTTGATGTGTAAAGGTGGCAAGTAAACTTTTTCAGGATCCACCAATTTATGGCACGCAACATTTTTTTGTCCAGGAGTTTAAGATTGACGAGGTGGCCAGTTCCTAACAGTATAATGAGAATTCTTTGCTCTGCTGTCCCATTCACAAAGGAAACAGCAATATTTTGTATATCCACGCTGTAAACCAAGAAGCAGCCCAATGACTGAGGTCACCAGAGATATGCCTGTTGTATCTTTTGTAATTTATTTTATTCAGGAGAAATTCCATATTTTCATACGATTCTTTCATATGGTCAGCATATCCAATAGGACTTGAAGGATAGATATTTCCAGTATGCAACAGGACAGCCTTCAAACTAAGTTTTGATAAATCGATGAAAAGTCGCCATTCTGAAGATTCATGCTCGTGTCCTAGGGCCATCATCAAACTATCAATGTCATTATAAAAAGAAGGATCACCATTCATGGAAAAGAATTTTGATATTTTTTATTTTTTTGGCGTTTGCAAAAAATGGATATGCTGGTATCGTTTGCAAGCAAGTTCCATCCTTGTAATATGTACCCTAAAAGTTCTGCTTGATTTTTCGATAAATTCAAATCTCAAACGTTTGAACGTGTCAGGAGCAGAAATTACATCATCCTACATTAGCTAAAACATTTTCTGCTGTAATACTCTCAGCTTTGGGGTAGATGCAGTTTTAATAATTTGTTCAATTTATTATCTATATACAAATTTTATCAAGAATTGAGCCCCAAATTTCTCGAAAACCTGACGTGGTAGCAAAATTTCGTTATCATTTTCGTAACCAGAGATGAAAAATGCAAAGGAAACAACTACTGTCATCTGAGAAAAAAAATGTTGTTGAACACTGTAATTTTAACACTTTAAATAATGCACACTTGTATGATCAAGGAACTCTGCATCAGATAATATCCTTATTGCTCACTTTTGAACAACAAAAATACTGTTTAATGCGCTATCAGCAGTATTTCCCCATGCAAGATTGCAGTACATCATATAAGGAAGAACAAAAGTATGGTACAGAGTTAATAATACCTGTTTAGGAACTATATATTGAAGTTTAAACATTATAGCAACGCTCCTAGGAATCTTTTTACATACACAATTGATATGGTATTTCCACTGCAAATTCTTATGACGCCTAAAATTTTTTTTACATTACATTCTTTTACAACGAGTTCACCATTCAGGTGGTCAAGATATACTTCTTTTGTTACTAAAAATCATAAAGTTTGTTTTACTTGAATTTGGAAAGAGTTTATTTCAGGTCAGCCAATTCACAACTTTTGGAAAATTCTGTTTTGAATATAACCTTCGCCACATTGACATCTTTATAAGAAAAGAACACAGTTGCATCGTTTGCAAACATTATAAAATTAAGAATATCGAATGCAGACGATGATTTATATGCAATAAAAGTACCAAGGGACTGGACTGACCCCTGAGGGACCCCATGTTTTATAGTCAGTTTAGTTGAACGGACATTATTTACTGGTACAAATTATATGTACTGGATAGATGGCTTTTAAACCAAACACTTATAGTTCCTCTCAAGATATAGGAATACAGTTTGTTAAGTACTGTAGAATATTATGGTTCATCACATCAAAAGCCTTACTCAAATCCATAAAGATATAACGGTGGCGGTCATTATTTCTTTGTTCTCTTTAGCGACATTGGTTCTATCCACAAGGTTTAAAATAGCCCATTTCTGCTGTTTAATTTTTATGGGAGCCATACTGATGCGGCTGTATGTTTGTAAATGATGATATATCCTTGTTTTACATTTTTTTCAAAAATTTTACTAAACACAGATAATGAACAGACTGGTCTATAACTCGTTGGTAGCGTAGGATCACTGCCCTTGTATAAGAGTGTTACACAACCAATTTTTAACATTGATGAAAATAAACCTTTAGTAATACTTAGGTTGACAATTTTTTGCCAGG
>JAJOZX010003047.1:0-10000 GCA_023014485.1 Bathynomus jamesi
CCCCAAAGAAAGAAATCTGGAGGTGTAAGTCTGGGGAGCGTGCCGGCCACTCGATCGGACCGCGGCGGCCGATCCACTTTCCGGGAAAGTTTTCATCAAGCCACTGACGAACATGACGTCCATAATGAGGTGGAGCTCCATCTTGCTGGAAATAACAGTCTGATCTTGTACCCTGGGCCAAAAGAAGGTTTGCAGCATATCCAGGTAAATTTCTGCAGTGACAGATTCCTCAAAGGAAAAGGGTCCAATTATCCTAATGGAGATATGGCTGCCCAAACTGTCACGCCAGGTAAATTACCTAATTCTCAACTGTCACTCTTGGGTTCTCCGCAGCCCAGTAGACACAATTGTGTCTGTTAATTGTGCCGTTAAGCTTAAAACATGCCTCATCGACCACAGATGTTGTCTAGCATTGTGTCCTCTTCGTCAAGTTTAGCTAAGAACTCTTCGCAAATTGAAGACGGCGGTCGTCATCTCCATCAAGGGCATGCAGTAAGCGTGGAATGTAAGGTTTCCATTTTTTCTGGTGAAGGATACGGATAACACTTGATTGGTTCACTTCCAACTCTGCAGATAAACGGCGAGTTGACTTTTGCGGACTTTGTTTCCAGTCTCCTGATGGCTTCTTCAGCCTTAGCTACATTCGTTGCCGTTTTCGGACGATCGGACTTCTTTTGCAGTGGCTACCGACCCTGTTGCTTCAAATTTCTCGACAATCAATCGTGTGTTTCTTCCCTGGGGTGGGTTAATATCGAATTCCTGTGCCAAACGGCGTGCCGCCATCGTTGGTTGTTCATTACATTTGTAGTAATGTTTCCGGCCGCAATGCGTTGATTCATTGAAAGGAATTCATGGTTCAATTTGGTGCAAATTCAGTAACTTCCAAACTCTCAGCAATAACCTGCAAAACAAAAACAAAAATAAATAAACTAAGAAAATTAATAATCTGCAAGACAATTATTAACAACATGACTTCCCAGAAAGAATCTGACAGCCTAAAAAACAGAAATCGGGCGCTACTTTTGACTCACCCTGTATATATATAATATAACTAAATCTATATATATATAATATAAATAAATATATATATATATATATAATATAAATAAATATATATATATATCATATAAATAAATATATATATATATCATATAAATAAATATATATATATAATATAAATAAATATGTATATATGTAAAAATGAACCATAAATAATTCCCATATTCCTATATTATCTTATCCTTCATGTAATTCTTGTATTCATTTATATAGTCTCTGTATCCATTGTAAGAAAAAGTATCCATTTTTAAAAAAATTCATGTTATATGGTTCATGTATAATCTTATATATTTAACTTTATATAATGCCTATACTCATATGTATGTACGTGTGTGTATTCATTTTTACATAAGGACGAAAATCGCCCAACGCGAGTTTGGATAAAATATTTGATTCGCTTTCTACTTTGCTAAATAATTGGTGACCTGTTGTTTTTTAAAATCTCATAATCATTTTTTTAGATTTCGCTTAATAAGGAATCCTGTTAAGCTTTGCAATGTTCACATTTTGTATACACTCTCTTTCGTTATAAACAATGAGATCATGTCTTGCCTAAGCATTAAAATTATACATCTTAAACCTTAAAATTTCACTCATATGCATATTTTAGTGTAAAGATGCATAGTCCGATTTCCACTTTTAGTTAACTTGGCAGATCATGATAACATCAGATCTGAAAAGTCGCGGTTTAAGATAAAAATATGGTTTCGTCTTCAAATATTTTGTTTACTCGTTCAAGCATTACCACAGCTAAAAAATTTACTTATTTTCAAATATTGTGCAAAAATAATACAGCCTTCTTAGCATTTAATAATAATAATGTTAGCAGTTTTTGGGTATATAAACCCATTAAAATTAATCCATTGGCATTCAGAAGCTAATTCAGAGGCTGAGCACTACCTGTATCTTTTAGCAGTAAAGTTACAATTGAAGAAACTTTTTATTGTCCCCTTCGAGCCTTGCTCTCTTCAGAAAAACTTAGAAAACTTTCCGGATACGCTATAAGAAGAATCCGGAACATTCAGCATTTAGATTGCAAATCTACCAGAGTCCTCCTAGCCACTATAGAAGAACTCGGAGAGTAACATAGAAGAAAAACCACTTCAAGTCACACATCCGTTGCTTGCCTCCTAAACCAGAACCTCCGTCAATCCGAACCACCCCAGGGCCATAGACGGAGGGGTTAACAACTGGCGACCCTTTAACCAGGATCTTCACGACTCCAGGATTCTTCCAGTCTTCCAGACCCTGGAACCAGAACCAACACCCAGTTGACCGGCGTGTCACGACTTCTAGTTCGTCACATCCACCCAGTTGACCGGCGTGTCACGAATTCTAGTTCGTCACATCCACCCAGTTGACCGGCGTGTCACGACTTCTAGTTCGTCACATCCACCCAGTTGACCGGCGTGTCACGACTTCTAGTTCGTCACATCCACCAAGTTGACCGGCGTGTCACGACTTCTAGTTCGTCACATCCACCCAGTTGACCGGCGTGTCACGACTCTAGTTCGTCACATCCACCCAGTTGACCGGCGTGTCACGACTTCTAGTTCGTCACATCCACCCAGTTGACCGGCGTGTCACGACTTCTAGTTCGTCACATCCACCCTTGAACCGGTGCGTTACGACTCCAAGTTCTTCACGCCTATTTTCATCTAGGAACAAGTGGCCAGCCAGACACGTCTTCAGGACACTCAAAGGATTTCGCCGTAGGAATCTTGTTAAGTACAAAACTCTTTTTAAAATAATTTCTAAACATTTGAAAAGTCATTATTATTAACAATTAATATTTAGTATTGAGCCAGAATTAACAAAAAACACAGTGAACACTTCAGACACCAGTGATACACTCTTTTTATTGAAAACAGTATTGTCACAGTTATTTTCAGTTATTTTTACTATTCTAGTTAGTATAGTATAATTTTATTTAATGTACCAAACATAGTATTACCATACCATCACGTACATTTGAGTGAAATTTTGTTTACATTTTTTTTTTGTTTGCAATCTTTTCAAATTTTCCCCGAGTTAGGCAAATTGTTGTGCATTATTTTTTTTAGATAGTGTAGTTAGGAAAACCCCTTAAGTGATCATTCCATGAATTAAGATCGGTCAAGCAGACCTAATTAGAACATTAATAAGTACCTTCACATATGAGCGATTCAGACGGTGCGCTTTCTGACATCGAAGAATTACCTACACCCATTTTTCCACCTACCCCGCGCCCTTCAAACATATTCCAAACACACAAGTCAGTATGTCTCAGTCTCAAACCCCCGCCCCAGCATATATTAACTTAGGCAGATTAGTAAATCTTCCTCATACTGTTTTAATTTTTAAGGGGACCATAGATAATCGTTTTGTTGAACCGCGCGTAAGACCTTGGGTTGAGTCTTTAGAGCAACATTTCTTACGCGAGAATATTACCGATGATGATATAAAAATCAGAGAAGCAAAAAGATTTATTGACCCTAAAGAGGGAAATGCCCATGACACAGTCACTTACGTCCCATCAATTAGCGAAGCTATAACATGGGACGATTTTAAACAAAACCTATTAGAATTTTTTAAAGAAATAACCCTTGCACAACCCTTAGCCACATTAGAAGCAGTCTTCCAAGCTAAATGGAAGAAAGAGGAACACGAGGATTTAAACAATTTTATTACACGTACACACAAACTTGTAGGAGAAGCCCTCCGGGCCGCAGAAAATGCATGTGGCATAACTTTTACTTCGAAACAAAGAAATCTAATAGTAGCCACAACCATTTACCAAAACTTACCCGGAGCGCCTAAAAAAAAGTTTCAGGAGTTTTTAAATGTTGACAAACCTGTCAGTGTAGCCATAAACAAAACACGGGAACATCACCCCGATTTAGCAAACCAAACCTACCGAAAGGGTAGAGAAACCCCTGTACAGTATATTCAGCAGCAGCCACAACACCAATACCAACAGCAACAACAACAACAATATAAACCAAGGCAAATACAGGGAACACCCCAGAAACAAGCCCCCCAAACCCAGAATACACGCCCTCCTCCACAGTGTTTTAACTGTGATAGTTTCGGGCAT
This sequence comes from Bathynomus jamesi, assembly GCA_023014485.1. Taxonomy (NCBI): domain Eukaryota; kingdom Metazoa; phylum Arthropoda; class Malacostraca; order Isopoda; family Cirolanidae; genus Bathynomus; species Bathynomus jamesi. The sequence goes on from JAJOZX010003047.1 coordinate 4,136, forward strand.
ATGATAAGTCAATGTAATTACCCCTCGTATTGCTCCCACTGTCACGAACATGGTCATCGCCGTGGCGATCGCCAAAAGTGTGCTGATAAAGCCCCTGCAGGGTATAGACCCCACTTTCAGAAACCAAACCAACCACGTCCCCAAAACGTATCCCAAAAGTCACCAATCCCCAGAAACCAGTCCATTCCCAGCCTCAGTCGAACTACCAACCCAATAAATCACGACCACAGGGTCACCCACACTCTTACCCCATGTATAAACCCCAATACAACCAGCAAGGTCAACTAGTTCGGTACGTAGAAGTACCCGGGGAGGAATCATTTTCCCCAGAGAACAGTTTTCAAGAACACCCTTCAGCGTATGATATCCCCGTAGAATATGATCCAGGTCCTCCCATAGAAACCATGTGAGCCCTTTTTTAGACCCTACATTGGAGGCAGCAGTTCAACCTCCTCCCTCCTAAATTACAGTAGTAAGCCCAGATACGCACACAAACTCCCCATCAGGATAATAGGTGCGGACCTCTTAGATTTAATAATAAATTGTAGTACGGATAACCAAGATTTAACTGCTCTCCTAGATACAGGAGCACACGCGACGTTAATTAAGAAACAATGCGTAGATGAATTACTAGAGAGTACAAATTATAAATATGAACTTAAGGCACCATCCTGCCAACTTAGAGGAGTTACGGGCACACCCATACCCACATACGGAGAAATTGAGTTATATTTAGAAATTGGAAACGCGGTATACCCCGCGAAATGTTGTATAGTGGACACAGTCGCCACCTTTCAGACAGACATCCTACTAGGGATGGATTTTTTTAACCGGAATCAATGGGAGATTTACCCAGCCGGAAAGTTAGTAAAGTGTCGAAATAGGACACACCATCTCCGCGAGGATGACAGACAACTTAATGCTAATAGACTTAGCTCAGTTCAGATTTCCGAAAGAAATAGGAAACCCCCTCTACTTGATAGCAGATCAAGTCGGCCGGTTGCATCCAGAGGGACAACCGCTCCAGAAATCAGACCCCAGGGTAATCAGTTCCAGTTGTTGAATCCAGTTGGATCAACCCAGGCAGTTTCCAGACAGTCAGTTTCCAGACAGTCAGTTTCCAGTCAGTCAGTTTCCAGTCAGTCAGTTTCCAGTCAGCCAGCTTCCAGTCAGCCAGTTTCCAGTCAGTCAGTTTCCAGTCAGCCAGCTTCCAGTCAGTCAGTTTCCAGTCAGTCAGTTTCCAGTCAGTCAGTTTCCAGTCAGCCAGCTTCCAGTCAGCCAGTTTCCAGTCAGTCAGTTTCCAGTCAGCCAGCTTCCAGTCAGCCAGTTTCCAGTCAGTCAGTTTCCAGTCAGCCAGCTTCAGTTCAGCCAATAAGGCAAATTTTAGTCGCCGAACCAGAATCAGATTCACAATTTTTCATATGCCCTACCGAGCATATAACAGTAGCACCTTATGAGAAGATTTGTTTCCTAGCAAAAGTAGTTAACAGTCAAGGAAAATTATTAGAGTCAGAGCGTACTCTGATTACAGAGAAAAGTAATTTCAAAAGAGATGTTCTTATTGCCCAAGTCCTTAGTCAGAGTCAGAATTCAGCTATCCCTGTTGTTTGTTTAAACAAAGGAGAAAGTCTATAGAATTAACTTCAAATCAGAAAATAGGAACTGTTTCCACAGTAGAAATAGATTCAGATTTCCCCATCAGTACGATAAATCGTGTTTCCAGTTCCTTAGAATTAAAGCCTTCAATATTAAAAGAAGAATATAAGAAATGTCTGAAGCACTCCCTTCAGGAGTCACCAGCTTTACAGGATCCCAAACTAATGGAATCACTTCTCGATTTCCTGATAAGAAATAAAGATGTGATTGCCCTAACCGGAGATCCTCTGGGCCGAACTAATTTGGTCCCTTTTGAAATCAAGTTGGAACCCAATTCCAAACCCATTTTCATTCCTCCCTATCGGGTTCCACATTCTCAGTTAGTCACTATTGAGGAACACATCAAGGACATGTTGGAGCAGGATGTCATTCAGCCTTCAGCTAGTCCCTGGTCCGCTCCTATGATTCTCGTCTCCAAAAAGGACGGAACATCTCGCCCTTGTATAGATTTTAGACGCCTGAATAACATTACCATCCCAGACCGTTTCCCGATTCCAAACATGCAGGAAACAATTCTGAACGTAGGGAAAGCGAACTTTTTTTCATCCCTCGATTTAGCATCAGGTTATTGGCAAATGGAGGTCAGTCCCGAATCTCGGGCATTAACTGCTTTCTCCACTAACCGAGGCCATTACGAATTCCAGGTTTTACCTTTCGGAGTCCGAAATGGGCCTGCTAATTTCTCTAGGTTGATGAATATAGTCCTTTCCGACCTATTAGGTGTCGAAGCTCTCGTGTATCTTGACGATATTATCGTCTATAGTTCGGACATAAAAACACACTTTCAACGCCTTCATAATGTGCTATCACATTGAGAAAAGCACACCTTAAACTGAAGCTTGCAAAGTGCAATTTTTTACAAGAATCCCTGGTATACCTAGGATTCCTACTCTCGTCCACAGGAATTAAACCTGATCCAGCCAAACTCGAAGCCCTGGAAAGGTACCCTGTACCCAAGACCATCGACGACGCCCGTGCATTTATTGGTTTTGTCGGATTCTATCGGAACTTTATCCCCCAATTTTCGAATATTGCTAAACCCATTACTAATTTGTTCCAGAAAAATTCGAAATTTAACTGGGAATCCGATCACCAACATGCCTTTGAAACTTTAATTAATAAACTAACCTGTCATCCCATTTTACAATATCCTGATTACACAAGACCCTTCATCATAGCCACAGATGCTTCCTCCTATGGACTAGGAGCCGTCCTGTTACAGGACGTAGACGGTGTGGAATTACCCATTGCTTATGCCAGTCAACTTCTCTCTGCACCTCAACGGAATTATTCCACTACGGACCGAGAGGCCCTAGCGGTATATTGGGCTTTGAAAAAATTCCGAAATATCGTCTATGGCTACGATGTAACCATCAAGACTGATCATAAGCCACTCACGTACCTCTTCAAGGACAAGCTACTTGAAGGACGATTGAGTAGATGGGCTCTGTTGATTCAGGATTTTGCAGCGAAAATCGTATACAAACCGGGAAAACTGCAAGTTATTCCAGACGGATTGTCGAGACTCAAGCCCGACGCCCGAGTGAATAAAATAGGACTTCTTCCTGTGTTCGACTACGAGTGTCTGCAATACTCCCAACAACAGGACCAACACACCCAAAACCTTCGGGCGCGCCTGGAACAAAAGGAACCATCGAAGGTAAAAGAACAGTACAACCTCAAAGATGGGCTCGTACATTTCAGGAACGAAGATGGAAACGACCTCGTGGAGATACCAAAGGATCTCGTTGATATAGCCATTGGACTTTGTCACGACTCACCTTTTTATGGACACATGGGGCCGGATCGCACCATCAAAAGTCTTTTGGAGCGATACCATTTTCCCGAGATGAACAGAACGGTACATGAATACATCGCCGAATGTCCATCGTGTTTAAAGCATAAGGGCAACGTACCATCCACCGCTCCAATGCATAAATATCCAGTATGCCAGAGGCCCTGGCAAAGAACTGGAATGGATATACTGGGACCATTTCCCAAAACATCAAAGGGAAATCAGTACATCATTGTGTTTACGGACCACTTCTCGCGTTACAGCGAAGTAGCCGCCATTCCAGACCAGACCTCGGAAACTGTGGCAAGAGCCCTAGTGGAACGCGTCATCCAAAACCATACCACTCCTTCCATCCTAATCTCGGATAACGCCCGTAGTTTCACTTCCAAACTGTTCGAGTCACTCTGTAACATGTGTAGAATTAAAAATACACACATTGTGGCATACCACCCGCAGGCAAACGGCTTAGTGGAAAGGCACAATCGAAAGATCTTGGAAGCCCTGCGCCACGTTGTCGATGCATCCTCCCGTACATGGGATGATTCCCTTCCCATGGTACAAACAGCCATCAACAATGGCTATAATGTGTCCATCGGGGACACCCCTCATTTCGTTCTATATCACTACGACAAGCGTCTACCTTTTGATTTGCCCGACCAAACCGACCCGGCAGTCCTAACATCTTCCGAAATGGCAGAAGCAAATCAGCAACTAGCTGAACGATCTTTCAAGATTTTTGACATAATCCGCTATGCCCTCGACCAACGAAACCAACAGATGGAGCAAGAGCAACATAGGCGTCATCCCCGTCAACGGACTATAATCGTTGGTATGCGATGTTATCTGAAGAGCGTGAAACCGCCAGGGGCTCATCGCAAATTATACCCAAAATGGGATGGCCCATATAGGATTATGAAAGACCTCGGAAAAAATCGTTATGAAATCCTCGACCTCCGGGATCATTCCAAACTAAAGATCATTCACGCTGACAATTTGAAGATAGCTTCCGACAACACCTTCCCAAAAAACAGCTGCCAGGCGTTCGAGCCGCCTATCCTTCAAAAGGTCAAGATATTAACAAATCGGGCAGGGATCAAAAACTGAAGTAGTCACCGCGGGAACCGCTACCCATGACGAAGATTGGTACCTCGTAATACCACCATTACTCGAGGCAATCTCTGAACAAGAGGAGGCCCCAGAGCCAAGCGTCCCATCGGACCCAGACCCTGGAGAAACCCCTTCGAGGAATCACTCAGTGGAACTCCACCATCTCCTCCAACTCCACCATCTCCTCTGTCACCACCCTCGCCGATTGATGATCGACGCACGGACCCGACATACCGCCCGCAAATGCATCACCCACGTGAACTAGAACCTTCACATAAGAAACGAACCCGCTCAGAATCCGAGCTCAACGGTCGACCCCATTACCACCAAAACGAGGCCGACCCCTTCGCCCACAACACAAGTATCCACACAAGTATCCACACTACCCCCAGCTCCGTATAACTTAAGGCGTAGAAATGAATAAAATTGTCCCCCTTATAATTTTCCAAATTATTTACTCTTGTAGACCTAGCATTAATTTCTACCGGAGTTGTTATAGAAAAACTTGCAGAAGGTAAATTTTTGAAAGGGCACGCAGACCTTTATATAAATTTGCAACCCCCTGCTAGAATTAAAATCAATCTCCTTCAGATACAAACCCAATTAGAAACGTTTGAAAGTAAAGTCCAAAATTCTTTCCAAGGAAAAGATCAGATAAGTCGCGTTCTGTTAGAAAATACCCTCGAAAATATTCAAACTACAGCACGCGCCCTATCAGAAATATTAGCCTTACCATGGATACAAACTGAAACCAAAAATTCCGAAAACTTTAACCAAAGAAGTAAAAGGGGACTGATAGATATAGGAGGGAAACTGTTCAAAGGTTTATTCGGATTAGCAACCGAAGAAGATATTAAAAGAGTTGAACTTAAATTGAATCTCTTCGCTCGGAATCGACAATATAATGGACACATGTTAGAACAGACTATTAGGTCATTACACGAAAACAATCGCTTCCTTCACTCCCTTTCGGACAGATTCACATACCTTGAATCCATGTTAGCTCAATACAAAGAACACAAACGATATCTAGAATTAATAGAAATAATGAACATACAAGTAACCCTAATCGATAAATACTTACAACGAATAACTACGATTCATTCCAAGGTTTTGCGTGCAACCCAGCTAGCCCATGGAAAAATCACTCTTTCCACCCTAATACCATGGGAAATACTCCAGTCCTTGATTCACACCGCCCAGTCACAATTAAAATTATCACCCATATTCCCACTCAACCACACTAATTACCCTCAATTTCTAGAATACACCTGGACTGTACATGGACCACGCCCCTACACATACCT
>JAJOZX010003047.1:15000-52500 GCA_023014485.1 Bathynomus jamesi
GCAGAGCAGGGTACGTAAACTGCTCCTTGGGACGCTTCTTTTATTCTGGCTTGCAAGCCAGAGTAAGTCCCTGACATGTTGGGAGCGTTATCATACGACTGTCCTCTGCAGTTTGCAATGTCGAGATCATGCATTTTTAATATGCTGGGAACTGAGTTGAAAAGCTGCTCTGATTTGTGGCCTACGCTGGAAGGAATGCCAAAAATCGCTCTACGGGATGCCCATCTTCTTTTACGTATCTCAGAATAACTGCAAGTTCATCGACATGTGATATGTCTGGGGTGGAGTCCACAATAATGGAATAGTACTTCGCACATTTCACTTCCTCAGTTATTTGTTTGGTAACTTTGTCAGCCATTAGTTTGATGAATTGCTCACATGTAAACAAGAAAAGTATGAGGTATGACCTTTTCCTGGATTTTTGTATTTTGCAATATGTTCCGCCAGAAAGAGGTCAAATTCAGCAATAAGTTCCAAAACCATTATAAAGTTTCCACTGTGGACAGAACCAAATTTCTCAATGTGGCCCCTAAAGGTAAACCATGAGATGCCAGTGACCGGACCACTGCAACAACTCGTTGTCAGACATTCCTCCAATACTTTTTCTCCTCATCAATTTGATAGAAAAGTTGTCTGTCAATTCTTCCGAGAGTTGAACTTCTCATTTTCATAGCTAACACACATGACTACATGACTTATGTTTAGAGGAATTTTCATGGCTTGTTAATGCTTCACTGCCATGCTTCCAATCATCAAATCCTTCCTTACCAATTTTAGTAGTTTCAACATTTTTGCTCTTTATATCAGATTTCATGAAGAAAGCATCAATTTTCGCTGTTTTGTCAATGACATTTCGTTGTTTTTCAGCTTTCTCCAGAGCTCTCTTCTTGTACTCCGAGCCGCTTAGTCTTTTTCTCCCATCACTAATCTGAAAAAACAAATACGTCTGAAATTAATTAAAAATATAAATATATTTTAAAATAGAAATATATTATTAAAATTAATAAAATATATTATAATTACATATTTAAAAAAAAAAGCTCAGCCAGGCTGAGTAGGTCTCTAAAAGCTAACTACATATAGGCAGTTAAGTTAACATCAAACATTCAAAATTGTCTTAAAAACTGACTTCTTCTTACCTTATATAAATACCATTACTGTACTAAATTGAGATAAACACAATCTTGTCTTTAAATTTTAAATGTTGTCCAGTTTCAAAGTTCAAAGTTGCAAAATAGAAAAAATATAAATTCAATTTTATAGAGAAAACCTTAAACAAAATAATTGGCCAATTTTTGGCGTGATACCCTGTAAAGTGTAAAAAATAAATCAGAAATAAAATAAAAATAATTAGCTTTAAAATAAAGATATTAAAATTAATAAAATATATTAAGGCCAAGGACCAACTTTGAAATCGACTTCGTTCAAACGTAATGAGATTTTTTTTTAAGTGGTAGGGGAAGGTGGGGTAAGACGGACTATTTAACACAAAAATGAGTCTAGAAACCACATTTATATAATTTTGGGGGTTTCTAGGGGTTGTGGTGGTGCTTTGGGGTGTTATATTTAAAGTCCACACCCTGGTCACGGTTTTTAGAGGAAAAGACTGAAACACGAGATTTTACCAAATCAATATTTTTATTGTACCAAAAACAAAATCACGGGGTAAGATGGATCTTTTTTGCTCTAACTGCAGCTATTGCACTTTCCATAGCTGCCTCATTCCATTCCCCTCTGCTACTGACTCGCACATATTTCCGGGGCATCTATAGAGAAAAAGAGAAGAAAATGTTAAGGGTTTGTGAAATATTTAGTGTGAGGGGTAAGACGGAACCCCATGGGTTCCATCTTACCCCAAAAATAAAACTTCAATCTCTAAACGTTTACCAAAACATCCAAGTATTGTATACCAATTTATGGCACATATCTATCATGTACACACACATGGGCATATCCAACGTAAGTAGTAAGTCATTATAACTAATATTTCAATACAAAAAATCCAGTTTCTTACCTTGTGCATATTACATCAGCACCACACAAAAAGACAACTTGCACTCTCGAAAGCACATGGGCAACTGAGCTTCACTGCCGCCGGCAATGACGTGACTGTTTGGTGACGTGAAGGCCATTTAGCAACCAATATCTGAACCTCGCCCTTTCTGCTTGGGTTTAGAGGGGGGGTTCCATCTCACCCCATGGGTCCGTCTTACCCCACCTTCCCCTACTAACTTTTCTCCATATTTTTAGCAAAAAAAATACCAGAAATTTTGGATTTTTTCCCTACCTGAAAAGTACTTTCATGTTACCTTTCTTGTTACGACTTTTTCTCCAGAATTTTACTGCCCTCAAAATTTTGCCGCCCCCTAAAATTTGCCGCCTTGGGCCATCAGGGCATATACTTTTCCGAGTCCAAATTTCACTCTGGCTAATATGTATTTTTAAATAAAATTTAACTCTAAGAGTGGTTTCTTTTCTGCAACTTTTCCCAAAAATCGAGTTATCATGTTCAAAATTGCGGTTTTCTGTTCTATGTTGAAATACCGAATATTCAATTGAACACAACCTCATATTTTTAACCCTTTGTCGTAATTTGTTGCCATTTAAACACATTAACTTTGCTTAACTCTTAAACAGGTTTAATACATACATACATAAGAAAAAAAATCCACTCCAATTGAATCTTTGTAACCATTTGAACGCAGAAGGCGAAGTTCAACATTCTCTCAATAGATGGCTCTGAGCAATTCCGCCAGTTATAATTGTGAAGTAGAAGTGAGTGGACGCCATTTTCTTTCGGTAAGGCCGGTCATCTTTCCAAAGACAAGGCTTACTTGGCCATAGATGGCATGAAAGTCTGGAGGGCCAAGGAGGAAGTAATGGCCTCATCAGTTGAAGCTCTCACGCAGAGGTCAGAGGAGGAGAAGATCTCTGGGATATTCTTTGATGGCAAGCAGGATAGGAACACAAAGGTGTTGAAATATAACGAAGTGACAAGGAGATTTCATCCTGGCAAAGTGATCGAGGAGCATTACACTATCACGTGGGAGCCTCAAGGAAAGTACTTCTTCCATTTCACTCCCGAGGAACCTGAGGAAGGAGAAAAGTCTGCTCATAAGATCGCTCAGGGCCTGCATGAGTGGCTTCAGGATCACGGAGCTGATGAGAGCCTTGGAGGAGACTCTACCAACACCAACACGGGGTGGTCTGGAGGCGCCATAGCCCTATAGGAGAAGATGCTGGGTCGCAAGTGCCGCTGGATGATCTGCCAGCTCCATGTGAACGAGCTCCGCCTGAGGCACTTAATCATCAAGCTGGACGGCCCTGTAACTCCCCGGTCAGGCTTCAGTGGGCCTATTGGAAAACTTCTTGAGAAAGTGAATGAACTTGAGGTCAACTTCAACTTCAAACCAGTGGAAGGAACTGAAGATATCATAGAGCTGCCAGTAGAGATAGTCAAATCTCTTTCCACAGACCAGCACAACTGCTATCTTCTGATCAAAGCCATCAAGTCTGGAAGTCTCAGTCCACAGTTGGCTGGTCTCAAGTGCGGACCTCTGAACCAATCCAGGTGGTCCACTACTGCAGAGGTGATCTTGCTGTTGTGGATGAGGGAGCACGGACTGAAGGGAGAGGTGTTGAGGAGGCTCGAGGTCCTCGTGAAGTTCTGCCTTAACTTCTACTTCAAAATGTACTACGACATCAACGTGAAGCACCACCTCAAATTTGGTCCTGCACACGTTTTTTCAAGCCTGAGGCTGCTGAGGAACCAGACTACCGAGGTCAGGTTATCTGGTTATCATCTGAAAATTTTTAAAAACGACTCATTTGATCATTCCATTTAGGGGCATGAATTCCGGGTAGGATGGTCACCGGTTTCATGGCGGAATTCAAGATTTTTATAGTAGGTTTGAATTTAGTTTCAGACAGAAAGGGGTACGAGTTGTTAATTGTAATCTCAATATTATAAGGGGAACAATTTTATTCATATCAACGTCTTAAATCATACGGAGCTGTTGGTGGTCGTGTAGATGTTTGTGGTCGTGTAGATGTTTGTGTTTGTGAACGGAGTGGTCGGCCTCGCTTAGGTGGTAGTGGGGGCGAATATTAAGCTCGGATTCTAAGTGTGTTCGTTTTTTGCGTGAAGGTTCTAATTCACGTGGTTGATGCATTTGCAGCCGGTATGTAGGGTCCGTGCGTCGATCATCAATCGGTGAGGGTGGTGACGGAGGAGATGGAGTTCCACTGAGTGATCCTCTAGAAGGGGTTTCTCCAGGGTCTGGTTCCGATGGGACTTTCGGTTCTGGGACCTCTTCTTGTTCAGAGATTGGCTCGAGTACTGGTGGTATTACGAGGTACCAATCTTCGTCACGGATAGTGGTTTCCGCGGTGACTACTTCGGTTTTGTGGTCCCTGCTGGATTTGTTAATACCTGAATCTTTCGAAGGATAGGCAGCTCGAACGTCTGGCAGATGTTTTTTGGGAAGGTGTTGTTCGGCAGCTCTCTTTAAGTATCAGCGTGAATGATCTTTAGTTTGGAATGATCTCGGAAGTTGAGGATTTCGTAACGGTTCTTTCCGAGGTTTTCCATAATCCTATATGGCCATCCCATTTTGGGTATAATTTGCGATGAGCACTTGGCGGTTTCACGCTCTTTATGCAACACCGCATACCGACGATTATAGTCCGTTGACGGGGATGACGCCTATGTTGCTCTTGCTCTATCTGTTTGTTTCGTTGGTCGAGGGCATATCAGATTATGTCACAAATTTCGAAAAATCGATGAACTAGTTGCTGATTTGTTTCTGCCACCTCGGAAGGTGTTAGAACTGCCGGGTCGATTTGGTCAGGCAAATCAAAAGGTATCCATTTGTCGTAGTGATATAGGACGAAACAAGAGGTGTCCCCGATGGACACGTTCTTGCCGTTGTTGATAGCTGTTTCCACCATGGGGAGGGAATCATCCCATGTACGGGAGGATGCATCGACAACGTGGCGAAGGGCTTCTAAGATCTTCCGATTGTGCCTTTCCACTAAGCCGTTTGCCTGCGGATGGTATGCCACAATGTGTGTGTTTTTAATTTTACACAGGTTACAGAGTGACTCGAACAGTTTGGAATTGAAACTAAGGGCGTCATCCGAAATTAGGATGGAAGGAGTAGTATGATTTTGGATGACGCGTTCCACTAAGGCTCTTAGGGAATGGTTCCAGTATGTCCATTCCAGTTCTTTGCCAGTGCCGTTGGCATACTGGATATTTATGCATGGGATTTGTGGACGGTACGTTGCCTTTGTGTTTTAAACAAGACGGGCATTCAGCGATGTATTCATGTACCTTTTTGTTAATTTCGGGAAAATGGTATCGCTCCAAAAGGCTCTTGATGGTGCGATCCGGTCCCATGTGGCCATACAAAGGTGAGTCGTGACAAAGTCCAATGGCGATATCTACGAGATCCTTTGGTATTTCCACGAGGTCGTTTTCATCTTCGTTCCTAAAATGTACGAGCCCATCTTTTCGATTGTACTGTTCTTTTACCTTCGATGGTTCCTCTTGTTCCAGGCGAGCCCGAAGGTTCTGGGTGTGTTGGTCCTGTTGTTGGGAGTATTGCAGACATTCGTAGTCAAACCCAGGAAGGGTTTCTATCTTATTCACTTGGGTGTCGGTTTTGAGTCTCGACAATCCGTCTGGAATAACTTGAAGTTGCACTTTGCAAGTTTCAGTTTTAGGTGTGCTTTTCTCAAACGTGATAGCACATCTGAAGACATTGAAAGTGTTTTTATATCCGAACTATAAACGATAATATCGTCAACATAAACGAGAGCTTCGACACCTAATAGGTCGGAAAGAACTATATTCATTAACCTAGAGAAATTAGCAGGCCCATTTCGGACTCCGAAAGGTAAAACCTGGAATTCGTAATGGCTTCGGTTAATGGAGAAAGCAGTCAATGCCCGAGATTCGGGACTGACTTCCATTTGCCAGTAACCGGATGCTAAATCGAGGGATGAAAAGTGTTTAGCTCTCCTACCTTCAGGATTGTTTCCTGCATGTTTGGAATAGGGAAACGGTCTGGGACGGTAATGTGGTTTAGGCGTGTAAAATCTATACAAGGGCGAGATGTTCCGTCCTTTTTGGAAACAAGAATCATTGGAGCGGACCAGGGACTAGCTGAAGGCTGAAAGACATCCTGCTCCAACATGTCCTTGATGTGTTCCTCAATAGTTACTAATTGGGAATGTGGAACCCTATAGGGAGGAATGAAGATGGGCTCGGAATTGGGTTCCAGCTTGATTTCGAAATGGACCAAATTAGTTCAGCCCAGAGGATCTCCTTTTAGGGCCATCACATCTGCATTTCTTATTAGGAAATCGAGAAGTGATTCCAGTAGTTTGGGATCCTATAAGGCTGGTGACTCATGAAGGGAGTGCTCCAGACATTTCTTATATTCTTTTTTTAATGCTAAAGGGTTTAACTCTAAGGAACTGGAAACACGATTTATAGTACTGGTGGGGAAATCTGAATTTATTTCTACTGTGGAAACAGTTGCTATTCTCTGATTTGAAGTTAATTCAATAGGGCTTTTTCTTTTTTAAACAAACAATAGGGATAGCCGAATTCTGACTATGACTAAGAACTTGGGCTATAAGAACATCTCTCTTGAAATTACTTTCCTCTGTAATAAGAGTACGATCTGACCCTAATAGTTTTCCTTGACCGTTTACTACTCTTCCTAGGAAACAAATCTTTTCATAAGGTGCTACTGTCATATGCTCTGTAGGCCACATGAAAAATTATGAAGCTGACTCTGGTTCGGCGACTAAAATTTGCCTTATTGGCTGAAAAATCGTTTCAGTTAGCTTTCGAATCTCAACTGCTGACTGCATCGAAACTGACAGAAGGGAAACTGTCTTTGTTGATCCTACTGGATTCAACAACTGGAACTGATTACTCTGGGGGCTGATTTCTGGGGCGGTTGTCCCTCTGGATGCAACCGACTGACTTGAACTGCTATGAACTGGAGTGGGTTTCCTATTTCTTTCGGAAAACCGAACTAAACTGATTCTGTTAGCCGTAAGCTGTCTATTATTCTCATGGAGAGGGTGTGTCCTATTTCTACACTTAACTAATTTTCCGGCTGGGTAAATTTCCCATTGATTCTGGCTAAAGAAATCCATATCTAGTAAAATATCTGTCTGAAAGGTGGCGACTACGTCCACAATACAACATTTTGCGGGATATATCGCGTTACCAACTTCTAAATATAATTCAATTTCTCCATAAGTAGTATGGGTTTGCCTGTAACTCCTCTGAGTTGGCAGGAAGGTGCCTTAATTTCATCTTTATAATCTGTACTCTCTAGTAACTCATCTGCACGTTGTTTCTTAATCAATGTCGCATGTGCTCCTGTATCTAGAAGAGCGGTTAAATCTCGGTTATCTGTGCTGCAATTTATTATTAAATCTAGTAGGTTCGCACCGATTATCCTGATGCGTAGTTCATGTGTGTATTTGGGTTTATTACTGCTATTTAGGAGGTAGGAGGCTGAACTGCTGCCTCCGAAGTGGGATCTAAAAAAGGACTTGAATTGACTTCTATGAGATGACCTGAGTCATATGCTACGGGATCACCATACACTGGAGGGTCTTCTGGAAAAGTGTATTCTGGGGAAACTGATTCTTCAACGGGTACTTCTACGTACCGAACCATCTGACCTTGCTGATTATATTGGGGTCTGGACATTGCGTAATAGTGTGGTTGACCTTGTGGTCGTGGGTTTGGTGGGTTGTTCTGTTGAGGCTGGGAACTAACTGGTTTCTGCGAATTGGAGGGCTCTTGAGAACGTTGGTGATTTGATTTCTGGAAGTGGGGCCTGTCCCCTACAGTGGCTTTGTCAGCACATTTTTTCAGTTGCCACAGCGATGACCATGTTCAATGACAGTGGGATCGATAAGAAGGATAATTGCACTGACTCATCATGTGCCCAAAACTATCGCAATTAAAACACTGAGGAGGGCGTGTATTCTGGGTTTGTGGGGCTTGTTTTTGAGGTGGTGTTCCCTGCATCGACCTAGATTTATAGGGTTGTTGTTGTTGTTGTTGTTGAATGTTGTGTATGGGGGTCTCTACCCTTCCGGTAGTTCTGGCTTCCTAATTCTTGGCAATGTTCCCTTGTTTTATTTATGGCTACACTTCCTGGTTTGTCAGTATTTAGACACTCTTGAAATTTCTTTTTAGGTGCTACGGGTAGGTTTTGGTAAATGGATGCTGCTACCATTAGGTTTCTTTGCTTTGAAGTGAATGTGATGTCACATGCATTTTCTGCGGCTCGGAGGGCTTCTCCTACGAGTTTATGTGTTCATGTATAAAATTATTTAAATCTTCATGTTCTTCTTTCTTCCATTTAGCTTGGAAGACAGCTTCTAATGTAGCCAAAGGTTGTGCGAGTGTTATTTCTTTGAAAAATTCTAATAAGTGTTTTTTAAAATTGTCTCAAGTTGTAACTCCGCTAACGGATGGGACGTATGTAACTGTATCAGGGGCATTCCCATCTTTAGGGTCAATAAACCTTTTAGCTTCGCTAATCTTTATATCATCACCTGTGATGTTTTCGCGTAATAAATACTGTTCTAGAGTCTCAGTCCAAGGTCTTGCAAGCGGTTCAACAAAGTTATTATCTATGGTTCCCTTAAAAATTAGTACAGTATGGGGAAGGTTTACAAGCCTACCTAAGTTAATGTATGCTGGGGAAGCGGTTTGAGACATGTTAGCTTGTGCTTGATCTGAAGTTTGCGTGTTTCGAAATATGTTTGAAGGGGCGGGGTAGGTGGAAAAATGTGTGTAGGGAAATTTTCAATGTCAGAAAGCGCGCACCGCTCGAATCGCTCATATGTGAAGGTACTGTTAGTGTATTCTAATTTGGTCTGCTTGACCGATCTTAATCTGTGGAATGATCACTTGAGTGGCATTCCTAACTACTCTATCTAAGAAATGCACAAATAATGCACAAAAATTTGTCTAACTAGGGAAAAATTTGGAAAAATTGTAAACAAAATAATAAAAAAATTTCACTCGAATGCACGTGAATGTACGATAATATTATGATTGGCACGTTAAATAAGATTATTCTCTGCAAACTATAATAGTGGAAATAACTCGGTTTCAATAAAAAGAAATGTATCACTGGTGTATGGAATGTTCACTGTGTTTTTTGTTAATTCTGGCTTGATACTAATTATTAACTGTTAGTAAGAGTGACTTCTCAAAAATTTTAAAAAAGGATCTGTACTTAACAAGATTCCTACGGTGAAATCCTTGGAGACGTGTCTTGAAGACGTGTCTTGCTGGCCACTTGTTCCTGGACGAAGAATGGGCGTGGAGAACTTGGAGTCGCGACACACCGGTCGAATGATGGATGTGAAGAACTGTAAGTCGTGACACGCTGGTTAACTGAATGTTGGTTCTAGTTCCAGGGTCTGGAAGACTGGAAGAATCCTGGTTGCAGACGTCGCCAGTTGGTAACCACTACGTCTATGGCCTTGGTCGGTTCGAAGTTGACGAGGGTTCTCGTTAGGTGGCAGCAACAGCAACGGATTTGTTACTCTGGAGTAGCTGGTACCGTATAGGGAATCGCAGTAGTTTTCTTCTATACTACTCTCTGATTTCTTCTTGTAGTGGATCGGAGGATTCTGTGGAGCTTACCAAATTCTCTGAAGGTTACCGATTCTTCTTGTAACGTATCGGGAAATTATTTTTCTTTATTTAACACTAAGTTCTCTGAAGAGAGCAAGGCTCGAAGAAGACAAAGATTTTTTTACTGTAGTTTTATTGCTAAAATGTTACAAGTAATGCTCAGCCTCTAAGTTAGATCAACCAATTCAGAATGAACATTGGAGAAATTTTATGGGCTTTTATACTGATTTGTTTACTGACATCATTGTTATTTAATGCTGATCTGTTTTTGTTTTTTATTCTCAATAGGCTGATTTACTTTGTAAAACATTTAAAAACAAAACAAATAATACAGCTGTATCAAGGTGTAGACTGCTATTTTAGCTGTAGCAATGTCTAGACTGCTAAGCAAGAGGAAACCATATTTTTATTTTAAACCGCATATTGATAGATCTGATGTTATCATGATCTGCCGAGTTAACTAAAAATGGAAATCGAAATATGCCTTCCCATCACAAATTACAAACAAACATGCACATGAGCAAAAATTAAATGCTTAAGATTCAAAATTAAACGTTAAGCAGGACATGACTTCAACCTTTACAACGAAGAGAGAATGTATACAGGGAATGAAGATTACATTATTAAGCTAAATCTGAAAAAATTATTAAGTAGTTTAAACAGAAATAATTCACCAATTGTAAAATAGAAATCAAATAAAAAATTTATCCAAAGTTATGTCAGGGTTACGCGATTTTGCTCTCCATGAAAAAAATTAATATATGAATATAAATGTATACAAATGTAAGTATTATATGAATATAATGAACGTAAGGATTATATAATTATAATGATTTATATAAATATACGAATTATATAAGAATTATACGAATGAATATAAGAATATAGGAATTATTCATTGTTC
Organism: Bathynomus jamesi; assembly: GCA_023014485.1. Lineage (NCBI taxonomy): Eukaryota > Metazoa > Arthropoda > Malacostraca > Isopoda > Cirolanidae > Bathynomus > Bathynomus jamesi. The sequence continues at coordinate 25,596 of JAJOZX010003047.1, forward strand.
AGTTTTACACACACATATATATATATATATATATATATATATCCCACAGCCGTTAAAACTTAATTTAGTTCACTGGAAGACGAAATTTTAATTTATAATGCAGTCAAAAAAGAAATGTGGGATGTAGGAATTCCTCGACACTTTTATAAAGATTCGAATCTTTCATTCAGAGCTTGTTCGATTTATTATTTATAACTTCATGAATTTTTACAAATTATAAAAAGGGTATAGATAAATTAGAGACGGGATATACGCTATTTACTATCTATTTACTACTAATTATGATGATAAAATCTTCCTCCATACATCTCATTGCTACCGTATTCACCCAAAATTAATGATTTTTAACAGTTTGAACGGATACATTGCAGCTCAACTTTATAAGTGGAAATAGAGCCAAAATATTTATTGTGATCATTTAGGATACCCAATTTATATAAAAACTTGTACACCAAGTTTGTTTGTTCATATATTCTTAATTACTACTTATTCATGAATTTATGTAAACCTATCATTCTCTAAAGCAGTTTAGATATATGGGATACAGAGTCAATTACAAGAAGAAATTAATATAATTTGAAAATCAAAAACTTTTAGGAGAGATGCGACGAAACAAATCTTTTCATTTAACCCTAAATAACTTATATTTAAACTTAAACTCTTTAAACTTTCCTGCATTAGACATTTCATTGTTAGTCATTTCATTAAACATTTCATTAGGCATTTCAGAAATATGCAAAATTTTATTTTCAGGATCTATAAATATGCATATAATTGCATTACAAGAAGTGAGGGTCGATTATAAGCCTATTAGTTAATGAATTCCCCCTCACTGGAGATTTTACATTAATTTTATCTCGTAACTCCTTCAGCATCACCCAACTGAGTCCCAATTATAAACTTAATGACTAAAATAAAACTTAACCTAGAAATTTAATGACAAGTTTATAAAGCTGAAATAAACAAATATTTTAAACATTCTTTATAAAAATTCTTTGCAGTAGCAAACTGATTAGGCTAGGATACTAATTAGGGGCCCTTGGCTTTTCTCTGAGCACACTCTGTATAGTAAAGCTTTGTCTGTTTAAACTACATTGTTACATATCATTTGAAAAACATGAATCACTTGGGCCTACCTATCATCACTAAGGCCTATGCACCTTGGAATTTTAATGTTCTGTACTTTATTTAAGGCTGAAGCTAATCTTTTCCAATAAGTTTGATCTTTGATTGAAACTGTATCATCCCAACCTACATTTTTCTTCCAAAGCTCTTGAAGAAATATATTTGCTCTAATAGTTGCAGGTACGACCAAACCCATGGGATCAAATATCTTTGAAGCTTCAGAATGTATTTTTCTTTTTTTATTAGCTACCAAATTAAGTTCAAATTCCTTTGTACCAAGTGAATTATGCTATCAAAAGTTGAATCCAAGTACCATGTCATACCTAACGTTTTATTTCTATTTGTAGGCTCAGTAAAACCCTTCCCATCTTTTAAAATATCTTGGTTTAAACCCTCATTATTTGAAACCAATTCTCTTAATTCAAAATTACCCTGCTTCATAATATCTTGGGTTGAATTGTAAATTTCAAATAATTCTAGTCTTGTTGAGGTTTAACCTATTAAGTTATCAACATAAAAGTTTTGTTTTAAGAAATCTAATGTGAAAGAGTCATTAAATTGATTAAATGGTGTCTAATAGTTAAAGCCAATAAGCCTGGTAAACAATTAACCCCAAAAATGGATCACTTTAACATATTGCTTCCCAAAGCATTCGGGAGGCAATATGTTAAAGTAATCCCTCCTGGGAAGCAATATATTAAAATGATTAACACTGGGAAGCAATATGCTAAAAAGAGAAAGGTTGGTAATCTAGGAGATAACCTACCGACCGTAAACAAAGCTATAAATGCCCTAACCGGGTATGCTTTATATATTTAATGTAGGTTAACTGAATGCCCGGTTAGGTCAACTGAATGCCCGGTTAGGTCAACTGTACGCCCTTGATGATTGGTTAGGTTAAGTCGTGATATTTTCGTTAGTTTTAACGAAAATATCACAACGTAACCTAACCAATCGTCAAGGGCGTACAGTTGACCTAACCGGGTATTCAGTTGACCTACATTAATTATATAAAGAAACTGAAAGGATGCAAAAAGGAGCTACTCAACTCATACTTGTGGCAAATGATGTGGCGTGACCGATTCTTCCGAAATCCATTTTTTACTTTGTGTGACCATATAGCGCAACAATTCTTATAAATTTACTATCAATCTAATATTTTAACATGTTATGATTTACTTTTTATGCCTTTACTTTATTAAAGCGAACATTTTTATCGTACTCCTTATCCTAAATATTGGGAAGCAATATGTTAAAGTGATTAACACTGGGAAGCAATATGTTAAAGTGATATATACTGGGAAGCAATATGTTAAAGAGAGGTTCCTGGGAAGCAATATGTTAAAGTGATCCCCAAAAAGGACTACATTGAATCTATATGTGACAAATTCCTTTATTCATATCATATGGGTCTTTGAACCATAAAAACCTGAGTTGATCTGTATCTTTCTCATTTTGAAATGAATTCTCAAAAAGGCTTTTGATATGTCACTCTGTATAGCATATTTACTTAACTTAAACCCCAGCAAGCTCTTTACAAGATCAGAAATCAGATTACGATCTTCTGAAAGACAATCATTTAAACTGTGTTTGTTTGAATCTTTGAGGCAGCAATTGTAAACTACCCTCATTTTTGTTGTTGGATTATCCTGTCTATAACCCCCCCCCCCCCCGCCTGTGTTAAATAATGACAACCTTCTTTTTTAAAAGGATCACTTGTAACCTCTTGTATAAAACCTTTTTGTATCTGTTCTTTAAAAACACTATCATACATTTTAATTTTGTCATCTGCTTTAAGTTTTTGCATGACTTTATATAGATGACCTTCAGCAACCTTCAGATTATCTGTCAGTGTAGGACAGTTTGTTTTCCAGGGTAGTTCAACTAAATAATGGTTATCTTTGTATTAAATTGTGTTTTCAAAATTTTCTGCCATTAACTGGTCTTCATCTGAGTGAATATTATCATAAATACCTACAGATTCAAGCAGCCACAGTGTTTGTAAACCTTGATCTAAAATGTCATCTGTAATAGTTGAATTAATATATTCTTTGCTGATAGTATTGTTTAAATTGTTTGCATTTTCATAAGATTCACTCATCAAAAGGCACAGAATTTGGACCTTTTCCATTTTGTGTACCGTTTTTCATATAATTTATTTTTGAGAATATTTTTGTTAAAACTAACGAAAATATCACGACTTAACCTAACCAATTAATTATCAAGGGCGTACAGTTGATCTATTATTAATTATAACATTGTTTGTTTCTGGAATAGTATTTACTATTTACTAATAGATCAACGATAATTGGTTAGGTTAAGTCGTGATATTTTCGTTAGTTTTAACAAAAAATATTTTCAAAAATAAATTATATGAAAAACGGTACACAAACTGGAAAAGGTCCCAGAATTTACAATGTTGTGTATATTGTTTACCAGTTGCAATATTAAAGTTTTGCAAAGTGGGGTCTTAGTACTATGCTTAAACCCCAAATTTAAGCCAGACTTTGGTTGTTCTAGATTTTGTACTTTAGTTGTTTGAGTTTTAAAATTAGTCTTTAGTTGTTCATGGGACTGAGTTTTTGGTGTGTCTGAGGTATTAACTGTGGATGAAACTTTGCTTGTTTTGTAAATTGACAGTACTGTAGGAAATTCAGACGTTAGCTCATCTAATGTTGGATAAATATCTACAGACTTACGTTAGAAAAGGTAGGCCCAAAGCTGAAACAGGACTTGTTAACATTCCGTGAACCCAAGGCCTACTCTTGTACGAGATAGACTCGCTGTAGGCGCTTTGGTAACTCCAAAATAATACAACTCTTCCACGTACGCTGATAGGCTTAACCTAGGTTGGCTTAAGAATAAGCTGGCTGTCACTACCAATTCTGCAATCATAATAACCTGATTAAAGTCCTCATTATTATTTCACAGATTTGTATGTGTAATTTTAATAAAGTTGGTGGGGTCAACCGTTCACTGAAAAGTTATTCAATTTGTGCTGTAGCCTGTAGGTCTAAGCTTAATTAAAAGAAAATCTAATTTATATATTAAAAAAATGATTTATATGTTTTTACAACATATAAACAATAATTTCTTTTTTAATCTACATAGCTACTTATTTTCTATGTAAATGGATTTTTCTATTGGATAATGGGAGGAGAAAAAGCTACACTTGAACTCAACAAGAAAATACACTCATTTCGTTTGAGAATACACTGTGTAACAAAATTTTGGAAAATTTGTGTTTATCTTATTTATTTGGTGTTTCTTTATGTTTTTGGGTGCGCTGAATTAAAAAATCGCATTAGTTTTCTTGTAAAAACTCGTTTCTTCTGAAAACCATAACCTATTTTTTGTACCTAGTGGCTTATCAGAGAACAAAATCACAATGAAGAAAAGGAAAGGAAAATAAATATATTTCATACTTAAAAATATATAATGTATAATTGTATATACTGTATAATGCATATGTAATGTATATATAATTCACCCAAATATAATAGGCACACAAATATGCTCACAAATCTAAACGGATAATGCTTAAAAATGTACATTTGAGCGACTTTTTCTCTTGTAGTCCCGTGGATTATCTCGTATTAAACACCAGATATAGTCGCCCATCATAGCTTCGTCCCATTTTCCCTGATATCTCCTCTCCATGATTTGGATATCTTGGTGAAAACGTTCACCATGTTCTTCACTTACGTCATCCAAATTTGGTCTGAGGAATTCTAAATGCGAGTCCACATAGTGTAACTTCAGGGACATTCTACAAGCTAACCTTTAAAAGTGTTTGAATAGATTTTCTACTAACTCTTTGTAGTTGTCGTTCGTCTTGTTACCTAAAAACCCATGGACTACAAGCCGCAATGACTGCCAAGCATTTTTTTCAAGAGTTGTAATTTTTTCTTCTAACTCTTTAGATGCTAACATGCGTCTGACTTCAGGTCCAACAAATATGCATCCCTTGATTTTAGCTTCAGAAAGCTTGGGAAACATTGAACGTATCTGATGAAGAGCATCACTTTCAGCATCCAAAGCTTTGATGAATTGCTTAATAAGACCAAGCTTGATATTCAGCGGGGGTAGCAAAATTTTGTCTGTTAGAACAAAGGCTTCGTTAAGAACATTGTGTTTGCCTGGATTAAGCTAATTTCTCAGGGGCCATTCCTTTCTGACAAAGTGCTCACCATTTGCTCTGCTGTCCTAAAGGCAGAGGAAACACGAATATTTAGTGTAACCGCCCTGTAGTCCAAGCAAGAATCCTAGCATCTTCAAGTCTCCACATACATCCCATCTATGTTCACTGTAATTTATTTTGTCTAGCAACTGCTTTACATTTTCGTATTCTTCCTTCAATTCAACCGAATGAGCCACAGGAATAGATGGAAACATGTTTCCATTATGTAGTAGGACGCCTTTTAAACTTCTAGTTGAACTGTCAATAAACAAACGCCAATCAGCAGGGCTGTATTCAATTCCTATCCCAGCAAAAAGGCCATACACATCACAGCAGTAGCAAAGAGAACGCGAAGCAAAACAGGAGTAGAAAGAAGCGTATCGCAAATGGCTATTCATGTCGAAAGAGATCTTGACACTTGGGTCCAAAAGATTCCACTCTTTAAGGCGGGACGTCATAATTTCTGCATTGGTTTTCGTAAGGTTCATATCCCTGACTAGGTCGTCTATGTCTTTGTGGTTAGGGAAATGGGGTGACGTATTGGAGCTTGCCTCGAAGTCAGCATCTTCATCTTCATCGGAGGATATTAAAGGCGTTTCTTCTATTTCCTCCATGGTGGGCGGGCATGGAACGGGTAAATCTTCATTATGGGGGACTAGGGTAATAGAAGATGGGATATTTGGATATAGGACATTTTTTCGACCTTTACCTCTCTTGAGGAGTGAAATGTTTACCATACAAAACTAGCAATCATCGTGGTGATAGGTTTGTTCCCTCTAAATGCGAGGAATAGCAAATGGCATGCCTTTTCTGGTACCTCGCAGCCATCCTTCTAATGTGGAAAGGCAGCTTCCACAGCAAAAGTAAGGTGCCCATGATTTAACTTATCGCCCATAGGCATACCAAATTAAGTGTGATATGCTGTACAAAACTTCGTTCCTGTGTCAATTTTGTGCTTTAATTGCTTTGGATTGATGTAATGGCCGCAAACATAACAAAATGAATCAGCAGTGTGTCTGCAGAGCCTATTGGTAGCCATCACCATATAATTCTAATTTAAATATCTGAAAAATAAAAAAAAACATTTTATAAACAGAAATAAGAAACCAAATGTGTACATATATTTAATAATGGGCCTTAACCAATAAAAACATTACTAATAAACCCCAGTTTTGGGGACATTTTGAATTTTGCACTTGAAATTGCTTTTGCTATCTTAGAAAAATGCCTTAAAAATGGCAAAAAAGTAAGATTTCTAAATGTGACCATATCATAAAAACTATATTTTTCCGAGCAAATCCGATGCCAAATCTGTAATCAGCGTGGCCGAAGCATGTAGAAAAGATCGAAAAATCAACAAACAAAAAACTGTTGTACAGTGTTGTCTGAAGTTAGGCTCAATAGTGTATTGCATGAAAGGCTAGGCTTGTTGAAAAGGCTAGACCTCCGACATTTCATCACATCACATAATAATTGGCCATACATCCTTAACTGTTTAAAAATGAGTGGTTAGTCACTTAATCACTGAGCACCTAATTATTTCCCCACTAGATGTGATGAAAACAACGGTGGAAGTTCCATCTGATGATGTGAAGCTTTTCCCTTCAATAAACAATGACTCTGCACCACCCTTACTCAAAGGCAGTTTTCTGTGGACTATAAAATGCCTTCAATTTATATACTGTACATGTCAAAACTAAAATCTTTATACATCGAAACTATGTCACTATTATTATCATTAGCATGCAAATTTTTAACTATTAGTAAATTTCTAATTTGACAATGTCAGTAAACATATATTCTATGTTGAAAACAAAACATATTTTAGTATAACTGAAAATCTAGCTTAACACAAAGCCTTTCTGGCTTAATATTAAATTCATCTGAACTCAGAGGTACTTAAAATTTCTTTTGAAAGCTCCAAATTCTTTAAGAAATATACTGTATACCGGGTCGCTCCGCAAGTTTTCATTAAAAATAACGAAAATATCACGACTTAACCTTACATGAAATCCCTGAACATTTCAGGGATTTCATGAAATCACTAGTTAAACAGATTCCCTGTAACATATGGCTTATATATTCATATAAGTCGTGATCATTTGCATAATCTTTGCCCAACAGTGAACATGTTCAACATATCGATTCAGAAACAAAATATATTATTTTCTGCTACCATGAGACCAGTACATTCATAAAAATATTATGTACTCTATATTTATATCACACACACACACACACAACACACACACATATATATATATATATATATCGGGTGGTCCGAAAAAAATGACGCATTTTTTAAAAATTAATATCTCAGTAACCCCCTTCCTTATTATGACAATTTTTATATGCAAGATACTTTCAAACTTCTTTTTTTGAATGCAAGAAACGGAATTCTGATATCTTTTATAGTTTTCTCGCAATTAACAAAAGTAACAACATGGGTCAAAAAAACAAAAATCGCAATATAATATCCGTTTTTTATACGATATCATTTTTATACGATATCATGCGATATTTTTGCAAGTTATTACAAAACTCTACAGGAATGAACAAGTCAAATTGTGGATATTTTTATTTTTTAACAATTCGTCAGTACCCTTAATGATGTTGTCAGAGGAAGATCGTATTCTCATTAAAAATTGTTACTGTGAAAAAGGATGGAAGACTGGAAGGTTATTGCAAGAGTTTCCCGGCAAAAAGTGGAAAAGGCGTGCAGTGGAAAGACTCTTAAAGAAGATTCGCGAATCGGGAAGTACTGCCAGAAAACCAGGAAGCGGTAGACCTAAAACAGCTTCGGTTCCAGAAAATGTGGATTACATCAACGATAAAATCTGCTCTCAAGAAGATAAACCAGGAAGTCATTTGTCACAAAGAACAATTGCTAAACATTTGAATATTGGAAAGACTTCTGTACACCGAATAATTAAGCACAAAAACTAAAAGCCTTCAAAGAATAGTATCTTCTAGAAAAAGTGATACTGTTAAGGATAAAAGAAAAACAAGGTGCAGAAAATTACTTGATAATTTCTCTGTCGTTGATATTAAAAAGATAGTCTTCACGGATGAAAAAGATTTCACTCTAGAAATTCCGCGAAACCGTCAAAATGATGTTGTCTACGGGCGTGGTAAAAAGTGTGACATTTCAATAAACAGATTGTATCATGAAACGTCAAGATTCTCCAAAAAGGTTATGATATCTGCAGGGGTCTCTTGGAATGGCAAGACAGATGTTCATTTTATTGAAACTGAAAAGACAAAGGTGAATTCTGCAAATTACATTGAACTTTTAAGAACAAAATTGTTGCCGGATTGTCGTCGCCTGTATGAAGAAAATGATTTCATATTTCAACAAGATGGAGCACCGTCGCATACAAGCTACGCCACACAGTCGTTTCTGATTAGCAATACACCAAAATTAATAACGAAAAATGAGTGGCCACCACAAAGCCCAGATTGTAATCCTATGGACTACTCAATTTGGGAGTTACTAAAAGAGAAGGTTTACCGAGGTCGACGAGAAAAATTCACCGAATCAGAATTAAAAAGTAAAATACTTGAATCTTGGCAAGAAATTGGCATTAATGAAGTAAGAAGTATTATTTTTGTGTGGAAGAAAAGACTTAGATTAGTGTGTCAACAGAGTGGTGGTCCAATCGATCATTTACTGTAAATTAATTAGTTAAATTTCTGATTAAATTTTTCCTTTCTCATGATATTCGTTTTTTTGACCCATGTTGTTACTTTTGTTAATTGCGAGAAAACTATAAAAGATATCAGAATTCCGTTTCTTGCATTCAAAAAAAGAAGTTTGAAAGTATCTTGCATATAAAAATTGTCATGATAAGGAAGGGGGTTACTGAGATATTAATTTTTTAAAAATGCGTCATTTTTTTCGGACCACCCGATATATATGGCAACTAATGTTGCCCATTTCGCTAACTCCTTTATAATTATTACCATCGCCATCAGGAGTCGAACCCCCGACTTCAGTTTTTTCACTTCATTTATAGGGAAACTGTGTTACCCATTGAGTTGCAGACACTGGCTTTATTTCTGGAACAAGTTTCTGAATATACGTTAAACCAATTTTTAAAGGTATATTGCTTCGTGCATGTGATAAATAAATTATATTACATTCATTTCCGATATTTCATCAGTTTATTTATGCTGCATCATTATGTAAAATATTAATTAAATGGTTTAAATGCAGATTTAAATTTATATGACGTCAGCGTTTAGAGGCCGTGAATCATTACTGACAATCGGCTGTTTGGAGTTCATTATTGTAAGAGATTTTAGAGAATTATTAATGATATTATTAATAATCGTATTATTAATAATCGTGTGTCATCGTATCACAAATTATTCGGATCACCTGAAGATCAGGGACCCCAGCCTTCTTTAGTTAGCTTTATAATGCTAACTAACGAAAATATCACAACCTAACCTAACCAATCGTCAAGGGCGTACAATTGACCTAACGAGTGGTTAGGTTAGGTCGTGATATGTTTGTTAGTTAGCCTTATAAGTCTAACTAAAGAAGGCTGGGGGGGGGGCCTGATCTTCAGGTGATCCAATTATTCTAATAATATTTAAAATTTAATTAGTGTTAATCCTGACTGAAACAAAGGGTCAAATTTGCTTATGAATCATTGATAAGCAATGTTGTCTCCTTATTTTGTCTAAAATTAATCGAGATTTCTGTTAAGTACAAATCTTATTCTAAATAAAATTTCTTTGATAGAAAAATAAATGAGGAGAACTCGTCTAAATATTTATAATGATTAATTTATATCAAATTAAAACTAAACAATTAACTGTTATCTCGCACTTCTTAAAGAGTTCCTTCATTTTTCCTTTCATTTTTATTTTCTGAACTTTAATTTTTACGTTTTTGTTTGGTGAACTTTATTTTATGTCTAATTGAAATATTTATTTACAAATATAACATCATTAGTCCTTGACGTTGGGTCTGGGTAGTATTTGGATGGGTGGCTGTCCAACGCGTTCAGATGATATAGCGACCCGTGGTTCGGATACCACGTAATGCTGTTGGTCCCCTCCGTCACGTGAGTTTTGACATTATGGAGGAGGTTAAACAACCCCTAAATATCATCATTATCATCATGATAATGATGATGCCAGACTCCTTACTTGGGTTAGCCAGACTCCTCACTGAGCGGACGCATTCTTTGGGCGCTTTGATATTATTTCTACTTTTGGATAGTGCCGATAAATTTACTGTTGGAACGTTCTGAATTTTATATACTTCCGTTTATATTCACATTGTTATAGTTAAGTAACTGAATATTAGTGGTTTTTAGCGATTTAGAAGTTTTCATAGCGTGCCAGCTTAATTTAATTTAAACTTGTGACGGTTATAAACGTTAATTAGCTTAATTTGCGTGATGCCGTCGCAGAAAGCGTCGTGTGCTCGGTGTGGGGTTAATCGGTGGTATACTGATTTTAAAGATTACAACGGCGGTCGTATGGCGATTACCGAGAGATCGGTTTGTTTCTTTTGTGATTTAAGCGAAGAGATAGTTGATTTAAAACGTAGTGTACGCGAGGTGACGGAAAGATTTGCAACGCTTGATGAGGGCAGGGGTAGGCTTACAGTTGACGAAGGCCGAACCTACACCAACGTTGACGACGTTAGTAAGTTGAAGGGTGAGGTTAGGAACCTAGTTTCTAGTATAGGTAGCTTATCGGGAAGGTTAGACAGAGTTGAGGAATGGGTTTAGGTTGGTCCGAGATTAGTGGACGGGGAGGGATTTAGAGTAGTTAAGGATGGAGCTAGGCCACGTACGTTAGGTGATAGCAATCCTCCCCTATCGAGGTTTCGAACCCTTTCGCCCAGTTGGATAGGGATGTGAATGAGGGGGAAACGATTTTAATTGGGGACTCTTTAGTGCGTCATATGGATAAGGAGTTCGTTGAACGGAATCCAACCAAGAGGAGGAGGGTCTGTCTACCAGGGGCCAGGGTTGACAGAATTAGAAACGAAGTAGATAGGATTGATGTTGCCTCCCGTCACTCGATGTTGGTGACGATGGTAGGGGGCAACAACTCGTATAGGCCTGATACGAGAGTGCCTAACCTTTTGGAGAGATACAAGGTGTTAATTAGGTCCCAGAGGGCAAGGTCAGATAGGTCTTTAGTTCTAGGTATTACCACTAGGCACGGTTTAAATTTTAGGATTACGTCAAAAACAATATTTTTGAACACTAAACTACGAGGGCCACTCAATATATTTTGCCCCACCTTTTTTTTTTCTTTCCAAGCTTCCTTGTAAGTTCCAGAATTTTTGTACACAAGCAGTTACATACCTTTTTTAAAAGTTTTTATTTTTCCACATAGTCTCCATCCTTTTCTACTGCTTTCCTCCACCTCGAAACAAGGGCCTTTATTACTTGCTGGTAAAAGTCCGCTGGGTTCCGCTGGAGCCACCTCTTAACCTCCTCAACAACCTCAACCTCACACTGAAACTTTCTTCCACGAATAGCATCCTTCATTGGCCCAAACAAATGGAAGTCTGAAGGTACCAGATCCGGGCTGTATGGAGGGTGGGGTAACACAGTCAAGCGCATTTTTGTGATGGCCTATCTTGTTTGAAAACTGTTGTGTGGTCTTGCGTTATCGTGCAAAAGAAGGACGTCTTCCAGTTTTCTCTCCGGTCGAACGCGCTTTATACGTCTCTGGAGTCTCTGTAGGGTAGCAATATATGCCTGTGAGTTGATTGTTTGTCCTTTCTTCATAATGTTCACCAGAATCACCCCTTTCATGTCCCAGAAGATGGTGCCATAACCTCCCCTGCAGAGGGAGCCATTTTCAACTTTTTCTTGCGTGGGGAGTCTGCGTGATGCCACTCCATGGATTGGCGTTTTGTTTCAGGTTTAAAGTGGTGTACCCAAGTCTCATCCTCAGTCACAATTCGTGAAAGGAAGTCATCCCCTTCTGTCTCATATCGAACCAACGACTCCCAAACAATTTCTTTTCTTTGGGCTTTGTGATCTTCAGTTAGTTCGCGAGGAACAAACTGTGAACACACTTTTGAGTATCCCAGTTGCTGAATTCTCGTATTCACACTTCCTTCACTAATTCCTAGCTCCAGTGATAGCTCCTTGTATGTGACGCGCCGATTTGATCGAGTGATGGTGTTAGCACGTTGCACAGTGTGAGATGTCACAGCCGATGCCGGGAGATCGCTGCGTGGCTCATCATCGAGGCTGGCTCTCCGTCTTTCCGATGATCTCACACGTTTAGATCAACGTCCAACTGTACTTCAATCAACAACAGCATCTCCGTAAACGTTTTGTAGACGTTTATGAAGATTTCCAACTGTTTCCTTCTCTGCGGTTAAGAACAGATACAGCTCTCTGTTTACGATGCACATCACTGTCAGACGCCATTTTAGAAACTGCGTTAACCATCGGTTTTATGCAAGGGTGTTTAAAAGCGGTTTTATACAAGGAGGGGAGGTTGAAACTGGAAAAATCCGGTTATGTGAATCGCAAAAAGTTCAAACTTACGGCCCAAAAGACATTTCAGCCCCATGACCTATTATTTAGCTAAGAAAAAAGGGTGGGGCAAGATATATTGAGTGCCCCTAGCAGAAGAGATTTGTGCTCGGGAAAATGTATCCTTTGTAAAGCTGTAGTCAGAATTTAGTGATCCTAGCCTTTTTATAAAAGATTGGGTACATTTCAATGAAATAGGGAATGCTAGGCTAGGTAGGTTAATCGATGAGAACGTTAGAAAGCTGTATAGGTCTAAGCCCTCTTTAAATGTTGTGGGTCCGGGAAACGCCGGCCCGACGTGAAAGATAGTTTAAAACGCTGATCCGTGGTGAAAAATAATTTAAATGCCTTTTATTGTAACGCGCGTCGTATCAGAAATAAATTGAACAAATTTAAGGCGATAATTTATTCCCAGAACTACGATATAGTTGCTATAACCGAAACGTGGTTAAATATCGTAACTCGGGACTTGGGGGAACTTGTTATAGCGGGTTTTAAACTTTTTACTAAAGATAGGTTACAGAGGATTGGTGGCGGCGTTTTGTTGTATATTCGTAATTCCCTTATGGCTATTGAGGTTAAGATAGATTTTCCGGCAGCAATTAATGCGATATGCAGTGAAGTTAGGGTGCGTAGTATTAGCTTTAATTTCGTTGTTGTTCATAGACCTCCCGTTCAACGCCTCGATACCGATAATGCATTTTACACACTTCTTGGTAACTTTATTAATAATTGGGATAGTATAGTTGTCGGAGACTTTAACTGCCCTAAAGTTAATTACGAGACTTTAACTGGTAATGAAGGTTTGAGACTGATTGTGTTCATGGAAGATAATTTTCTATGAAAGATGGTTTCCGAACTAAAGCACGGTGACAATATTTCAGACGTGGTGATGACGAACAACGAAAATATACTCAAAGATTTGGAAGTAGGAGAGAGTTTGGGATGTAATGATCACCAAATTAGTAGGTTTAAGCTAAATATATATATATATATAAATATATATATAAATCTATATAAATAAATAAATATATATAAATAAATATATATAATATATATATAAATATATATAAATAAATAAATGTGTGTATATATATATATAAAAATATATATAAATAAATAAATAAATATATATATATATATAAAAATATATAAATAAATAAATAAATATATATATATATATAAAAATATATAAATAAATAAATAAATATATATATATATAAATATATATAAATAAATAAATATATATATATAAATATATATAAATAAATATATATATAAATATATATAAATAAATAAATATATATATATATATAAATATATATAAATATATATATATATATAAATATAGATATATATATAAATATATATATAGTATATATATACACATTAGGGTGTTTCATAAATTAAAAGTTTGGAAAAATTTTAATCCACATGGATCCCCTTGTTCCATTTGCTGAGGAGACTGATAAACCGAAGTATTAATTCAATAGTTTAAAGTTTACGGGTCCCCAGTTTGATGCTCTGGCAGATCATAAACGGAAAAAATTAAACAAAAATCTGTCAATGAATTTTTATTCAACAAACGAGTACCATTTCACTACACATTTTCACAAAGATACAAAAAACATAACCACTTCTTGCGAATCATTTGTCCATGAAATCCTTCTTGGTTGGGTCAACGACATCTGAGTCAGTCTCTGACGAAGTTGAAATCACTAAAGCCCCCGTATCTTCTGCAGCTCCTTGTTCCTTCCTGGCCTTCTCCTGTTGTTCCTTAATCTTGTCCAGCCTCTTCCTTTTCCTAATCTCCTTATAGTGAAGCTTCATGTCAACAGGGCCCATGCTGCAGGAATTTGGATCTTCACGCTGCATGTCGAGAAAGTGGATGTCCTCCTGATTCTTCATCATTTCCTTAGCCTGTGAATGAGCAATGTCCATGATCTCCTTCGCTATTGCCTCCTTGAACATCGCCTCCTTCACTCGGAAGGACTCTGCTTTATGTGACTTGTAATTCACAAGCCGGTCGTATTCCTTGAGAAGGGATTCCATCTTCCTCAAGGCCGAATCTCGACGCATCATGGGGATTCTCGCTCTCTCCCAAAATATGAGACAGGCATCCAGGCACAGGTTCAGGCATTTAGTACGTCCAAATTTTTGCTCCTTTTGGTGGTAAAAGTACTTTCTGAGTACTTGCAACTGAGTTGGAAGGCCACTTGATGTGATGTTCGCATCCGTCTGGCCAATAAGAAACACTTCTGTTTTCGCTCTGGTAGACATCTGGAAAAGAAAACAAACTAAATAATTCCACAGAAATAATTTCACATCGTAATTAATTTCATTAATTAAATAAAGAAAAGCAGTAACTGGGACTCGAACCAGTGTCATAGCCGTTTGGCGGCATCGCTCAAGTCGGCGTACACAGCACGCTATCCACTACACCATCTAGGGAGTGGATAGCGTGCTGTGTACGCCGACTTGAGCGATGCCGCCAAACGGCTATGACACTGGTTCGAGTCCCAGTTACTGCTTTTCTTTATTTATAAAACTGATACGTGTACACTACGTTCTCTTTGACAATTCATTAATTAAATAAATTTCAATACCGCAGTAAAATTACATTAATTAGTATCATAAATAATTACCAGCTTAGTTGTCCAATATGCAACAGACTAATTAATTTCATGTAATATTAATAAAAATATCACTACCACAGTAAAATGACAGAAATTAAATAATAATAAATTTCAATACCACAGTAAAATGAGATAATTAGTAGCATATATAATTACCTCCATAGTTGTCCAATAGGCTATACAACACGAACCGCTCAAGTGACGAAGAAAACCGTCTTCACTGCAGGCAGGCGAGAAATGAACTGACAAAAAGTCGTCAAAGTTGGGGACCTCTAAATGCAGCGCGATCTGGTTAAAACTTGCACAAACGTGTTTTCTTGTTCTTTAGAATACGGAGAAACGTGTGGATTAAAACTCCAAGCTCATTTTTATTTTACCCTATAGGTATGAAACACCCTAATACACATATATATATATACATATATACATATATATATATATATATATAATATATATATATATATATTATATATATATATATATATATATCTATATAATATATATATAAATATAAATATATATATAAATAATATATATATATATATAAATATATATATATATAATATATATATATATATATATATATATATATATATATATATATGTAAAAATGAACAATGAATAATCCATATTCATTTTTACATGAGAAACCAAAATCGCCTAAGCGAGTTTTGGATAGAATTTCGAATTGTACTTCTTTATTCATTACTGTATTTCTCTAATTCATCTTTTCTAATAATGACATACACTATGACGTCATAAAATAACTTAATTCTCTTTACGTTTCCCATACTTTGTACACTAAATCATGTGCTTAGTATATGGACATCTTCCGTATGCAATGTATGGTAAATTCTTTAATAATAATGTTGTGGTGTTATGTAGTATAAATATTATTATTCAACCATATTTATCTATACGTCCATATCTTATCTTGACTATTATCCTATATAAATTTTATTAAATATTCATTTTTACTCGTGTCAGTCTCTGAAACGCAAAACTTTATGCATTCGTTCGAAAACGCACAAATACGTTCTCGTATTATTTTTTTCATTTTTATTTTTATTTATATCACCTCCCGCAATGAACTCGAAAATGCTGAGGTAAGTGATCAAATTCCGCTAACTACGACAGAAGTGAACGCTTCTAAGATAAAAATCTCCTTTCGCTCCGATTCAAATTTATAACATAATATAACATATTATGTTGTATATAAATCCATACCGTATGTGCCCATGTACTTTGTATTATATTTCTAACATCTTAATTGTCTATTAATATGAAACACTGTAAAAACAAAACAAAGTTATAGTAACTGTTTAATTGTAATTAACTGTAATACTTTAATTTAATATAACGTAATGTACTTTAATGAAACTGTAATTAATAATAACTTGTAATGTACTTCAATGAAACTGTAATTAAATGTAATGACTTAATATATAATGTAAGAATGTACTTTAATAGAACTGTAATGGACAATCATAAACGAATGTGAAGTAATCCATAATCGCAATCATAATTGTAATAGACCAAAACGAAAATGTGCTCAGTGGTGTACTTAAATTGTACTTATGTACTACTACGAAATGATATCGCCTTCAGAAATGAAGAATCGGCAAAAAAAATACGATTATTTTTATTTATTTATTTTTTTTTTTGGAATCTTTCACCTGATCATATGTTTAAAAGGGGGGAAACTTAACCTTCAACTGCATTTCCCCAATATTTAGATAATATATACATCATAAATTGTAAAATAATGTCCCTTCTTCTTCTTCTAAGACTTCACTTCGATTACTTCGATTAACACTCCCTTGTTAGCAGCCTCGCTGCGAGGAGGGGGCAGAGGCCCCTTGCCTCCTTAATTTTTTTAGATTCCGGCCTGAGCCATGGTCGAAAGAGGTCGAACCTCTACTCCTGTAAATTCAGAGCACTACCTGTACATTTTGAAATGTAAACTACAGTAAAAGAAGTTTTTTTTTTATCTTTTCCTTCGAGCCTTGTTCTCTTCAGCAATTTAGTCAGTAAAGTCGATAAGTTTAGTACCAAGAGAAAGTATCAGAGTATTATAGAAAGAGAAGAATTAACAACTGTCGACCCTATAGCGAGAGAAAAGAATTAGAATGTTATAGAAGAAATATCCTTTGCTGCATCCCAACTAGAACCCCCGTCGATTCGAACCGACTCAGGGCCATAGACGGAGGGGTTAACATATATATATAAAAATATATATATATAGATATACATATATATATATATATATATAAATATATATATATATATAAATACATATATAAATATATATATATATATATAAATATATATATAAATATATAAAATATATATAAAATATATATATAAAAAATATAATAAATATAAAATATATATAAATATATATATATATATATAAATATATATATAAATATAATGTTATAATGTTTCAGACCAACAACGACCCTAGGATCCACTCATGGCTGGTCTACCTAACTGTGTTCGTAATTGTGTATGTCCTCCGTGGTGGCGGAGGGGGACCTACAATTTTACGTGGGTTCCGAACCACAAGAACATAAGAAATTTATGTAACAACTTCCTGTACACTGTGTACATTGGCAACGACCAATTTAGCAAAACTAATTAATTATCGATTTAAAACTAAAGATAGAATCTCTGGATCCAGAGGATCACGTCATAATAGACTACTATCCACAAATATGTTACACTCTATATCTATTTATAACCGACATGCAAATATATCAGATCCAGAGAATCCAGTCAATTTCGTTACGGTATCCATCAAAACTAGTACCTTGTCACGAAAAATAAGTCACGGTCCATATCGATTGTGGACCAAGTCAAAATTTACAACCATATACATTACAATATATACACTTAGGAGGAAAAGTGTAGGTGTGGCTGTAAAGACTGTAGTAATGTAGAAATGTGTGTGCACCCATCTTGGGTCTCCCAATTAAAGGTGTTTGTGGGGCAAGTGAAGATCATGAGTTTTTCAATACCTCACAGTACTATGGGGCAGAGCTGGGCACTTGCGGTTTTTTTTGCGGTACTGCGGTACTGCGGTACTACCGCACTACCAAACCGGAACCGCATAACGCAGTACCGCAAAGGATCGCTGAAAGTACAGGCTGTACTTTCAGCGATCCTTTGCGGTACTGCGTTATGCGGTACCGGTTTGGTAGTGCGGTGGTACCGCAGTACCGCAGTACCGCAAAAAAACCCGCAAGTGCCCAGCTTTGCTATGGGGGGCACCGCTCAGCAGAGGAATCTCTTTAAATGGGGTGTGTAAGGACAGAGAGTATCCCCTAACCCAAGACGCTGCCTCCCTATATCCCACAACACTTGTGTTGAGCTGTGGGATCTATCCCCACAAAGCCTTAATTTTACTACCTTAAACTATACCCAATCTATCAACATATGCGTCTAATCGATTTTAAACATGTTTATAGACGTGCTACTAATTACTTCTACCGGCAAACTATTCCAGCTATTTACTATTCTATGCGTAAAAAAGTTTTTCGCAACTGCTGTCTCGAACCTTCTACTTGTCAACTTACACCCGTTATTTCTAGTCCTATTATATTGAGAAATTTCGAAAAATCTATCTCTATCTACGTTATCGAACCCATTCATAATTTTGAAAACCTGGATTAGATCACCCCTTAACCTCCTAGTCTCGAGTGTTGTCAATTTTAACTCCTTAAGCCTATCCTCGTACGACTTTGACCTAAGCGACGGAATCATCTTAGTTGCTCGTCTTTGAACTCTTTCGATTTTGTCTATATCTTTGCGGATATGCGGATTCCAAAATTGGACCACGTACTCCAAATGGGGTCTAACTAATGACTTATAAAGTGGAACTATAATATCGCGCGATTTGTACTCAAAATTTCGAGCTATAAAACCTAACACTTTGTTCGCCTTATTGACCGCCGCTGTACTTTGTTTCGCTACTTTTAAATCACCAGTGACTTTAACTCCTAAATCTTTTTCCTGCTCTACGCTTGTTAAATCTTTCCCTGACATACTATACGCAAAATTACCGTTACGCGAACCTATATGCAAAATTTTGCACTTATCCACGTTAAATCTCATTTGCCATGTGACTGACCAATCAACGATTTTATTCAGATCTTCCTGAATTTTACCTCTATCTTCGTCATTAATCGCCCTACCACCCAACTTCGTTTCATCCGCAAACTTTGAAACTGTACCGACTAGGCCGACATCTAAATCGTTAATATATATAAGAAAAAGCAAGGGGCCCAATAGAGAATCCTGAGGAACGCCACTCGCTACATTAGCCCAACATGACTCTGCTCCATCAACGACCACCCTCTGTTTCCTACCTCGCAACCACTCTTCTAGCCAATTTATTACTACACCCCTGATTCCATGAGCCTTAGTTTTTTCAATGAGTCTTTTGTGTGGCACGGTGTCAAACGCTTTTTGAAAATCTAAATACACTACATCAACCGCTCGATGTCTATCGTAAACGTCAACCACGCTTTGGAAAAATTCTAAAAGATTAGTTAAGCAAGATTTGTTTCGCCTAAATCCGTGCTGCGTATTTCTAACTAGCTTATGGAATTCTAAGTGTTCGACTATACGATCCCTAATTATTGATTCCAGTAGCTTACCTACAACAGACGTTAAACTGATTGGCCTATAATTTCCCGCCGCACCTTTATCGCCTTTCTTAAAGATAGGTGTTACGTTTGCTAACTTGAAATTATATGGTACGCACCCCTCAGAAATAGACGCATAAAAAATCTTTGTTAGCGGAACAACAATGCTATCTTTTAATTCTTTTGGTTGTATGGGATATATGGAATCCGGCCCCGGTGATTTACGCGTTTTCATTTTATCAATATAGCGCATTACTCCCCTTCACTAACGACAATATTATTCAAAATATTACCATTATCAAAAGGTATTATGTCTATGACCGTAGGGATATTCGTTACATCTTCTATAGTAAAAACTGACGTAAAAAATTCGTTTAGCAAGGTAGCCATTTCCTTGTTTTCAGAAACTAGATCTCCGTTTACATTTTTCAATGGACCCAAGACACTTTTTACTGGATTTCTATTATTGACGTATTGAAAGAATCGCTTGGGGTTTTCTTTACCGTCACGAGCTATGGAGATTTCAAATTCGCGCTTGGACTTTTTTATTACACTTTTCGCTTCACGCCCCAGAGAGATGTAGTTGTTTCGTAACAACAAATTGTTTTTATCGCACTTATGTTGCCTATAAGCCCTATCTCTACTCTTTATAATGTCTCCTACTCTAGAAGTAAACCACAAGGGCTTGTTGTTTACTTTCGCACGCTTAATTTTGTACGATAGACATTCCTCATTTATAGTCCTAAATACTGTTTCAAACGATTCCCACATTAGTTTTGCGTTGGAGTTCCCCATCACGTTTTCCCAATTGACGTGTGACAATTTATCTCGAAATTTACAAAAGTCTGCGTGCTGGAAGTTAGGAATTTTAGTCGAGTTAGTTGGTTTCGAGTGACTTACTGAGAGGACAAACTCTACCATATTGTGATCGCTATTACTTAACGGTTCTATTACTTGAAGATCAGTAATTAGCCTATCATCCGTAGTTATTACTAAATCTAAAATACTGTCCAACCTCGTAGGTTTCCCAACCTTTTGACTAAGAAAGCTATCCTCGAGAAAATTAACTAAACGATTACCTTCCGCGTCTCCCTGCATTGTATCGTAATTCACGTTGGCGCAATTAAATTCACCCATAACTAAAGCCTGCTCACTACCGATTATTCTCTTTAGTTCACGATATAACGCTTCGTCCGTATCAGCTATTTGATTAGGGGGCCTATATATAACCGCAACTAGAAGTTTGAAGTCGTTTAATTTAAGTTCTGCTATAGTGCTTTACTTCTATAACGTTCGCAATATTAACTTTGATATACAACATAACACCGCCTCCTCGCCTACCTATTCCGTTTTTAACAAAAAGTCTATAACCTTTAATTTGATACTCCCCTACAAAGTCACGTGTTTCAGTTCTAAGCCACGATTCGTTTATCGCAATTAAATCATAGTCCTTACAAGCAATTAAAGAAAAAAATTCATTTATTTTATTTCGTAGGCTACGAGCATTTAAGGATAGAACCTTCAAATTGCTTGTAAATATATATATATATATATATATAATATATAGATAATAATATATAGATAAATATATAATATATATAAAATATATATATAAATATATATATATATATATATATAGATATATATATATATATATATAATATATATATATATATATATAATATATAATATATATATAAATAAATATATATATAGATATAAATATATATAGATATATAAATATATATATATATATATTTATATATATATATTTATAATATATATATATAATATAATATATATATAGATATATATAAATAATATATATAAATATATATATAAATATATATATAAATAATATATATAATATATATATATATATATATATATAAATATATATATATATATATATATATAAATATATAAATATATATGTATATATATATATAAATATATATGTATATATATATAAAATATATATGTATATAATATAAATATATATGTATATATATATATAATATATATATATATATAAATATATATATATATATATATAAATATATATGTATATATATATAAATATATATATATATATATAAATATATATGTATGTATATATATATATAAAAATATATATATATAAAATATATATATATATAAATATATATATATATATATATATATATATATATATATATATATATATATATATATATATATATATATATATATATAAATATATATATTTATATATATATATATGTTAACCCCTCCGTCTATGGCCCTGGGGTGGTTCGGATCGACGGGGGTTCTAGTTAGGATGCAAGCAACGGATATTTCTTCTATAACATTCTAATTCTTTTCGGTCACCTCTTGTTAAACTTTTGGCTACAGACTCGCCAGGCTGTTATGCCAATATCTTCTATGGTGCTTGGGTTGTCTCTTTCTCTCGCTTTATGGGTCGACGATTATTAATTCTTCTCTTGCTATAATACTCTGATACTTTCTCTTGGTACTAAACTTATCGATTTTTCTTTTATAACTTATCGACTTAACTGACTAAATTCCTGAAGAGAACAAGGCTCGAAGGAAAAGATAAAAACTTTTTCTACTGTGGTTTACTTCTCAAAATGTACAGGTAGTGCTCTGAATTTACAGGGGTAGAGGTTCGACCTCTTTCGACCATGGCTCAGGCCGGAATCTAAAAAGTTAAGGAGGCAAGGGGCCTCTGCCCCCTCCTCGCAGCAAGGCTGCTAACAAGGAGTCGTAATGAAGTGCTATAATGAAGTGACTTAATCAAGTGTCGTAATTTTACAAATACATGTATAATATAAACCTAAATGTTGGGGGACGGAAGTTGAAGGTTAAGTTCCCCCCTTTTAAACACATGATCAGATGTTTGAAAGATTCCAAATAAAAATTTAAAAAATAAAAATAAAAACTAATCGTATATTTTTGCCGAATCTTCATTTCTGAAGGCGATATCATTTCGTAATAGTACACATAAGTACAAATTAAGTACACGACTGAGTACGTATTAATTTTGGTTCATTACAATTACGATTACAATTATGGATTACTTCACATTCGCTTATGATTGTCCATTATAGTTCTATTAAAGTACATTCTTACATTGTAAATTAAATCATTACATTTAATTACAGTTTCAATGGAGTACATTACAAGTTATTATTAATTACAGTTTCATTAAAGTACATTACGTTATATTAAATTAAAGTATTACAGTTAATTACAATTAAACAGTTACTATAACTTTGTTTTGTTTTTTTACAGTGTTTCATATTAATAGACAATTAAGATGTTATAAATATAATACAAAGTACATGGCACATACGGTATGGATTTATATACAAAATATGTTATAATATGTTATAAATTTGAAATCAGAGCGAACGGAGGTTTCCATCTTAGAAGCGCTCACTTATGCTATAGTTCGCGGAATTTGATAACAACTAAGCATTCTCGAATATCTTGTGAGGGGTGAACGCACTTAAAAATAAAAAAATTAAAATGAAAAAAATAATACGAGAACGTATTTTTGCGTTTTCGAACGAAGGCATGAAGTTTTGCGTTTCATAGCAAAAATGAATATTTAATAAAATTGACATCGATAATGGTCAAGATAAGATATGGACGTATGGGGGCGGTGGATATGGTCGAATAGTAGTTATATTTATACTACATAACATATAAATAATGACTTCTATAGAGTGTACAGTTTTTATTATGATGATAAAGAATTTTCATACATTGCGTACTAGAGATATAATGAAGGGAAATTAATGACGGGAAAATGTGACGTATGGATGAATATGGTTGAATAATAATATTTATACTACATAACACCACAACATTATTACTAAAGAATTTACCATACATTGAATACGGAAGATGTCCAAATACTAAGAACGTGATTCAGTGTACAATGTATGGGAAACGTAGAGAGAATTAAGTTATTTTATGACGTCCTAGTGTATAAGTCATTATTAGAAAAGATGAATTAGAAAGATACAGTAATGAATAAAGAAGTACAAATCGAAATTCTATCCAAAACTCGCTTAGGCGATTTTTGGTTTCTTATGTAAAAATGAACACTCAAACATAAAAACTATACGAACATAAGTACTGCATGAAGACAATGAATCCACATAATGATGGTGTAGGAATTGTTAATTGTTCAATTTTTACAGTGCTCCCCCTTTTTTTTTTAAATAATATTAACACAATAATATAATACAATTAATACAATACAATTGAGAAAATAACATCGTAACTAATTCAAGTTAGATGACGAATTTTTCTTTTTATAATACAAATTTTATACAGAACGAGTTCGGGTGGTTGAGTACAATGCAGAGTATCAGATCTTTAAAATGACACTTGCTTATAAAATATAAAAAAATTCAAAGATTAATACTTTAATTTTATGCAAACAGAATAAAAGGATTAATACGTTAATTTAGACAAACAATTAAGTTAGACAAACAATGATATTTGAATTTTTTTACAAACTTTTATTTTTCTGTGGGAAAAATTACATTCATAATGAATAGGTAAAAGGGAAAAATATAACTTTTAAAGTTCATGGATTTTTCAAGGCTTCCATGATAGTACAATTGATAAACTAATTTTATTGACTATTGCAGTTAAAAATAGAATTACGTAATGGATGATGTATAGACCTGTGGTCTAGTGTGTATTTTTGTGTTCTAGGTACAAAGTGTGTATCTTAAAATTTCGAGGGACAGATTAGCCGAGAGGATTGTTCAATTAACTGAATAAATGCATGAGCAAGATATATTAGAAAGCAAAAATGATTAAGATTAAATTACATAGTTAGCATTTACACGTAATTAAATAAAGTTTATTGTGATATCCAATGATTTTAGCATAAGGTTTGTATATATAGTATATGTAATGTGCATACATGCATTTTTATTGACTGTTGTAGGTACAAATCGAATTACGTAGTGGATGATGTATAGACCTGTGGTCAAATGTGTATTTATGTTTATTGGGTACAAAGTGTGTATCTTATAATTTCGAGAGACAGATTAGCTGAGAGGATTGTTAAATTAACTGAATAAATGCATGAGTGAGAATTTATATACAGTAAGCAATAATTTTGATGTATTATAATGATGATGTTTGCATACGAGTTTTAATGCAAAAGTGACTGGAGGGAATATGTGTCAAAAGTAATAAAATTCAATTAGGATTATAGATTTTACATAATTAATCAGTTACACGTATATTAAGGTAATAAAAAAAACGAACTTAGAGGACCTTACAATTAATGAAAGTAAATCTAGCGGTATTAAAAATTAAATTTTGAAGATGGAATTAAATTCGACTAGTAACATTCCTAGCTATATATGAACTATATAACCATTAACATTGACCAGAAGTATCGGTACAATAATTGAATTAAAAAAAAAAATTAAGAATACAAATTAAAAATATAAATCAATTATGCATTTTAATGAGCTAAACATAATTTTATAATACTCTTAAAAATAAAAGTAAATCGAACCTTAGATGAGTTTCGACGAAGAATAAAAAAGTTATTGAAATGGAAGGAAAGCATTTCGAACAAACTTTTCTTTTAATAATCTCAGGTAAATTTTACAATAAAAATTGTTTTTATATAATAAAAAAAATATTAAAAAGGTTTAATAATTTTGGCATGTTAAGTAGAAAAATCATACTCTTTCGTTAAATGTTGATAGAATTTGAATTATTTGATATTTTGACACACAATTAATTAAATTCGACCAACACAATTACTCAGTATTCATCGAAAAAAAAATATAAAAAATATAAAAGTTAAGAATAGAAATCAATTATAAACTATAATGAACTAAACATATACTGTAATATAAAAAAAACACAACCTAAATTGAGGTTATGTTCCATCGTACCAAAGAGGAATTAACCATGGTTGAACCATTTCTCTGGTTGACACGGTTCAACTGGGGTTGGGGGTGTTAAAATAAAATAAAATAAAAGACAAAGTTTGGAGTACGACATTCGGGGGAATTGAGTGACTAAGCGGGGGGTATAAGTCTGAAATTGACAATACGTCTTTCGTGAGCACTTTGCTCTTTTAAAAAAAGATTGCTTGTCACACTACTTAGAACAAAAATTAAAAGAGTTCAACAAACGGAGGGACGGCATGTTCCTCATATACATTACAATAATTACCAAAATCGTTACAACCTTTGTAAAAACGGTTTTGTTACAAATAATAAAATACATAACTATATATTTATATACGCAACAATGGCATGAAAAGAAGAGACAAATCGGTCAATTTCCTTCTCACAAACAAGAAAAAAGGTTAAACTAAAGACGCAACCCGGTCAATTCAGGTTGAATTAAATTCTCTTTTACAACAAAAAAAAAAGGTTGAATTAAATTCTTAGATTACATTTTCTTAAATTAAATTCTCTTAACTTACAAAGAAAAAGTTGAATTCAATTGACTGCATTGAAATGACTTGGGACTTTAAACTCTGACTTGGAATAAAACTCTCTGACTTGGAATAAAACTCTCTGACTTGGAATAAAACTCTCTGACTTGGAATAAAACTCTCTGACTTGGAATAAAACTCTCTGACTTGGAATAAAACTCTCTAACTTGAACTCTATCAAGTATTCTGAAACTGTAACTTGAACTCTATCAAGTATTCTGAAACTGTAACTTGAACTCTATCAAGTATTCTGAAACTGTAACTTGAACTCTATCAAGTATTCTGAAACTGTAACT
>JAJOZX010003047.1:60000-335000 GCA_023014485.1 Bathynomus jamesi
TAGTGTTCGGTTGCTCCCATGGGCTGGAAATTCTCCAGACATGAACCCAATCGAAAGTTTATGGTGTATTTTAAAGGACGTAATCCATGAAACGCCGATAACAACAAAACACCAACTCATAGAGCGACTTATTCAAGTCTGGTTTCACTCTAAACGTATTAAGGAATTATGCAAAAAATTGATTCATGGCATGCCGAAGCGTGTCGCAGCCCTTAAGGCAGCTAAGGGGGGTCAAACTAAGTACTAAAACTATTGCTAAATAATGACCATGTATTCTTGTGTAGAAATAAATAACTTTTCAACGTTTAAAATTGGTTTAATTTAACATTTTATACCAAAAAATGAAATTTTAAAAAAATTCCTAATAATTTGGCCAGTACTGTATATATATATATATATATATATATATATATGGGATGAATTTCACAATAAAACACGTGAAATGAATAAATGCTGCAAATCCACAAGGAAAAAGGAAAACGATTCCAAGGCCTTTCTTGTATTCAAAGCTACACCTCGTCAGGGAATGAAGATAAACGGCGAGATACCCATAAATATATACAATGTACAGGAAAAACAAAACAATTAGCACATACTTAACAAGGGTTAATGAGAGGCAAAAGAAATTTTAACATGATATCGTCAATTTTATACGTCCCCGCACTGTTATTGAAATTGCTTTTAAAATTAATAAATGCACATTCTAGAATATTTCGTTCTATTATATCTCTGTTTTTAACAAGCGCTTTAGAACTACCCCACTTGATGCTATGGTTACATCTATACATATGGTTAAATAAAGCATTGGAAGTATTAGCTGTTCTACAAGCATATTTATGCTGTTTTACCCTAATATCTAACGTTTTACCGGTTTGGCCTATATATACTGAGTTACATTGTGTACATCCGAGCGAATACAACACCAACAACATTATCAGGGCTATTCTTTATTAGGCGTGATTTAACAGTATTATTATACTTAAAGATTACATTAATGCCAATTGCTTTAAGTACAGTTGGAAGGTATTGAAAATTAACATGGTAAGGTAGGCTAAGGATATTTTTATGCTGAAATTCCTTTACAATTACATTATTATAATACCTATTCTTGGCTTTCTTAAGACAGTTATCTAAAAATGAAATAGGATAACATAATTTAGTACCAATATTCATGATATTGCATAACTTGGAATCTAAAAATTCAGGACTGACAACTCTCAATGCTCGAAGAAACATAGCAGAGAAAATAGAGGATTTAATCGAAGGATGATGGTCAGAATAAAAATGCACGTAAGAGTTATTATTAGTAGGCTTACGGTAGACTTCATATTTGAACTGATTAGAGCATCTCCAAATTTTTAGATCAAGAAAAGATAAGCTTCCATCATTTTCTTTTTCAACTGTAAACTTAATAGATGGGACTAAATTGTTGAGCCTACCAAGAAATAAGTCCACATCCAAATTATTAGGCCAAAGGCATAAAATATCATCTATATACCTGTACCAAACCAGGTTAAAATTAAAAATCGTAGGCAAAATTCTACTTTCAAAAAATTCCATATATAAATTAGCTAGTACAGGTGAAAGGGGATTTCCCCTAGCCAATCCAAACGACATAACATAAAACTTATTTTCAAACTGAAATTTACAATCTTTGACACACAGCTTAATTAACTCCATAAGAGTGCTGTGTTGAACAGGGAAAGAATATTCAGAAATCTTATCTTTTAAAAAATCAAGTAGGTCATCAACAGGGACTTTTGTGAATAGCGAGCATACATCGAAGCATAACAATTTGAAATTAGGGTCATTAGGGAACTTTAAATATGAAGTCTACCGTAAGCCTACTAATAATAACTCTTACGTGCATTTTTATTCTGACCATCATCCTTCGATTAAATCCTCTATTTTCTCTGCTATGTTTCTTCGAGCATTGAGAGTTGTCAGTCCTGAATTTTTAGATTCCGAGTTATGCAATATCATGAATATTGGTACTAAATTATGTTATCCTATTTCATTTTTAGATAACTGTCTTAAGAAAGCCAAGAATAGGTATTATAATAATGTAATTGTAAAGGAATTTCAGCATAAAAATATCCTTAGTCTACCTTACCATGTTAATTTTCAATACCTTCCAACTGTACTTAAAGCAATTGGCATTAATGTAATCTTTAAGTATAATAATACTGTTAAATCACGCCTAATAAAGAATAGCCCTGATAATGTTGTTGGTTGTGTGTATTCGCTCGGATGTACACAATGTAACTCAGTATATATAGGCCAAACCGGTAAAACGTTAGATATTAGGGTAAAACAGCATAAATATGCTTGTAGAACAGCTAATACTTCCAATGCTTTATTTAACCATATGTATAGATGTAACCATAGCATCAAGTGGGGTAGTTCTAAAGCGCTTGTTAAAAACAGAGATATAATAGAACGAAATATTCTAGAATGTGCATTTATTCATTTTAAAAGCAATTTCAATAACAGTGCGGGGACGTATAAAATTGACGATATCATGTTAAAATTTCTTTTGCCTCTCATTAACCCTTGTTAAGTATGTGCTAATTGTTTTGTTTTTCCTGTACATTGTATATATTTATGGGTATCTCGCCGTTTATCTTCATTCCCTGACGAGGTGTAGCTTTGAATACACGAAAGGCCTTGGAATCGTTTTTCTTTTTCCTTGTGGGTTTGCAGCATATATATATATATATATATATATATATATATATAATATATATATATATATATGTATATATATATATATATATATATATATATATATATATATATATATATAAAATATATATAATATATATATATATATTATATATATATATATATATATATATATATATATATATATAAATATCCCCCTCGATTAGGTACTCCGACTTGCCGGGCCGAGGGGGCTCGTACACCTCGTGTGTTGTTGGGGTTTCCTCAACTCCTCGCGGGGTGTGGGCGAAGAGTTACCTAGTTACGTTTTTTTTTTTCCTACTTTTCTTTTAGCTCCCCCTTTTTTTCCGTTTCAACCGGAATTTCTTTTATCTTGACTCGGTCTTGTGCCTCTGTGAATTATAGTATCCCCCCCCCCTCTGTTTGTATTTTGCAGTCTTGGGGTCATCGGGTGCACCCGCCGGGGGGCATCGCTCCGTGGCTGAGCCGTGCTCCGGGGACGGTCTGGGCGCCCAGACCGCTGCTGCGTCTGGATTGGGTCTTTGCTGGGCCCTTAACGGACAAATCTCCGTAGTAGCAATCTGCTGTTTTTAAAACGACAGTCAGGTTGGGGGGCGAGCTACCCGGGACGTTGGGCCTGTGCTTTGAAGGATGCAGCGGCGGATGGTGCATTGCCTTGGGTCAGAGGCTGTGTTTTTTGTAAAGCTAATGTTTATGGGTTCAATTTCAAAACTTAAATCCCCTCTTGTTGACGACTCTGGCCCGCCCTTGGATTTGGATAAGACTTCTACTTCTGGTCGTTCAGAGGCCTCTGCCTCCGCTGGATTGACCTTCAAGCCGCATGGCCCCCTCTCGTCCTCTGCGGCGTCTGGCTCTCGTGGCCGGACTCGTGGTGGCCGTAGGGCGGGGTCTTCGCGGCCCTCGTTCTCTCGCCCACTCTCGGTTACCGTTACACATGGACCTGTCCCTGCTGTCAATTTCTGTCCAGTGGACAGGTTCCTTGTTCTCCGCCCTTCCGCTGGCTCCCTTCCGGGCAACTCGGAACGGGTGTTTCAGCGTCTTAAGACGGTGGGAGTTCCCTGTCGTTATGATATCCGCCCTCTGAAGGATGGGTCTCTTCGTTTGAAGTCCCGTTCTTCGGTGGTGACTGAGTCCCTTCTACAGTTGCAGGATGTTTTGGGTTGCAGAGTTTCTGTGACTCCCCATCCGCAATTGAATAGCTGTCAGGGCACCATTTTCGCTTCCCGTCTGCTGTCAATCCTGGTTGGCGAGTTGCAGGAGGATCTTGCCCCCCAGGGGGTGACGAAGGTCTTCCGCTTTTCGTCGCGCCGGGATGGTGCTCTGACCCCGTCCTCTCGCCTGCTCCTGACCTTTGACTCCCTTGTGCCTCCGGCCCAGGTGTTCTGGGGCATGGGTGATCGCCGGTCGTGTGTTTTTTCGGTGCGACCGTATGTGCTTGACCCTGTTCGCTGCTTTGGCTGCAACCGGTTCGGCCATGTTAGCTCTGCTTGCCGCCGTGAAGGTAAGCTGTGTGTCCGCTGCGGTGGGCATGCGCACCCTACCCCGTGCACGAACCCCCCGCTGTGCTCGAACTGCTCGGGGGCCCACCCTTCCTCCTCTCGGGACTGCCCCGTTTTCAAGTTTGAATTCGAGGTGCGGTCCTTAAGGACTACCGAATTCCTTAGTGCGCGGGAGGCGCGCGATAGGGTTCGTGACCGGGAGCCGCGGCGGGGGTTGGTGGTCCTCCTGGCGCCGCGGGACCTTCTTGTCTCTCTGCCTCACTTTCGGACATCCCATCTGATTCCCTGCCTACAAGTGCTCCTTCTCCCTCTCCGGCCTTGGGGTCTGGATCTTTGCCTACTCGTCTCTCGGGTGGGGAAGGTGATGCCCCGAAGGGGAGGAGGAGGCGTCGCCGTGGTCGGGGTCGGAGTCCACCAGACCCGATCATGACCGCTGCTCACCCTGCTTCCCCTTCCTCACCGGAAGGGAGGGGGCGCGCCGCTCCTGGTCCGCTCGGGACTCCCCCTCCTATACGGAGGGCTGGTGAGGCGTCGCCTCTCGGTGCCCCAACTAGTGTCCGGGTGTCGGTTGAGGTACACCGTCCCATGACACCCTCGATTACTGACTCGGTTCCTATGGTGGACCCGGTCGAGAGGAGCCTGGCCCTTCTTCATGGAGTCTCTCTCCCTTCGGCTCCTGCTGAGAGTGGTCGGGTCTCTCTCCTGGATCTACCTCTCCCACCTGTGGTGGACCTTTCCTCCCCTCCCCGTCAGCACTTGTCTGGTGTGACGAGCCCTAGAGCATCTGGTTCTCCCGGCCCCCCTCTGGTGGGGAGCCGGGGGTTTCAGCTGGGCCCGTCTCGTCGTCTCTCCCCCCCTCAGGGGAGCCCCCCTCTGAACTCCCTGTTCCACTTTCTACCTCTCGTTCTACTACGGGTGAAGCAGCTGCGGGGTCGGTGGCCCCTACCCCCCCGTTCGGGGTGAGTCGGGGAATCCGATTCCGTCCCTGGTTACGGACCGTTGAGTTTGCTGCTCAGCTTGGTCCGTGGCTATTTCTCTGCCTTCTCTGCTTTTTATAATGCCTCTTCCCCTTACAGTTCCATTTTGCATTGGAACTGTAGGGGGCTTTTAGCTAACTGGGAGAACCTTGCCTCCCTGCTGGAGAGCGAGCGGCCTTCCTGTGTTTGTCTCCAGGAGACTATCCTGGCTGCACGTGGGCTCCCTCGTCTCTCTGGCTATGTTGGCTTCCCTCGCACCCCGGATGAGCGCACACGCCGGCGGGGTGCAGCGATTTATGTACACCATTCATTACCCTCGCGAGGTGTGCCTCTTCGTACTTCCTTGCAGGCTGTGGCTGTGCGGCTCTTTTTAGATCGCCAGTACACTGCCTGCTCGATTTATATTCCTCCTCATGACCCTCCTTCTCGCGACGCTGTTCGCGAGTTGGTGTTGCAACTGCCTCGACCGTTTCTCCTCCTCGGGGACTTTAACAGTCGCGACCCGGCTTGGGGAGATGTCCGGTCGACTAATGTTGCTGGTATGTTGCTCTCCTTAATGGAGGAACTTTCCTTCGCGTGCCTCAATTCCGGCGAACCTACCTACTTCCACGAATCCACGGGTTCATCTACCTGTATTGATCTCTCCTTGGTGTACCTCGATGCCTCACTCGATTTTTCGTGGAAGGTGTTGGGGGACTCTTATGGCAGTGATCATTACCCAGTCTGTCTTCAGCCGGTCGGACCGCAGCCGGGCGTCTCGTCTCTACCGAGGTGGTGCCTTGCGCGGGCTGACTGGCCATCTTTCAGAGCTCGTTCCGTCATTGTCCGTTCGGTATTGAGCTTTGGCTCTGTGGATGAGAGCTTGGAGTTCTTCGAGCGTGTGGTGATGAGCATCGCGGAGGACTGTATTCCTCGATCTTCCGGTAAGCCGCGGACGCGTAGCGTCCCGTGGTGGACTCCAGCATGTCACCAGGCGGTGTGCGAGAGGAAGAGGGCAACGCGCCGCTTCCACCGCACCCGGCGCGCGGACCACTTGATTGAGATGCGGCGGACGAAGGCTTTCGCCCGCCGGACTCTCAAGTTGGCCCGTCGGGCCTCTTGGCGTGCTTTTGTGTCCGGCATTTCCTCATCTACCCCTTCTGCTGCTGTGTGGCGGAAGGTACGTAGTATCGAGAGGAAGCCGGTCCCTGCTAATCGCCCTGTCCTTCGGGACGGGGACGGCTTCCTTTCGGATCCTGCTGCTGTGGCCGATCGGCTGGCCGGTGCTTTTGCTGCGGTTTCCCGTTCGCCTTCAGCTGCGGATCGTCCTTTATCGGAGGTCACGTTCCCGCCCCCTGGGAACGAGCCCTATAGCCGTCTCTTTACGATGCGGGAACTTCGGGCTGCCTTGGCAACCCGTCGTTCTTCCGCCCCTGGCCCTGATGACATTCCGTATGACTTTATTTGGAATCTGCACCCGATGGCCCTGCACTTCTTGCTGGATCTTTTCAACCGGGTGTGGGTTGAGGGGTCGTTCCCTTCCCGTTGGAGGGAGGCGATTGTGGTCCCGATACCTAAGCCGGGGAAGGATCCGGCGGAGGTGGCGGGCTATCGGCCTATTGCCTTGACGAGCTGCTTATGCAAGCTCCTTGAAAAGATGGTGGCCGTCCGACTTTCCTTTACACTGGAGTCGCTTGGGTTATACCCCCCGACCCAGTATGGCTTTCGTCAATTTCGGGGTACTCTGGACCCCCTTCTCCTCCTTGGCCATGATGTACGGGAGGCATTTCCCGCCGGAATCTTGTTCTGGCCGTCTTTTTCGACGTCCAAAAGGCCTATGACACGACCCGTCGGGCAGTTGTCATGGACCGTTTGAAGTCTCTTGGTTTTGTGGGCTTTTTGCCCACGTTTCTTCGTAACTTCCTCTGCCGTCGCACTTTCTGCTTCCGTAATGGGGCGGCCCTATCTGACCTGTATGTTCAGGAGGAGGGGGTGCCCCAGGGGTGTGTTTTGAGCGTCTCCTGCTTCAATCTGGTTATGTCTGCGCTACCGGGAGCCCTTCCGCCCTCGGTGCGCTGTTCCATCTACGCAGACGATCTGGCTGTCTATGCCGCGGGGACGAGTCTCCCCCCTCGTGGAGAGGCAAGTCCAACTCGCGGTCAATCGGGTTGAACGCTGGGCGTCGTCGGTGGGCCTTACGCTGTCTTCCCCGAAGACTTCGTGTGTGGCCTTCCTTCCGTCGAGGAGACGGGGATCCGGCGCCATCCCGGCCTTTAACCTTACACTCGGGGGTCAGCCTCTGGCCCTCGTTCCATCAGTACGCTTCCTGGGTATGGTTTTCGACAGCCGTTTGAGCTGGGTTCCCCACCTTCGCCGGCTGCGCGGGTCCGCGAGACGTACCCTGGATTTGCTGGGACATCTGTCGCATACTACATGGGGCGCGGATAGGCGGACACTCCTCCGTTTGTACGTGTCCCTGGTACAGTCAAAATTAGACTATGGGAGTGTGGTGTATGGCTCCGCCTCCCGCACGGCCCTTCGGATACTGGATCCGGTCCTCTCTAGAGGACTGCGCATGTCATCTGGCGCCTTTCGCTCCTCTCCGGTTGATAGTCTGCAGGTTGAGTGCGACATCCCTCCTTGGAGGATCGGAGGTCGTTCCTCATTGCTAAGCACTATCTCCGGATCCTCCGTCTTCCCACCTCTCCTCTGTTCCAGGTGGTTGAGAGGGCGTTCTGCCGGATGGGGGTTGGTATTTCACCGACACGGTGACCTTCCTCCTCGATGGTATGGGCACTCCTCCTCCATCCGTTATACCGGTCTCTTTCAGGGGTGTTGCACCTTGGGAGAGCACCCCTGTTGCGTGCTGTAGGGCGTTGCGCCCCGTTCGCAGGGCCGATTCTGACTCGCCTTGCTTCGGTCTCTGTTCCTTCAGCATGCAGCGTGTCACTCTGCATGTGTTGCGGTCTTCACAGATGGCTCGAGGTCGTCGGGGGGCGTTGGGGCCGCGGCTGTTCCCCAGTCGTTTGCCCTTGCTCCCCGATGTACCCGTCTCCCTGATGAGGCTTCCGTTTTCACGGCGGAGCTCTATGCCATTCTGAGCGCTCTGGAGGTGGTGCGGGAGCATCCGGATGGGTCATTTGTCATCTATTCGGATTCCCGCAGTGCCCTGGATGGCCTGGAGTGTTTTGACCCTGTCCACCCACTGGTCCGACGAATCCAGCTACTGTGCCATATCCTTGTCGCTTCTGGTGGCAAGGAGGTGGTATTTTGCTGGGTTCCTGCACATGTTAACGTGGCTGGAAATGAGGCTGCCGATCGAGCTGCCCGTTCCGCGTGCCGACTACAGGTTTCACCCGTGTCCCTCCCCTTTTCCGATTATATCCTTGGCTTCCGTAAGTTTTTGCGCTCCAGGTGGCAGAGTCGCTGGGATGGCGCTACAAATAAACTCTGCAAGATTAAACCCAAATTGGGATGTTGGGCCTCTTCCTTCCATCAGTCGCGCCATAAGGAGGTGGCTTTGGCCCGCCTCCGTATTGGCCACGCCCACCTGACCCATGGCCATTTGATGGCCGGGGATCGGGTGCCCCGATGTCCCGATTATAACATCTTACTCACAGTCGCCCACCTGCTGGTGGAGTGTCCGCTTTACTCTGCGCAGATTAAATATATATATATATAAATATATATATATATAAATATATATATATATAAATATATATATAAATATAATATATATATATATAAATATATATATAAATATATATAGATATAAATATATATATATAAATATATAAATATATATATATATGTATATATATATATATATATATATAATATATATTAGGTGTGACAGTTGCCCCAACTTTGTCCTACAATGCTGTTCAAAATTTTGGTGTTGCATATTGACATAACAAATACCCACGTGCAATGTTTTAAAGATTCATGCATATTCGAGTGAGCACCAGCAATTTGAAAAATAGCGATTTTGCTTATACAGCATACGCGCCTATATATGAGATTACACAACCATCATAAGGGATATTAACACAAATCATTTGCCTGTCTTAATTAAAAGCTGTTATCACTAACACAAAAAAAGTTAATCATCTTATTCTCTCATGGTACATTAAGGGGTTTTATCATATATTCACAAGGTATTATTTCTCTAGAGCAAGAAACCATGATTTCTGTTCGGAAACAGATGATCGTTTGCGCTGATTAGGAACGCGGAGTCTGTCATTTTCAACTACTTGAAGGACTTCTTGAAAGCGCTCCTCATCCCTGGCAACATTAAGAAAGTCATGGCAAAGTTTTACACCACGCTCTGCAGCCTCATTGACGACCTGAAGCTTGTCCACAACCCGTTTCATGTTCAGGTAGTCGTCATGATCCGCCCATTCACTGGCTGGACTGTGGAGAAACTGATAGGGCATGCCTAAAATGGTGAAGAACTGGCTTGAGTCAAGCCCAATTAGGTCCACCAGGGCAGTGCCACTTTCTGGGACAGGGGGAAGATATGGCTTTCCATAGCCCCCATGATTGAGCCCCACTCTCTTAGTAACTTCAGTGCCTTCATGGCAAAGAAGGGCCTTCCTCATCTCCTCTTTTGTCCTTTCTTGTACTTGGGACGAGAACAAAGCCAGTGGGGCCAACTCCTCAGTTAGGTACCAAGTGTGTCTACCGAGTGCCACACGTGCTTTGTCAACTATTGTGGCGTCATATGGGGCAAATTCAGTCAAGGTTTCGACCAAATTCAAGTCATTCAGTGGCGCACTTGCTGGAACGGGGTAAACAATCCACCATGGGACATAAACAGCGACTGTGAACACAACAAACCGTTCTAACTTGCTGATTTGACTTTTAGTCACAACCTCGGCTTTGGGAAACTGCTCTTTGATCTGGCCTGACAAAAGAACAATCTTGAGGGTATAGAGCAGTTTAGCCATCCACCTTGCTTTGTGAAGTGCGCCGGGGTAGACCATTGTGAAGTTCACTGGCTCGGATCCTTTAGTTACAAGCAGCAGACAAAGCTCTAACAGCTCCTTGTAGTCGCCACGTGTAAATGGTTGGGCTAGAGATTCACGGAAGAAGTCAGCCATCTCCTGCTGGCGCTCCTCAAACACTCCAGGCATTGAGGGGTAGTAGTATTTCTTTTTTTCATTGTACGCCAGTTGAGAGAAATGGTTCTTGAACCTAGAAATGCAATTATTGGGATTATTGTATTTCGTACTAATCTATAATATTGTTTTAGGGGTATTAAGATTGATATGATCGATCATTTGCTTGGTGTTAGTATATCTTATAAGTCTAATAAAAGAAATTCCACTAAATTTGTTCATTAGATAATAATATTCCTTGTTATTTTGTAAAGCTTATGACTCACCTCTGGAAAACCATTATGTTTGGACTTGAAGAGCCCTCCACTTTCAAGCAATCCCAGCAACACCTAGGATGACTTCGCCCACATGCCTGCGACAGGCGCACCAGAATACGGCACGCTCTAATTCCTTTTGGAGGGAGACGCAAGCAGCTGTTTTTTGTCCTGAAAAAAAAATGTAATTGTAGTTTAAGGCCACCATTTCAGGCACGTGCTTTTTGCAGATTTCTGTTAAATCATTCACTGTATTTTGGTATTAATGTCGTGATAAATTCACGCTGATGTTTGAAATAGGTTTACCTGTATTGGATGAAGTTGTGTCGAAAACCATACCAACGACATTCTGTTCACACTCCCAATCGACCAGAAGTTGTTTGGTTGCTGTTGATATCAAGTCTCCTTGAACCAGGCCAGCTTTTTGAATCAAATGCGGAAGAGGTGGGACTCCAAGAAGCTTTGTGCCATTGACACCAGACACAAGAATGGGCAGGCGGTCATCAGTGCCTTTGGAATCCAGCGTGTCCATAAGTTTACCATCCCAGTGCACCAGTACTTTGTCTGATGGTTGCCATTCATCCATGATTTTTAAACTTATTTCTGACACGATGGAAGCTCGGTATCGGTGGGCTATCCTTGCATTTAGACTCAGCTTTGATGTATCTCCACCACATGCAGATACAAGGGAGTACACAATTGCACTCAGCTGGGTCGGCGAGATGTTGTTTCGAACACTGCATGAAACAAGTTCTGCCGACTTCAGAATATCATGGGGCACAAAAATTGAAACTCCCTCTTTCACTGTTCTCCGATGTTTTCTCTTTGGTTCAGCAGTGCTGGCCTCATCAATGTCATCGTCCTCATCAGAGCTAATAGGTGAATCAATATCAGCCTGTACATTCTCAGCATGATCACATTGCTCTCTCTCTTGTCGCTTCTCTTCTCGCATCTGCCTTTTCTGTCGCTTCTGAACCTTTTCTGTGAGTACTTTGTTTACCCCAGAGTAGGTAGCTACTCTGTCACATAGCATGCTTTTCATAAAGAGTATGTCAGTATCGATGGCATCTTGTTCGGCCTGAGTTTTCCCCTTTTTCGCAGCCGCCATGTCTTTCAACACTGTGTTCTTATAAAATTTCATCGTCAGGCTCAATTCTGATTTAAACTTCATAATTCCAGGATCATCAGCCCGTCTTCTATCCTCATTCTTTTTCATAAGCATCGTGTAGTCTTTGTCATAGTAAGTTTTAATCACTCTGCCAATATTGTTCCTGCCTGTAATGGTCGGGACATTCGCCTTCTGGTAATGCAAAAGCACATTGTCAATGGTGGCAGATAAAGCCTGGTCCCAATGCATATCCCGAAGGTTTGCTAACAGACATAGTAAGACCTGCCTATTAGTTGGCAGTTTGCAGCCCTTTATTTCCTTTTCTTCTTCTCGGGGTACGGTGCCCAATAACATTCTGACATACTCATCATCTTGCCGTGTATCCATGATTAAATTCTCTATTCAAAACATCAAATCACTGTCAAGGGAAAAGAAAAGAGCATCATTAAAATTAAATGCAATAAAATAATACGTGAAAAATTTGTGGGTCAGCGTTCCAGACCCGGAAATGAAAATCTGATAAAATGTGCTATTTTCACACTTATTTATGAAGTTCATAAGCTGAAATAGCAATACTTGCTGGTACGACGGTGCTAGCTCAAACATGCACCGATCTCCAAGAAAATTTACAGGGGTGTTTCCTAGATAAATACACAACACTAAAACTTTGAACAGCATTGTAGGACCATTTTTTGGTTTTTGGAGGGCAACGGTCACACCCTATATATATATAAATATATATATATAAATATATAAATATATATATATATATATAAATCTATAAATATATAAATATATATATATATATATGATGAATAAAACCACGAAGGAAAGGAAACACAAAAAGGTGCTCAAGCGCTTTCGTCTAATGACATCCTCAGGAACACTGAAGTACATAAAAGGTTACTGCCTATATATAGGTTACAGAAAGAAAAAAATAAATAAATAAATAACATACATACACACAAACATATATATATATATACATACATATCTACACACATACATATATACATATATATATATGCAATAAACGGAGAAGTAAAAATAAAAATTAAAAATTAAAAATTAGAGGATTAACAAAGAGGCATACAGATTTGTAAGGAAAAATATCGATTTTTAGCACAAGATCAAATGAATTATAAAAATACAAATTTATACTGGAAATCTGCCCAGGTTTTAACACTTTGCCTTTTAGAGTCAAGTTTCGATATATATAAAAATAAAATGAAGATTAAAGTAGGGGACTTGATCATTTAACTGAAGGAGGAAGTTATCCAGGTCACGATTCATGGGCCAGATACACAAAATATCGTCGACGTACCGCAACCAAGGGATGCCAACCCCCAGGATTCTCGGAATGTAAGTAATTTCGAAAAACTCCATATAAATATTGGAGAGGAGGGGCGATAAGGGGTTGCCCATGGCCATCCCAAACACTTGTTGATAATACTCGTTATTGAAAGTGAATTTACAGTGAATTTACAGTGAATTTGAATAACTTCCTCCTTCAGTTAAATGATCAAGTCCCCTCCATTAAGTTTACTTTAGAAGTGGAACAAGACAATTCAATCCCATTTTTGGATGTGCGTGTACATAGGGAAAGCCCAGGTTTTAAGTTTAGTATCTATCGGAAAACAACAAACAATTTGTCCTACGTACACTTTTACTCGGGACATGACACCCCCACTAAGAAGGCCATTTTTTCATCAATGTTTCTCCGCGCCCTTAGGATCGCCAGTCCGGAATACATCGATGCCGAATTGGAAAAAATCAACGGTATTGGAAGTGATCTGTGTTATCCATCTGCGTTTATGGAATCTTGTCTCAACAAGGCAAAACGAACTTTCTATCGTGTGAATAATAACACTCATACTTTGTCAAAAAATATTTTAGTACTTCCATTTTTCCCGGGCTTTTTAGGCATTGCTAATGTACTTAAACTTTTGGATATTAATGTAATATTTTCATATAACAATATTGTGAAAAATATCATAGAAAAAATACCCCTACCAATAATTCAGGCATTATCTATAAAATTGGGTGTAAACAATGTGATTCCTTTTACATAGGTCAGACAGGAAAGGATTTGCACACTCGTATAAAACAGTATCAATATTCCGTTAGAAGAGGACAGTTGTCTAGTGCTCTTTTTGTCCATTTGTCAGAGTTATCCCACTGTATTGATTGGAATAATGCTTCAGTTTTATTTCATTCTAGCAACATTGTTAATAGAAATATTCTTGACTCTGCCATTATCCAACTTTCAAATAACTTCAACATAAGCAAAGGTCTTTTTCAACTCGATCCTGTTGTTTTGAATTCCTTCAAAACAAATTTAGATAAAAAGGGTAGGACGCTAAATCTTTGGTAAACTTGTATGCTACTTTAATCTTCATTTTATTTTTATATATATCGAAACTTGACTCTAAAAGGCAAAGTGTTAAAACCCGGGCAGATTTCCAGTATAAATTTGTATTTTTATAATTCATTTGATCTTGTGCTAAAAATCGATATTTTTCCTTACAAATCTGTATGCCTCTTGTTAATCCTCTAATTTTTAATTTTTAATTTTTATTTTTACTTCTCCGTTTATTGCATATATATGTATATATGTATGTGTGTAGATATGTATGTATAATATATTATATATATATATATATTTGTGTATGTATGTTATTTATTTAATTTTTTTTCTTTCTGTAACCTATATATAGGCCGTAACCTTTTATGTACTTCAGTTTCCTGAGGATGTCATTAGACGAAAGCGCTTGAGCACCTTTTTGTGTTTCCTTCCTTCGTGGTTTTATTCATCATAAATATTTTTCACGTGTTACTTTCGTGAAATAATTTTCATATATATAATATATATATATATATGTAGCGGATCGACAAGAAATAGACCAACAAACCGACAGAAATACTTTACTTCCACGCTTCATCAAAGAACTTGGAAAACACACGTGGGCAAGAGTCAAACAATGGAGCGTCTGTTTCTTCCCAAAGAGGCGCCAATGTAAGCTTTTATCAAACAAAAGACGCGTGGACAAAGCGTCTTAAGAATGAAGTCTACGTCACAGGCCTACGGTATAAAAGGAGCTTCCACTTATACTCACTCTCACTCACCCGTACGCTCACCATCGAACGTCCACCAACCGCTTTCCGGCCCCCTGGCCGAGGGGCCACGGCCGCTACTTTCTTCAGGGCCTACAATTTGTCTTCACGTAAGATCTAAAGACCACCTGCAGAAGCAATCCAACGAGGCCCAACCGGAATCACTTCGGGCCTGCGGTTTGCCGGGTCGGCCTTCAAGTTTCTCTACATTCCTCGATATATATTCAGCATCCCAGGCCGACACCTGCACCTTATAAGGCCAGCCTGCACCTCGAGAAGTAACATCACCTCAGGTCTCCACGAAGCCTACATCCATCATCTCAAGAGGCTTAACGGACAACGACAACTAGAATCTGCGTAATAGGTTTGTCTGCAATCCCGCTTCAACAAAGGTTACGTCACCATAAGATAAGTACCCCCTTTCCTAAGTACTCTTGTGAAGCCTACATTAGCCTACCGCCGAACGGTAGGCTATACTCCCAAATTGTGTATTTACGCCTTCCAACTGACTCTCGTGAAAGAACGCAGTAGGCCTATCATCCAATTCAAGTGTCATTTCAATACCGTTATTTCCGCGTATCATCCGTCATTATGTTCAAGTCATATTTGTGTGTTAAATATTCTCTTGACGTAATCATTTAACATCACATGATGTTCTTATATATAAATGATACTGTGCAA
This sequence comes from Bathynomus jamesi, assembly GCA_023014485.1. Lineage (NCBI taxonomy): Eukaryota > Metazoa > Arthropoda > Malacostraca > Isopoda > Cirolanidae > Bathynomus > Bathynomus jamesi. The sequence goes on from JAJOZX010003047.1 coordinate 75,439, forward strand.
GCATTTCAATCCATTATTATTAGGCCACATCAATTATTCTATGTGCATCCATGCAATCATTTAGCCTACTTAATCAGTGTCATGTTTTTCCATTCAATGTATCAAACGCACGTGCATTCTTTATATCATTAACTAGGCCTATTCAATGTTACATGTCGCATGCCATTTACATACCATCGATGAGTATTACATTATTTATTACGTGTCAATTAAGCTATTAACATTTCATCTTATTAGCTAAGCCTATGCCATAAGCATAACGTAAAACTACCAATTAATTACTGTCAATTCTTTGTTATATCACAGTGAATAAAATAACGGATTTATTTTCATAATAAACTACAAAAGTAAGGTGTCTTTCATAACCTTAATATTAATTTGCTTGAGCGTAAATCAAGCTGGTGACCCTCGCTGCCATTTCGGTCACTTCCAATAGTATGGTGGACCTAATCAAATAACCATTCATTCCAATCGGTGATACTGTATTACATCATAAATTATTAACCCAGCCTATCATTATAAAGCAGTCAGTCATTGCCTTAATCAATCGTTGCATACAATTAAATCATTATCACCTTAAACGGCTAAAACTAGGTCCACTATAAATTGGTGTAACCCCGGAGTGACTCGATCTTATTTTACGTTATTTATTCACAGCGATCCTTGTGTTTAGCTATTATTGACCATTTCATTTTTTTGCAGCCACATTAAATAATTTCTATGTAAATACGGTATTCATAAATTCAATGTGATTTTCTGCAGCCATATCAAATTTCTATGTACGTACGGTATTCATAAATTCAGTGAAATTAAATAGGCCTACTTGCAAACAGTGATATTCGTTCCGCGCGGTACTGTAATGCCTTACTGTCTCGCGGTCATGTGCCGTCGCACAATCATCGCACCTTTCAAATTCCCGAATGCGTCCCCCTGAGTCGTCTCACACTGCCTCCTGACGGCAGGGGCGCGGCGACCCCTTGGAGAAGCCACCACTGGCATTGGGTCCTGCTCCGCCGTCATACGGATCGTGGAGGGACTCACGAAACTCACCACCTAACGCCTCAGGACAACACTCACCCCCCCCCCCCCAGCGCTGCAGTCAGTTCCAAATTCGTTTCAAGCGGCGCATTCTTTCGTCACCACCTCGTCCAAAATATTCAACGGTCCCGTCTCGGCCGTTGTACGGTAAATCATTTGGCGATAAATCTGGTGACGCGCCTCATTGCACCAGCAAAAAATTTTTTCCGCAAGCACAGGTTTTCCCTTCCCCATTCCCTACGGGAAGGCCTAAAAAGAAAGCATTCTTCAATCAACGAGCAGAGCGCACACATGCATCCACGCAAAACAAACACTTCAGGCACAGGGGTGGCGATCCCTTGCCTTCATCAACTGTCTCTTTGCATCATTCCGTGGATTACTTCCTGCTGCTCGTGGACTCGAACGACGTTTCTTTTTCTCCCTTCGGCAGGAGCGACCTCGACGACAACAACCACACGACGAGTTACGGGCACAGCATTCGAACTCAAACACACAGTTCCCCCGGCCCCTCTCGTTTCCTTCGTCCACTCTTCATTGCTCCACATTCCTGCCGAAGTCCAACCCCTGCGGCAGGAGCGACCTCAACGAGAACCACCACGCGACGAGTTACGGGCACAGCATTCGACCACCAACACAGTCCCCCCGCCCCTCTCGTTTCCTCCGTTCGCTCCTCACTGTCCCCCATTCCTGCCGTACCCCAACCCCACCCCCTGCGGAACCCCCACCCATACACCAGCGCTTCCTCTTCCGAGCATCTGACGACCCTTCATTCCTTCCTGCGTCAGGAATTCCACGACATACCAGGCCAAGCGTCAAATCTCGGAGTGGCCTCATCAGGTCTCCCAACAGAATGGTATTTCTTCTCAGTATCGTTCCTTCGTCTCTGAGAGGGAACTACTTGTAGCGGATCGACAAGAAATAGACCAACAAATCGACAGAAATACTTTACTTCCACGCTTCATCAAAGAACTTGGAAAACACACGTGGGCAAGAGTCAAACAATGGAGCGTCTGTTTCTTCCCAAAGAGGCGCCAATGTAAGCTTTTATCAAACAAAAGACGCGTGGACAAAGCGTCTTAAGAATGAAGTCTACGTCACAGGCCTACGGTATAAAAGGAGCTTCCACTTATACTCACTCTCACTCACCCGTACGCTCACCATCGAACGTCCACCAACCGCTTTCCGGCCCCTGGCCGAGGGGCCACGGCCGCTACTTTCTTCAGGGCCTACAATTTGTCTTCACGTAAGATCTAAAGACCACCTGCAGAAGCAATCCAACGAGGCCCAACCGGAATCACTTCGGGCCTGCGGTTTGCCGGGTCGGCCTTCAAGTTTCTCTACATTCCTCGAGATATATTCAGCATCCCAGGCCGACACCTGCACCTTATAAGGCCAGCCTGCACCTCGAGAAGTAACATCACCTCAGGTCTCCACGAAGCCTACATCCATCATCTCAAGAGGCTTAACGGACAACGACAACTAGAATCTGCGTAATAGGTTTGTCTGCAATCCCCCTTCAACAAAGGTTACGTCACCATAAGATAAGTACCCCCTTTCCTAAGTACTCTTGTGAAGCCTACATTAGCCTACCGCCGAACGGTAGGCTATACTCCCAAATTGTGTATTTACGCCTTCCAACTGACTCTCGTGAAAGAACGCAGTAGGCCTATCATCCAATTCAAGTGTCATTTCAATACCGTTATTTCCGCGTATCATCCGTCATTATGTTCAAGTCATATTTGTGTGTTAAATATTCTCTTGACGTAATCATTTAACATCACATGATGTTCTTATATATAAATGATACTGTGCAAGCATTTCAATCCATTATTATTAGTGTCGTAACCATGCAATTGGCATGCAGAAATGTTAGTTTTAAGATTTTTATTTTGTTCGCAAAAAGCCAAGCGTTTTGGGTTATGAATATTCATAAAGGCATAAGTTAAAGATGTTTTCAAAAATAGAACGGACGTTCTATTTAAGTGGTTCTCAGGGGAAGAGGAAACCCAAAACCGCTTGGCCGCGGAGATTTACAACTAAAGGTTCCAAATGTACAAATGGTTAGTTTCGCTTTCAAATGAGGTTGTGACTTTTATAACGCAGACTCGAAGACGCCAACAAAGTTGAACCACGAGGGGGTCATAAACTTAGGGCTTCGAATCTGTTAACGGTCTTTAAATGTATTTCGTGGGAAGAAGGAGGGGTCTATACTCGGAAATCAGGTCCAGCTCCAATCAGGGGGCCCAGGATCCTGGGAAACGTAGTGAAGACGCCTTCTTTCCCTCTTGTATGGGTAATAGCCTTCTGGAGGGACGATCTTAGGAAAACAAATGATTCAATAGGTTTGCAGAATATTGGAAGGCGGGGTCCTTCAAATTTGTAAAGAAAATTCGAAAATTGTTAAGTTCAGTTGTAGTCGTTCCTCCTTGAAGTTAACTGTGGTTAAACAAACACCCTGTAGACTTGTGGCGTAATAAACTTTAAAACGGAAAGTATACCATGTCATTAGCTTACGCGGAAATCGGCGCGTAAAAGTAAGAAAACTTAAAACTGAAAGAATCAATTGTCACTAAAGTAAAAAAATTAAGAACTTATAGTTCATGAAATTCGTTTACGCGGAAATTTGAGAATATTCACTTGAAGGTTAGCGACCTTAACCGAGAATTTGATTGTAACTTAATTAATGTTAACCAACGGACCAAGAGTTTTGTGAACGGTCTCTTAAGTAAATTTAGCTCCACTTAAATAAGAAATAGGGTACGTCTGGGCCCTAATTTCCTGAATCCGTCCATTTGGGTTCAGAAAGAAGTCCCGGTAGTTAACATTGTAGAGTTTGCAAGCTTTGTAGCGGCCGTAAATCTACGGTCCGTACGCAGCACAAGTGGGAGAAAGTTGTCTCCTACTCTTTAGTAAGTACTGTAAATTTATCTTTGAATATCTGGGTCGAATTCCGACCACTTCATTTATTGTTATGTATTTTTTGTTGCACTAAAACATAAAACCCCTCGATCTATAAATTATTGAAATTCCGATAACTGTTAATCTTTTCTTTAGATTTATCATTGTTGATCAATTTAACGATTTGAAGTCAATCACTGTGAACTTTGTCTTTGACGTTAAGATTATTGTATTGTCTGAAATTTTATAGATGTAATACAAATAAAATATTAAATGCATGTACTGTGTCAAGTAACATTTAATAAAATTTATAAGAGGGCGTGTGTTGTTTTAAATACCTTGTGATAGACCCCTCTTGTTAGCTGGGGAAAATTAACGTTCAAAGTAGGCTTGTGGAAAGCCGAAGGAACCTAGCCTATCAATTTAAAGGGCCATCCGTCTTGGGTAGGCCGAATAATCCTGAACGAAAATAAGAGATAAAATTAAAAGTAGAGAACGGGCGTTCAATACCATAAATAAAATACGGATTGGGCGCGTACGTCATTTGGTGTCAGAAGTGGGATTCTATTTCAAGGTATTTATCGCAAGAGTGTAACTTTTTGTTAAAATAAATTTGCGTAACAATAAAGCAATTACGAAGTAACCGTGATTTTATGAAATAATTGTAACAGCAATTATATGAAATAATTGTAACAGCAATTATATGAATTAATTGCAACAATGATTCGGTAAATAATTGAGAACAGTAAGAAGGGTCGTTAACAGTGATTAAAGTTTTAAAGGTTTTTTTAAACAAACAAATAACTTTCGCAATGTCGGTAAAGAGCGTAGAAATAACGAATGAGGAAAGCGTAAGTGACATGAGTGATTCCGAAACAACGAACTTAAACGAAATAAGTACAGAAAGTTTGGAAAATTTAAAAAGCATAAATTTGGCCAAAATTATTCGGTTAATAAAGGAATTAAGGGAGGAAATAAATCGAAGAAGGTCGAAACTGGAAGACCTTGTAATGATTATTCCGCGATGGGAGTATTTGGACAACCGAAGATCGGGGGTTCGTCCCCGAAGAATCTCTCTAGTTCCTCCCAGTACAGAAGAACTTGCGAGGCAAGAAAGGATTGGGTGGAGACCAGAGAACCCAGAGACATCCCAAAGAATCCTTGCAGAAGTGCACACACCACAAGAGACGAGAAACACCGCACCGACGAAGACCGGCAGCAGAATATAAAAACCGTCGTACAGGTATTAAAGAGTACTAGCTTACCTTTGCAACGTGAACAGGCAGTAAGGGGTCCTGAGCAAACGACTTTTGGACACACCTTGGAAGGAAGTTCGCCGAAGTTTATGGGCGAACGGGCACAAGAGAACCCAGGAACCAGCCCAAACGCCGTCAGGAAGGAACAAGGTGAGACAGTCAACCCAATTGCCACAGAACATTAAGTGCAGGTAATGCCTTGGTTCAGGCTAATCCCACAAGGGACATATTAAAGTGGGCATACCTAAGGACGCGTTGAAGACCGTTATGCCGGAGTATGCTTGTAATTGCATCAAAGGAACATCCTTTCGGACTATTGGATGGAATCAACCCAGTTTTCGGTAAACAACCAAGCTTAGGACTGAGAGATGAAGAGGTCCTAAGAGAAGAAACGCCACATGACAGAAGCCGAAGACTGCAGAAACTGCAAAATCCTCCCACATCCTGGGACTACAACTCACAAGATTCAGAAGAAAGAACAGCCACAGCCACAAAGGAGGACAACAGCAGGATGTGGAGGTGAACGACGGAGACAAGTCCAGCAAGAGAGGAGAGCCCAGAAGGAAGAACTGTGACACTGGTCACAGGAGGAATAACACAACTCAAGAATGTGACTACAACCCCATCAGAAACCAGAAGAGAAAACAAACCAAGTCAAATGAAGACAGAGACTCCAAAGAGGAAACAATGGAAGAAAGTGGCCGGAGCCAGTGCAAGATTTGTCAGCAAATGCGAAATTGGGAAGAGGCGTGCCCTCGAGCAAACCTTCGACAGGATTGGAAGGAGAAGCCTCCCGAATAGCTTCAGAGGAAGTAGCGGCGAGTCCGTCGGCTAGGACTGATCACCCTACCAGTACTCGTCGCTCAACAAGCTTCCACCGCGCTGAGCGATGGTGGAGCTTCCGTCACATTGACATAAGCTATGCACAAGAACATCGGGAGCCTTCATTGGACAGTGGCCAACTTCTCAGTTGCACCTGCCCCGCCCACTCATGTAAGAGGAGTAGAAGTAAGTTTGACTATGGGAAGGGGGGTTGAAGAATTCTTTTGTGTTTGTATAATTCCAGAGGCTCAGCAAGACTTGACTATAGGCGTATTGTTTCGGAGGACATGAAGACGAAACAAAGGTACGCAGCCCAGGTAGACCACCAGAAGAGGACAGTCACTGAATGAAACAGTAACCATCCAAGTAAAGGGAGTAGACAGTAAAGTGCGAGGGTGACTCTGGTAGAGGCAATCCCGCACGAAACACTAAAGGTGGCCGCCGTGATTCTGACGAGTGAAGTCAGAGACCGGGGACGTAGTTCCCCTGGGACGTCTACTCTACGCTGCAATGAATGTGCAGTGAAGCTCGGGGAAACTTAAAAAATGTTACCGAGCAGGATCCCACAGAGGAAGATAAGGTTACTGATGATCAATCAGGATGACGAAGAATATCTTGGCGGGAAAAAGAGACGTCGTGGGCATAGTGACGGAGGCAGAGCTAATTGGGAGGGTAGTCGACGCTCACCCCAAATTGGAACGAATGTCACGGTGAAAGGAAGTCAAGCATTGAAGAAGGACTTCGAAGAACGAGTGACAAGCCTCAAGTCCCATGTCCTTGGTTGGAAATCCTTTTCCGACAAAGAAAGGAAAATCGTCGAAGAGTGGCTAAGGGATTATTCAGATGTCTTCTTACTGGGTGGCGAGCCCTTGGGTTATGATAACCTGATGCCAATGAAGTTGGAAACCCAGGACCATCCTCCCATCTTTAGGCGACCCTACAGGGTACCTATTACACACGAGGAGGAGGTAAAGCGACAAATAGCAGAAATGCTGGATCAAGGAGTGATACAGCATAGCCGTTCCACCTGGTCGTTTCCATTGGTAATCGTGAAAAATGGGGATATGGGTTCCCCTGGACGTCTATTCTCCGCTGCATAGGATATGCAGTGAGGCTCGAGGATACTTGGAGAAGTGTCGAGCAGAATTCCAAAGGGAAGTTAAATGATATGGGAATAGACAGTGGAAAATTGGGGATATGAGTTCCCCTGGACGTCTATTCTCCACTGCATGGGATATGCGGTGAGGCTCGAGGATACTTGGAAAAGTTGTCGAGCAGAATCCCCAAAGAAAAGTTAAAGGAAAAGGGAATAGACGAAGAAGAAAATTTGGGGTATGGTTTCCCCTGGACGTTTACTCTACGCTGCAATGAATGTGCAGTGAGGCTCAGCGTGGTTTGCAAGTATCACAGAGCGGAAATCTCAACGGGAAGTTAACACTTTCCAAGGAGGCGGTAAAGTTACTTTTGAGAAATAAAAATGACGACTAAAGAGTATTACCGTGAAGATAAGATGACATCGGCATGGTGGTTGAGGCAACGAGAACGGGGAGGTTAGTCGGAACAGCCGTGTGATTCCTCGCCCGAAACGAAAAAATGGAACAAGTGTCACGGTGAGAAAGAGTCAAATTTCCACAAGTGACTAAGAAGAGATTGAAAACACCTCAAGACGCATGTTCACCGATGTCCGTCGCTCTCAAAGGGAAGAAGACCGACGAGGGAAAGAAAAGATTAACTACTACCGTCACCGGTAGAGTACCAGGACCACGTGATCACTAGGAACGAAGAGTGACCACAGGAATCCAAAGGGGAAGCGATTGAAGAAAAGAAGCGTAGGGCCCTGAGGCTTTGTGTAGACTATAGACCTTGGGACGTCAATGGCAGCAAGGAAAAAATAAGTACCCATCATTGAGGAAACCTTGGCCAAGTTGCACGGGACTCATTACTTCTCGAGCAGGGATTTACGCTCGGGAGAATGGCAGTTGGCCATTCACGACGATAGCATCTCGAAAACTGCCTTCCCCACGGGAAGCGGTCATTTCGAGTTCAGGGTGGTCCCGTTTGGATTGTCCAATAGTCCACCAGTGTTCCAAAGAGTAATGAATTTTATTTTGCCGAAGCAACTGGACAAGGAAGTACAGATTTACTTAGATGACCTCATTGTCCTTGGAAGGTTTTAGAAGGACATGACGAGAGGGTACAACGAGCCTTGGATAGCCTACGCACCGCCAACTTAAAGGTAAAGTTGGAAAAATGACAGTTATTACAGTCCCAGGTGGGGTAATTAGGCCATGTGGTCACCAGGAACGGGGTGAAGCCCCAACAATCCAAAGAAGAGGCCAACCAACAGAAAGGAATTGAAGCAATGTTATATTTGGGCAGAGAGTCATCGTCCGTTCGGACCATAAGCCGTTGAAGTGGCTTCTGAGGGAAGGACACCGAGAGCCCAAATGGAAGACTAGAGCGTTCGGTTATGACATTGCAAGACTGCGACGTTCTCATCGAGTACGTGAAAGGCAAACTCAACAGAGTGGCCGATTGGTTGTCCCGCCCGCCTGGAGTGACGAAGGAGTTTGTGAACGCAATATCCGAACAAAGCGATCATTGATCGCAAGGTAATCGGCAAACAACAGTAGAAGGACGTTGAAATAGCGGCAATTCGAGCAGCCATCGAAGAAGGAAAGGCTTTCAGCTGGTCCGTAACCAAGCCCATCCAGCCGTCGAGAGTCAAACTAGTGAGGAACTGCTGGTTTACATCGATGCGAACGGAAGAGAGGTCATCGTAGTTCCTAAAAAAGGAGAGAGCAGCTCATTTGGAAAGCCCACACTGACGTCGGGAGCATTCATCCGGGAGCTGCCGGACTACAGAAATCCTACGGGACCTTTATTTTGGCCAGGTATGGTTCAACAGGTACGGCAGGTAGTCCAAGCGTGCGACACGTGCGCGCGGAACAAATGGACGCGGAAAGTGACTGTGGAAACAATGCCTTGTGTGCGAGGCCACAGTCCTTGGGAACTTCTGCACGTGGACTTAGTTGGTCCCCTTCCTCCGACCGTGGAAGGCAGCCATTATATCCTCACGTGTGTGGATAGTTTCAGCAAATTCACCATACTGGCAGCAATAAAGGACAAGACGGCCCGGGAGGTGGCGGACAAGTGCCATCGTTTGATACGGTGCAAACTGGGTGCCCCTTCAGCAGTAGTATCCGACCAAGGCAAGGAGTTCTGGAACTCTACCTTGCAGGAGCTCTTCAGGGTTTGGGAGTACGACACCAGGACCGCCGCATACCAGCCCCAAAGCAACGGGGAGGTCGAACGTCGGAATAAAGAGTTATGCATCAAACTCTGCATACTTTGTAAAGAAACGGGACGAGACTGGGATAAAATCCTCGACACCGTGGAATTGTCCTTGAACATCAGAGTGCATCGAGCCACGGGGTATTCTCCATTCTTCTTGATGTACGGGCGAGCCCCAACGTACCTTCAAAGCTATTTCGCATGCCACAGGAGGCGTGCGGAGCCCGTACAACCCAGAGGAATACGCCGAAGACCGAAAAAGGAGTCTGAGCGAAATATACCGCCGAGTGGAAGAGTTCATGCGGAGATACGAGAAGGCTAACGGAATCAAGGAATTGAAGCCGTTCGAAGAGAAGGCGCCCCATGGCTTGGTGTACATTGATTACCCGCGACCGGGCAGAGGCAAGTTGGAGCCCCGGTACGAGGGTCCCTACATCATCATCAGGAACAGAAGACTCCAGTCACTTATCTCCTGCGTCACATGATCACTGGACATCAGATAGTGATCCATCGAGACCGCATCCGCCGCAGCATCGATGCCCCATGGGACGTTGAGCGACAAGGCGGGGCGGACGACGCAGGGGATGAGATGGGGGAAGGGCCACGCCCCTCCTCTCGGGAGCTTCGCCCTCGACACCGGAGAAACATCAACACGGGGAAGTGAACCGGAAGGCGCCTCCCGCCCCCTGGCAGGACCGAGCGGCGGAACGAGGACCGCCGGGCGCTTCCGAACTACTTCCTCACGGAGAGCTTCGCCCAGGACAGGGAGAAACATCGACTAGGGGAGGTGAACCGGAGGCGCTTCTTGCCCACTGGCAGGACCGAGTGGCGGAATGGGATCCGCCGGGCGCCTCCGAGCTACTTCCTCCCCGAGAGCTTCGCCCGGGAACGGAGGAACATCGACCCGTGGAGGTGAACCGGAGTGCACCTCCTGCCCCCAGGCAGGACCGAGTGGCGAGCAGGAGCCGCCAGGTGCTTCCGAACTACCTCCTCGCGGGGACCTTATGGGAATAGGGTCCCCCGGAGAAAGCAGACAGGCTGCTTTCCCAGGGCCACCGTTTGAGCGTCAGTATGCTCTTAGGCCCCGACCTCGAGTACACTACGAGGAACCCGAGGATGACTAAAATTAAGTGTGTCAGTGTTGGTGTCCCAATAAAGGGACAAATAAAATCTATCAGTGATAGTGTCCCAATCAAGGGGACAAGTAAATGGAAAGTTTTTGTGAGTAAAGTGATAATACCCGACCCTAGTTAAGAAAGTTTGCATCGGAGTGCAAAATTAAAGGAGGGGAGGGATGTCGTAACCATGCAATTGGCATGCAGAAATGTTAGTTTTAAGATTTTTATTTTGTTCGCAAAAAGCCAAGCGTTTTGGGTTATGAATATTCATAAAGGCATAAGTTAAAGATGTTTTCAAAAATAGAACGGACGTTCTATTTAAGTGGTTCTCAGGGGAAGAGGAAACCCAAAACCGCTTGGCCGCGGAGATTTACAACTAAAGGTTCCAAATGTACAAATGGTTAGTTTCGCTTTCAAATGAGGTTGTGACTTTTATAACGCAGACTCGAAGACGCCAACAAAGTTGAACCACGAGGGGGTCATAAACTTAGGGCTTCGAATCTGTTAACGGTCTTTAAATGTATTTCGTGGGAAGAAGGAGGGGTCTATACTCGGAAATCAGGTCCAGCTCCAATCAGGGGGCCCAGGATCCTGGGAAACGTAGTGAAGACGCCTTCTTTCCCTCTTGTATGGGTAATAGCCTTCTGGAGGGACGATCTTAGGAAAACAAATGATTCAATAGGTTTGCAGAATATTGGAAGGCGGGGTCCTTCAAATTGTAAAGAAAATTCGAAAATTGTTAAGTCAGTTGTAGTCGTTCCTCCTTGAAGTTAACTGTGGTTAAACAAACACCCTGTAGACTTGTGGCGTAATAAACTTTAAAACGGAAAGTGTACCATGTCATTAGCTTACGCGGAAATCGGCGCGTAAAAGTAAGAAAACTTAAAACTGAAAGAATCAATTGTCACTAAAGTAAAAAGAATTAAGAACTTATAGTTCATGAAATTCGTTTACGCGGAAATTTGAGAATATTCACTTGAAGGTTAGCGACCTTAACCGAGAATTTGATTGTAACTTAATTAATGTTAACCAACGGACCAAGAGTTTTGTGAACGGTCTCTTAAGTAAATTTAGCTCCACTTAAATAAGAAATAGGGTACGTCTGGGCCCTAATTTCCTGAATCCGTCCATTTGGGTTCAGAAAGAAGTCCCGGTAGTTAACATTGTAGAGTTTGCAAGCTTTGTAGCGGCCGTAAATCTACGGTCCGTACGCAGCACAAGTGGGAGAAAGTTGTCTCCTACTCTTTAGTAAGTACTGTAAATTTATCCTTTGAATATCTGGGTCGAATTCCGACCACTTCATTTATTGTTATGTATTTTTGTTGCACTAAAACATAAAACCCCTCGACCTATAAATTATTGAAATTCCGATAACTGTTAATCTTTTCTTTAGATTTATCATTGTTGATCAATTTAACGATTTAAGTCAATCACTGTGAACTTTGTCTTTGACGTTAAGATTATTGTATTGTCTGAAATTTTATAGATGTAATACAAAATAAAATTTAAATGCATGTACTGTGTCAAGTAACATTTAATAAAATTTATAAGAGGGCGTGTGTTGTTTTAAATACCTTGTGATAGACCCCTCTTGTTAGCTGGGGAAAATTAACGTTCAAAGTAGGCTTGTGGAAAGCCGAAGGAACCTAACCTATCAATTTAAAGGGCCATCCGTCCTGGGTAGGCCGAATAATCCTGGACGAAAATAAGAGATAAAATTAAAAGTCAGAGAACGGGCGTTCAATACCATAAATAAATATACGGATTGGGCGCGTACGTCATTAGGCCACATCAATTATTCTATGTGCATCCATGCAATCATTTAGCCTACTTAATCAGTGTCATGTTTTTCCATTCAATGTATCAAACGCACGTGCATTCTTTATATCATTAACTAGGCCTATTCAATGTTACATGTCGCATGCCATTTACATACCATCGATGAGTATTACATTATTTATTACGTGTCAATTAAGCTATTAACATTTCATCTTATTAGCTAAGCCTATGCCATAAGCATAACGTAAAACTACCAATTACTGTCAATTCTTTGTTATATCACAGTGAATAAAATAACGGATTTATTTTCATAATAAACTACAAAAGTAAGGTGTCTTTCATAACCTTAATATTAATTTGCTTGAGCGTAAATCAAGCTGGTGACCCTCGCTGCCATTTCGGTCACTTCCAATAGTATGGTGGACCTAATCAAATAACCATTCATTCCAATCGGTGATACTGTATTACATCATAAATTATTAACCCAGCCTATCATTATAAAGCAGTCAGTCATTGCCTTAATCAATCGTTGCATACAATTAAATCATTATCACTTTAAACAGCTAAAACTAGGTCCACTATATATATATATATATATATATATATATATATATATATATACACAAACTCAGAATGGTTCCCTGAGAACATTATATGTTAAACACAGACCGTGCATGGAACAAGGAACTCTTCTGGGAAAATTAAATCCACTATAGTCCGAATAAGTAATGGTAAATGACAAATACCATAGTTTTTTTCCTTTTTCATGATTTTAGCCCGACGTGGGCAACGGGTCTCTCGCAAAGAGATCCCATAAATATAGCTTCCCTCACCAGCTATCTGCAAAGCAGACAGGATCCAGCTTTGGGACGTGGATCTAGGGTTTAAAGCAAGCCTAGATCCCTACACTCAGAACCTCTATATAAGTAAAAGACTCGTTGCATTCACGTCGTGTTGAATAAATCAAAGAAAAAGGGGGTAACTATTGTATTTTTAGCCAAAAAAAACAAAACTTAAACCTCAACCGGGACATTGAGCGTCCACTTTTCAAGGCACGAAACACGTCCGTTTAGTATACACAAACTCAGAATGGTTCCCTGAGAACATTATATGTTAAACACAGACCGTGCATGGAACAAGGAACTCTTCTGGGAAAATTAAATCCACTATAGTCCGAATAAGTAATGGTAAATGACAAATACCATAGTTTTTTTCCTTTTTCATGATTTAGCCCGACGTGGGCAACGGGTCTCTCGCAAAGAGATCCCATAAATATAGCTTCCCTCACCAGCTATCTGCAAAGCAGACAGGATCCAGCTTTGGGACGTGGATCTAGGGTTTAAAGCAAGCCTAGATCCCTACACTCAGAACCTCTATATAAGTAAAAGACTCGTTGCATTCACGTCGTGTTGAATAAATCAAAGAAAAAGGGGGTAACTATTGTATTTTTAGCCAAAAAAAAACAAAACTTAAACCTCAACCGGGACATTGAGCATCCACTTTTCAAGGCACGAAACACGTCCGTTTGAAAAGTGGACGCTCAATGTCCCGGTTGAGGTTTAAGTTTTGTTTTTTTTGGCTAAAAATACAATAGTTACCCCCTTTTTCTTTGATTTATTCAACACGACGTGAATGCAACGAGTCTTTTACTTATATAGAGGTTCTGAGTGTAGGGATCTAGGCTTGCTTTAAACCCTAGATCCACGTCCCAAAGCTGGATCCTGTCTGCTTTGCAGATAGCTGGTGAGGGAAGCTATATTTATGGGATCTCTTTGCGAGAGACCCGTTGCCCACGTCGGGCTAAAATCATGAAAAAGGAAAAAAACTATGGTATTTGTCATTTACCATTACTTATTCGGACTATAGTGGATTTAATTTTCCCAGAAGAGTTCCTTGTTCCATGCACGGTCTGTGTTTAACATATAATGTTCTCAGGGAACGATTCTGAGTTTGTGTATACTAAACGGACGTGTTTCGTGCCTTGAAAAGTGGACGCTCAATGTCCCGGTTGAGGTTTAAGTTTTGGTTTTTTTTGGCTAAAAATACAATAGTTACCCCCTTTTTCTTTGATTTATTCAACACGACGTGAATGCAACGAGTCTTTTACTTATATAGAGGTTCTGAGTGTAGGGATCTAGGCTTGCTTTAAACCCTAGATCCACGTCCCAAAGCTGGATCCTGTCTGCTTTGCAGATAGCTGGTGAGGGAAGCTATATTTATGGGATCTCTTTGCGAGAGACCCGTTGCCCACGTCGGGCTAAAATCATGAAAAAGGAAAAAAACTATGGTATTTGTCATTTACCATTACTTATTCGGACTATAGTGGATTTAATTTTCCCAGAAGAGTTCCTTGTTCCATGCACGGTCTGTGTTTAACATATAATGTCAGGGAACCATTCTGAGTTTGTGTATATATACATATATATATATATATATATATATATATAGTGGACCTAGTTTTAGCTGTTTAAAGTGATAATGATTTAATTGTATGCAACGATTGATTAAGGCAATGACTGACTGCTTTATAATGATAGGCTGGGTTAATAATTTATGATGTAATACAGTATCACCGATTGGAATGAATGGTTATTTGATTAGGTCCACCATACTATTGGAAGTGACCGAAATGGCAGCGAGGGTCACCAGCTTGATTTACGCTCAAGCAAATTAATATTAAGGTTATGAAGACACCTTACTTTTGTAGTTTATTATGAAAATAAATCCGTTATTTTATTCACTGTGATATAACAAAGAATTGACAGTAATTGGTAGTTTTACGTTATGCTTATGGCATAGGCTTAGCTAATAAGATGAAATGTTAATAGCTTAATTGACACGTAATAAATAATGTAATACTCATCGATGGTATGTAAATGGCATGCGACATGTAACATTGAATAGGCCTAGTTAATGATATAAAGAATGCACGTGCGTTTGATACATTGAATGGAAAAACATGACACTGATTAAGTAGGCTAAATGATTGCATGGATGCACATAGAATAATTGATGTGGCCTAATGACGTACGCGCCCAATCCGTATATTTATTTATGGTATTGAACGCCCGTTCTCTGACTTTTAATTTTATCTCTTATTTTCGTCCAGGATTATTCGGCCTACCCAGGACGGATGGCCCTTTAAATTGATAGGTTAGGTTCCTTCGGCTTTCCACAAGCCTACTTTGAACGTTAATTTTCCCCAGCTAACAAGAGGGGTCTATCACAAGGTATTTGCAGTTATATGCATATATATATATATATATAGGCGGATTTATGTATAAACAGAGTAGGGTCCTGCCTAGGGCGGAAATTTTGAGGGGCGCCAAATTTTGTCATATTTCAAAATAAATAGGGCAAAAAAAAAAATTAACTTATATGCCAAACAATTTAAATGAATTCACAAATAAGTTTTAAAATAAAAAAAAGAACAGCAGCCTCTAATAGCAGACTAGCGATATCGCTTTGGTACTTTAATCCCTGCCTAGGGGCGGTATATATACCTGTGTGTGTGTGTGTGTGTGTGTGTGTGTGTATAAAGAATTTTTATGGTGTTGTCGTCTTCGCCCCGGTAGGTGATGTAGTGGTTAGCCTCCTCGCTGACCAAATCCATTAGCGCTGGGATCGAGACCCGTGACGGCAGGCGGCGCGCAGCCAAACCCAGCTGTTCATCCTTCCACACAATAAAAAGAAATTGGTTGGTAGGTAAATGAGTACCCTGGGTCGCCTAGTGGTTAAGACGCTGGGCTGCTGGTGGGGCGTGGTTCTAATTCCACGTTAAACTGTAGGTCTAAGGTGGAGTGAAAAGCTTGACCTTCGTCAGAATGAATAATTCTGGGTGAAGCAAAACCAAAGTTAACCAAGGTATATGAATTGTGCGTTATAACTGCGTGTGTAAATTGTAAACAGTAATTTGCTTTTCAGCAGGTTTGTTAAATGTGTCAGAAGAAATAACTGGGGTAGTTTTCCGGTGTTTTCCTCACTTGGTAAAGCTGTGTAGGAACTTTCGCCCAACCGAAGTTGGTACACCGGCTGTACCGGGATTGAAACCTAAGACACGAACCTCAACACTACCGAAACAATATAACTGTATATATACATGCATATATATATATATATATATATATATATATATATATATATATATATAGTTTGGTAAATTCATGTTTTGTTAGATTCAAAACTGTGTTCGGATTGTTGGCAAAAAGGCTGTTAACACAGATATCGATGGCTTCTTTAATTGGAACATTGGTGGAGAGAGATACTATATCGAAACTACGCATATGAAGGTTAATTGAGTTATTTATGGTCCATTTTTCTTTAGCGAATTCGTAGGAGTTGGTGACGGAGTATTCGTTTTGGGTTAGGGGGTTGCTAGTTTGCAATTGTGGATGGTGTAAACCGAAAGGATGGGTCTAATGGGTAAGTTGGGCTTATGTATTTTGGGGAGGCCATAGAGAGTACCTGGGGATGAGCCGGAAGAACGTACTTGGTTATAACAAAGAATTGACAGTAATTGGTAGTTTTACGTTATGCTTATGGCATAGGCTTAGCTAATAAGATGAAATGTTAATAGCTTAATTGACACGTAATAAATAATGTAATACTCATCGATGGTATGTAAATGGCATGCGACATGTAACATTGAATAGGCCTAGTTAATGATATAAAGAATGCACGTGCGTTTGATACATTGAATGGAAAAACATGACACTGATTAAGTAGGCTAAATGATTGCATGGATGCACATAGAATAATTGATGTGGCCTAATGACGTACGCGCCCAATCCGTATATTTATTTATGGTATTGAACGCCCGTTCTCTGACTTTTAATTTTATCTCTTATTTTCGTCCAGGATTATTCGGCCTACCCAGGACGGATGGCCCTTTAAATTGATAGGTTAGGTTCCTTCGGCTTTCCACAAGCCTACTTTGAACGTTAATTTTCCCCAGCTAACAAGAGGGGTCTATCACAAGGTATTTGCAGTTATATGCATATATATATATATATATAGGCGGATTTATGTATAAACAGAGTAGGGTCCTGCCTAGGGCGGAAATTTTGAGGGGCGCCAAATTTTGTCATATTTCAAAATAAATAGGGCAAAAAAAAAAATTAACTTATATGCCAAACAATTTAAATGAATTCACAAATAAGTTTTAAAATAAAAAAAAAGAACAGCAGCCTCTAATAGCAGACTAGCGATATCGCTTTGGTACTTTAATCCCTGCCTAGGGGCGGTATATATACCTGTGTGTGTGTGTGTGTGTGTGTGTGTGTGTATAAAGAATTTTTATGGTGTTGTCGTCTTCGCCCCGGTAGGTGATGTAGTGGTTAGCCTCCTCGCTGACCAAATCCATTAGCGCTGGGATCGAGACCCGTGACGGCAGGCGGCGCGCAGCCAAACCCAGCTGTTCATCCTTCCACACAATAAAAAGAAATTGGTTGGTAGGTAAATGAGTACCCTGGGTCGCCTAGTGGTTAAGACGCTGGGCTGCTGGTGGGGCGTGGTTCTAATTCCACGTTAAACTGTAGGTCTAAGGTGGAGTGAAAAGCTTGACCTTCGTCAGAATGAATAATTCTGGGTGAAGCAAAACCAAAGTTAACCAAGGTATATGAATTGTGCGTTATAACTGCGTGTGTAAATTGTAAACAGTAATTTGCTTTTCAGCAGGTTTGTTAAATGTGTCAGAAGAAATAACTGGGGTAGTTTTCCGGTGTTTTCCTCACTTGGTAAAGCTGTGTAGGAACTTTCGCCCAACCGAAGTTGGTACACCGGCTGTACCGGGATTGAAACCTAAGACACGAACCTCAACACTACCGAAACAATATAACTGTATATATACATGCATATATATATATATATATATATATATATATATTAGGGTGATGCAAAAAAGGGGTCAAATTTTTTTTTTTTCAATTTTCAGGGAGACACCCTCCTATTTTATTCATATTCCTAAGAAAGCATTGTATGCGAAATTTGGGGTTGAAAAAGAGAAAATTAGAGGTTGCTACCAAGCTTTAAAAATAAATGTATATCAGTTTGTGCTCAAAAATATTGTTTTGTTGATATTTTCGCCGGAGCCGGTTTGATATGTACCTAGTTAACCTAGTTTGAAAAAAAACGATGACATTCTAGACTATAGTACGTAGTGAGCTCATAAAATAGTAAATAATAGGCACGCTGATTTCCGCACCACCCTCTGAGGTACAGCGTATAGCGCGTTAACTTTTTTTTATGTGGAAGTTTCCCCAGTAGGCATATCATAACCACTTATGTATGTTTATTTTCGTTTTTTGTGAAGCAAGAGTAATGTTTTCTTGTTTTTGTTTGAGAGTGACGACCTGTAACTTTTAACAATTTGAAGAAGGTATTGTTTCTGCTCTTCATCATTGGTTATCAGTTTGTTGTATTCCTCCATCAGTCGTACACCTCTTTCCGCAATGTCGTTTACCACTTTGAGTCCATATGCGATATCTCTTGCATTCGCATAACTTTCATCATCATTCCATTCTTCAGCATCTTTTTCAAGAAAAGTGCAAGGCACCTCTAGGATTTCAAAGAATCTTTTTGTGTTCGCAGTAACGAAATCCTGCAGTTGTTTCTGCCCAGCTGATTCAGGATTTATTGATGCTCGTTTGCTCGGTTTTGAGTCAACTGGTTTCTGCAGAGCATGCTTCATTTTGTTTTTTGTCTCATGCGAAACAGCTGAATCAAAAAATGCAAGCGCCACAAGCTCCTCAGAGAGGTACCACAAATGTCTCAAAAACTTATTGAGTGCAGCACTTGCAATTTTGTCATCCTTTTGCTTGTAGAGCTGCAGACTTTGCACAAAATGCAAATCTGAACGGGGGGCGCATGAGGGTATGGGTGCCAGGTACCACGATCTGATGTATATCGCAGCTGAAAAGCACCAAACATCTCTCAGTCCTTTTTCCTCTCTCTCAGTTAGTTTAAACTGAGATTTAAACATCCAAATTTTAATGCAGTAAATTAGCTTGCCCATCCATCGTGCTCTGTGATAAGCTCCGGGTGCTTTAAAGCTGATTCCTGACTTGGGGGCACTACCGATGAAAATGAGCGTTAGCTCGAGCAATTCCTTGTAGTCATCACGAGGCTGCTGTTCATCAAGCTGAGCTTGAGCAAATTGAATGAGTTCTTCAGCATCTGAGATTTTCTCTGCAATGTTAGGGTCATCTGTTGCTGTTTGGTAATTGTTCTTGTCAATTTCCACCCACTTTGCTTTGAATCTCTTAAACAGTTGTATGTCAGGGCCACTAGAAGATGGCAAGGAGACAGAAACTGCAGCTTCTAACACTATTTCGAAAATATGATGTCGGCAAGCCAGCCACAGCATATCTTTATCCAATCTTTGCTCTAGTAACATACAAGCACCACTCTTAGAACCTGTGTTGGAGGCAGTGGTGTCAAAACACATGCCCTTCACTTGGTCAGATATATTCCACTCCAATACTAACTGATGGACAGCATCTGCAATGTTTTGACCAGTTCCTCTGGCAAGTTTGGGAATACCAAGAAGCTGATCAACTCCTTGGCCGGAAATTAGAACTGGCAGTCGATCAACATTTTCATGACCAGTAATATCTTCCAGTAGTTTGCCGTCCCAATGTATTTGGAGAGGGCAATTTGTTTCGAAATCCTGCTTCAAATTTTCTGCCATTGTCTTGCGGTTCCTTTGTCTTGCTCTCCGTATCGATGAATAGCTAACACTGTATTCTTCAGGGTTTTGCCCAAGAGCATTGATTGTTGGGATCAAGATTTCCGAAGCAGCTCTATCACTTACTTTTGCAGCATCAAGAGATACAAGCATTGAAGAATCCATAAGCTTTGCACTCTTAGACTTTGATCTACTTTGTCTCGAAGTTGATGGCTGCTGAGGGTCAGCAACAAATTCTTCTTCTGATTTTGAACTATCTTCATTCAAACTTGAAGGACTTGAACTTGAGAGCACTGCTGCTTCGAAAACGGCTGTTTCCCTCTTTCTTTTCTTTTCAAGCAATGTTTCCTTTTCTCTAGCAATCTCTTCCATTTGTGAAAAAACTTTATCCACTCCAGACATTTTGCCTTTTCTTCCTTTTTGTCGTTGCAGCATCAAAAACTCACGATCTTCATCTATCTTTATCATGTCAAGAGCACTTGCATGTGCAATGTCAAACAGATCTTGCAAGTCATTTTGCCAGCTCTCTTGTTTTTGAAGTAGTGCAGGTGATTGCTTCTTCTTATTATTTCTGTTCTTCTTTAGTTTCTCCCACTCGTTGAAAAGTTTCTTTACTCTCTCCACGACATGACATTTCAACACTGTTGGGATGCGTGCCTTTTCCCACATCCATAACATCTCTAGCAGTCAACAAAGCCGCTGTTTTCACCTGTTGCTTTTTATTGATCTTGTAGTTCATAAACAATGCTAATGTTTCCCTTTTAGATGGAAGCTGGGTTTCTTTGAAGGACTCTATAGGATGTCCTATGAGCCAAACAACTGTTTTGTGACGCGTATGCCGCTCCATGAGTGCAACTCAGCAACTGCTATACAACCACTCTCAGCGAAAGCAGCAAAGATACTGAGTCAGTGACGCCGCACTTACACTGACGCGGCCGCCACAGTGACGTCACAGCAAAGAAATGATTCTAGAATGTTCGGCCACGGCGTCTATAGCAATGAAAGGGATGAGAAGGTTTACGGAAAGAGGTTCAGAGTCTGTTATGACTGCTATATGTTGCTGACTACCATTTTTGATGAAATCTGCAAAATAAATAAATGTACAATAAATACAAACTGAAAAATAACAATATACAAAATGTTCAATGGATGGTAGCAACCTCTAAAATGTCTTCAATTGTGCTGAAATTTTGCATGTTCAGTTTTTACACAAAATTAAATAAAATTAGAGGGTGTCTTCAAGTTTTTGAAATGATAAGTTATTTTGCATCACCCTAATATATATATATATATATATATAGTTTGGTAAATTCATGTTTTGTTAGATTCAAAACTGTGTTCGGATTGTTGGCAAAAAGGCTGTTAACACAGATATCGATGGCTTCTTTAATTGGAACATTGGTGGAGAGAGATACTATATCGAAACTACGCATATGAAGGTTAATTGAGTTATTTATGGTCCATTTTTCTTTAGCGAATTCGTAGGAGTTGGTGACGGAGTATTCGTTTTGGGTTAGGGGGTTGCTAGTTTGCAATTGTGGATGGTGTAAACCGAAAGGATGGGTCTAATGGGTAAGTTGGGCTTATGTATTTTGGGGAGGCCATAGAGAGTACCTGGGGATGAGCCGGAAGAACGTACTTGGTTATAAGTGCCTTCTGAAATTTTGTTCGGATCATATAGTTTTCTGAGGAAACGGTTGATTTTATCTTCAGGTTTTAGGGAAAGGGTTAAAGGATTATCATTAATCTTTTTAAATTTGGTGGGATCGTTAAGAACGCTGTTGACCTTATTAATGTAATCTGGTTTATTAAGAAGGACGGTGCCTTTGCCTTTGTCGGGGCGTGAAATGATAATGGAGTCGTCTTTAGATAGTTCTTTAAGGTAGGAGAGGTCTTTTCTATTAATAAGGGGGGAAAAAACTTTGAGGTTTAAAACTATAAAAATGTTTATTAGCGATGTGCGTGAGTGAGGACTTTAAAAACGGAGGTTGACTCGTGAACTATTGAAAATTTTTTTAAACTATGAAAGAGTTTTTCGAAGGATAAAAAGTGCTTAAAATAATTTATCTTAAAATTTGGCCGTTTAAAATCTAGGCTTAAGGAGAGGAGTCGTTTTTCATTAGTACTTAAGGTTCTATTAGAAAAGTTTAAAGTGGTTTGATCAGGATTTAGGGGCTGAAGGTTAGAGTTTAAGCCTAATAGGTTTAATTTTCTATTGTGTCGTTGTTGAATCTGTTTCCGGTAGATGTTGACGACATCTTTAATAGTTTGATTTCTTAACATTAAATAGTCGATAAGATTTACGGATTCTTTTAGTTGGGTTAAGAGAGAATTATATGGTACTTTTGCATTATCCTCCCAACACTAATTTTTTTTTATAACGGCTAACGCCTGCGGCGGGCTTTTTTTACCGTAACCTAACCTAACCAAACCTAATACCAACGCTAATTTTTTTTATAATGGAAGGAAATTAAGGACCATAACCAAACCAACATTATATAAAAAAATTAGTTAGTGTTGGGAGGATAATGCAAAAGAACCAATTATATTTAGCAAGAAGTCTCTTACTATTAGAATGCTTAAATTTAATTTCTTTACTCAACAATTTGCACTGGAACGATTTGTATATATTAGAGTTGTAGAGTCGTTTGTTGTAGAGTTTGAATTTAATAAATTTGGGAATAGAATTATAACTCTTACAGACGTTTAGGAAATGAACGTCGCAGTTTGTTTTCGTCCATTTTCGGTAAATGTTCTTGGAATCTTTGTACTTCTTCAGCGTGGCTCGGTCGTATCTTTCTATAACTTGGTTGAATGGTTTGTTCTTAGGGAAGCGTAGCTTGACGAGGAATACGAGGACGAAAAGATGGTACATGCTTATTAACAGACGTTTCGGAAAAGTTCAATTTCCATCATTAGTGCTAAAAAGTTTAAAAACAAATAGAAATAAGTAATTATAATAAACAAAAACGAACAATAAATTAAAATAGCGCAACAATTAGCGATAATTAATAATATGTTACAATATATATTAAATTAGAAGATTAAAAATGAAATGATATAAAGTATAAAAGTATGGACAATAAGTGAAATATAAAACGGTTAAAAGGTGAAACAGAATTGAAGGGGTTCTTACCAAATTGTTAACGTAATGAGAGACTAATTGTACAGAAGATTGGGAATGGTTGCTTGTTGAAAAAATTCCATATTAGAAAGATGGAGACAGGCGGAGTGATGGTGGATTTCTTTTGAGTTTGAGAGTTTATTTGACAATGTTTACATTGAAAGCGGAACTGTAGTCGTTGAGGGTTAGCTGGATACTGAGGATATAAAGGGACTCAAGTATGCGGAGGTCGATTAGTTGGTTGGCTGAATTAACGATTTTAAAATTTGAGGAAAGTAATGGGTGGTTGTGAAGGTGGCAATGATCTCTTATTGCTGATTTGGAGGGTTGTTCAAGGGCTGTGAAGTTCTTGTAGAAATCCCACGATGCTCGTCCACTCTTGTTTGATAATGGCGGATGGTACTGCCAATATAGTTCGTTTTGCAGCGAACACAATTAAAAGCGTAGATAGTGGACGAAGCAAGTGGCTGGGGTGTTTTTTCTTTATGGTTGAGGTAAGATTTCATACTATTGTTGTTGGTGAAGGCGAAATGAAATTTAATTTTGGGGTAAAGCGGGGTGAGTAAGAGACGGAGCTTTGAAAGTATTTTGTGGCTAATATGGTCGTAATAGGGGAATGAAAAATATTGTACGTCTTTTTTAACAGTGGGAACTTTAAGGGGGGGTTGATAAATATTATTAAGAAAGCTTCTGGTTAAAGACTGTAACAGATGTTTTGGGAAAGAGTTATTAATGAAGTTAAGAATGAACTCTATTTCATGGTGGAAGGATAAGTACGAGGAGCATAGATGATAGGCGCGGTGGATTAAAATTGTAATGCTGTTTATTTTATATAGCGAAGGGGTGTGGCTTAGGAAATTAGTACCTAGTCCGTGTACGTGGGTTTTTGATATATGGAAGTGCTGAATTTGTTGTTTTGTTTAGTTATTGTAATATCTAGGAAGGGTAAGGTGTTATTGGATTCGTCTTCTTTGGTGAACTTAATGTTTTTATGTTGGGAATTAAGGTAGTTAAGAAAAAGGTGGGCGTGGTTGGCATTGTGAAAAAGGAGAGAGGTGTCATTAACGTATCTTTTATATAGGTGTGGTTTATAATGAGTGGGGCAATGAAGTAGCCAGTTATTTTCGTGATGGCTAAGGAAGATGTTAGCTAAAGTGGCACTTAAGGGGGATCTCATAGCTAGTGAGTCGGTTTGTTGATAAAGTTGCTGGTTAAAGAAAAAATAGGTGTTTGAGACGGCAAGCGTAAGCAGTTTGGTAAATTCATGTTTTGTTAGATTCAAAACTATGTTCGGATTGTTGGCAAAAAGGCTGTTAATACAGATATCGATGGCTTCTTTAATTGGAACGTTGGTGTAGAGCAGGGGTCCCCAACCTTTTTGTGCCGAAGAGCACATTCAAGACTACCGGTAGTGCGGCGGGCACCATTTACTTTTTGAAGGCAAATTTATAGCTGGACTTAATAATGAACATAATACACAAAAAAAACATTTAATTCCTATGTAAAATAATGAACATAATTCACAAAAAAAAAACAAGGATGGGCTAACTAAGAATCTTAGAAAAATTATCAAAACGATAACTTAATTTATTTATAAAGAAATAATTATTTTCAAATAAATGAGCATCTGTTTCCGTAATTAACTACTAAAATTTAATAAAATGTTAAGTATGTTACATATTTTAAATATTTAGTAACTAAATATTTAAAATATGTAACATACTTAACATTTTATTAAAAATTTAAATAAAAACATCAATCGTAGTCAGTCAGTGGCGGGCACACGCAAAAGGGTCGGCGGGCGCCATGGTGCTCGCGGGCACAGGGTTGGGGACCCCTGGTGTAGAGAGATACTATATCGAAACTATGCATATGAAGGTTAATTGAGTTATTTATGGTCCATATTTCTTTAGCGAATTCGTAGGAGTTGGTGATGGAGTATTCGTTTTGGGTTAGGGGGGTTAAAGTGGGAATTAGGAATTTTGGTAGTTTGTAATTGTGGGTGGTGTAAGCCGAAAGGATGGGTCTAATGGGTAAGTTGGGTTTATGTATTTTGGGGATGCCATAGAGAGTATCTGGCGATGAGCCGGAAGAACGTACTTGGTTATAAGTGCCTTCTGAAATTTTGTTCTGATCATATAGTTTTCTGAGGAAACGGTTGATTTTATCTTCAGGTTTAAGGGAAAGGGTTAAAGGATTATCATTAATCTTTTTAAATTTGGTGGGATCGTTAAGAACGCTGTTGACCTTATTAATGTAATCTGGTTTATTAAGAAAGACGATACCTTTGCCTTTGTCGGGGCGTGAAATGATAATGGAGTCGTCTTTAGATAATATATATATGTGTGTGTGTGTGTGTGTGTTCCATTGTTTATTTGATTGATTTTAACCTTTCAGAAATGTAAAACAGTGATGCTGAATTATGAGAAGAATATGGTGAACTCGTAAAATGATTAACAGTGTCAGAGTTAAGGATATAAACTTCCTTAAACCTGAAAAATGGTAACACTTTATAGGGTGTCCACAAAGTCCCTTTGCATGAAAAACAAGGGCAACATTCGGATATGCTGTAATTTCACTGCAAAGGGACTTTGTGGTCACTCTGTAGACTAGGTTACCATGTGATGTTATAATTTTAGAGAGGTTGTTGTTTGTCATATACAGGGAGGCGTAGTATCGCGATACCTGTATCGCGATACATTTTCTGTCTTGTATCGTATCGCGATACATTTTTTATTATTTGTATCGTATCGAAAGATACGGTAACAAATAAGTGTCAGTAACACGATACTTTATCATAGACTCAGTCAGTGATCTTTCTCCTCCCCTCTCCATCTTCTCCCCTCCCCCTCGTCAAGAATTATCCACTTATTTAGCAAATAATTCATCAGACACTCAACAATTACACATGTATCTTTTGATAAACGAACTTTTCATAAAATACAACACAACACTGCCATCAAGCGCTCCGACTGAGAGATTTTTTAGCATAGCTGGAAATCTCTTTCCTTCAAAGAGAAACAGAATGTCTGATGAATTGTTTGAGAAGTCATTGTTTGTAAAATTCAATAAAAATAGAAAGTAATTTAGTTGTTTCATAATGTCATATATGATGTAATATATATATATATATATATGAAAATTATTTCACGAAAGTAACACGTGAAAAATAAGTTATTTATGATGAATAAAACCACGAAGGAAAGGAAACACAGAATGGTGCTCAAGCGCTTTCGTCTAATGACATCCTCAGGAACACTGAAGTACATAAAGGGGTACAGCCTATATATAGGTTACAGAAAAAACAACAACAACAACTATATATATATATATATATATATATATATATATATATATATATACACAATAAACGGAGAGATAAAAAAAAAAATTAAAAAATTATTAAACATTAAAGGATTGTGGGAGGAGCATACAAATTTGTAAGGGAAAAACTACCGATTTTTAGCACAAGATTAGCACAAGATCAAATTAATTGTTTCCAACCAATGTTATAGAAAAAAAAATTAAAAAAAAAAAAAAAAATACAAATTTATACTGGAAATCTGCCCGGGTTTTAGCACTTTGCCCTTCTTGTTTAGGTTCGATGTATATAAAAAAAAAAAAAAAAAAAAAATACAAGTTATTTGAGTAGCATACAAGTTTACCAAAGATTTAGCGTTCTACCCTTCTTATCTAAATCTGTTCTGAAGGAATTCAAAACAACAGGATCGAGTTGAAAAAGACCTTTGCTTATGTTGAAGTTATTTGTGAGTTGGATAATGGCAGACTCAAGAATATTTCTATTAGCAATGTTGCTAGAGTGAAATAAAACTGAAGCATTATTCCAATCAATACAGTGGGATAACTCTGACAAATGGATAAAAAGGGCACTGGACGACTGTCCTGTTCTACCGGAATATTGATGCTGTTTTATACGTGTGTGCAAATCCTTTCCCGTCTGACCTATGTAAAAGGAATCACATTGTTTACAACAAATTTTATAGATAATGCCTGAATTATTGGTTGGGCTATTTTTTACGATGATATTTTTCACAATATTGTTATATGAAAATACTACATTAATATCCAAAAGTTTAAGTACATTAGCAATGCCTAAAAAGCCCGGGAAAAATGGAAGTACTAAAATATTTTTTGACAAAGTATGAGTGTTATTATTCACACGATAGAAAGTTCGTTTTGCCTTGTTGAGACAAGATTCCATAAACGCAGATGGATAACACAGATCACTTCCAATACCGTTGATTTTTTCCAATTCGGCATCGATGTATTCCGGACTGGCGATCCTAAGGGCGCTGAGAAACATGACACCCCCACATGACACCCCCCACATGACACCCCCACTAAGAAGGCCATTTTTTCTTCAATGTTTCTCCGCGCCCTTAGGATCGCCAGTCCGGAATACATCGATGCCGAATTGGAAAAAATCAACGGTATTGGAAGTGATCTGTGTTATCCATCTGCGTTTATGGAATCTTGTCACAACAAGGCAAAACGAACTTTCTATCGTGTGCATAATAACACTCATACTTTGTCAAAAAATATTTTAGTACTTCCATTTTTCCCGGGCTTTTTAGGCATTGCTAATGTACTTAAACTTTTGGATATTAATGTAGTATTTTCACATAACAATATTGTGAAAAATATCAGTAAAAAATAGCCCTACCAATAATTCAGGCATTATCTATAAAATTTGTTGTAAACAATGTGATTCCTTTTACATAGGTCAGACGGGAAAGGATTTGCACACACGAATAAAACAGCATCAATATTCCGTTCGAACAGGACAGTCGTCCAGTGCCCTTTTTATCCATTTGTCAGAGTTATCCCACTGTATTGATTGGAATAATGCTTCAGTTTTATTTCACTCTAGCAACATTGTTAATAGAAATATTCTTGAGTCTGCCATTATCCAACTCACAAATAACTTCAACATAAGCAAAGGTCTTTTTCAACTCGATCCTGTTGTTTTGAATTCCTTCAGAACAGATTTAGATAAGAAGGGTAGAACGCTAAATCTTTGGTAAACTTGTATGCTACTCAAATAACTTTTATTTTTTTTATTTTTTATTTTTATATACGTCGAACCTAAACAAGAAGGGCAAAGTGCTAAAACCCGGGCAGATTTCCAGTATAAATTTGTATTTTTTTTTTTTTTTTTTTTTCCTATAACATTGGTTGGAAACAATTAATTTGATCTTGTGCTAATCTTGTGCTAAAAATCGGTAGTTTTTCCCTTACAAATTTGTATGCTCCTCCCACAATCCTTTAATGTTTAATAATTTTTTAATTTTTTTTTTTTATCTCCGTTTATTTTATATATATATATATATATATATATATATATATATGTATAGTTGTTGTTTTTTTTCTGTAACCTATATATAGGCTGTACCCCTTTATGTACTTCAGTGTTCCTGAGGATGTCATTAGACGAAAGCGCTTGAGCACCATTCTGTGTTTCCTTTCCTTCGTGGTTTTATTCATCATATATATATATATATATATATGTATTATACATTATATATATATTATATACAGTATATACATATATATGTATCTTATCGAATCGTATCGTAATACATGTATTATTCATATAGCTAGTATCGTAACGAGATACATTTTTGCCAAGGTATCAAGTATCGAACCGCGTTACTTTTCTTGGCCCCGATACACCACCCTGGTCATATATCACGTAAAAAGGAAGGCGAATGTGAAAAAGCTGCCTTTCGTGGAAGAATCATTGGTCTGTGAGGAGCTGGCAAAGGAATACAGGAAATTGCGAATCATTTCGGTATGCATCGTGACACTGTTCGTAAATAGATAAGATGGAAAGATGAAGGAAATCTCAAAGACAAACATAGATGTGGTGCTGCACGGAAAACAAACCGCGAACAAGACGAACAAATTGTTCCGGCTGTTACAGGAAATCCATTTGGTCTTTATCGTGAATTATAATTCGGAATAGCAGACCAAACGGTGAGAGAGCGCCTACACAAATTTGGAATCAATCACAGAGTTCCAGATGTAAAATAGAAGCTAAAGTAGGGTGTCCAGATTTGTGCTTGGAAAATTCGGGACAGGGGCGAATCTATGCCCTATAGCCTATGGGCTTATTTTGAAAACACTTTTTAATAGAGTAAATGAATACTAAATATAATAATCAACAGACGAGTCATTTTTTTGTCCCGAAAACGTTTTCCTAAAGACCGGGACAACTCTCTGAAGACCGGGACATGTCCCGGAAAACAGGGACGTATGGACACTAGGGCAGGGCGAAAATATATCGAATTCAATTTGTCAGTATAAAACATGGCTAAAAAGGAGCTCTAGTACCCACCTATCATAAAAACATCAACTTTTATAGCCTATGAATATGTGCATTCGCGCAACTTTGGCCTCACTTTTGAAGAAAAGCCAAAATTTTGAAGCAAATTTAGTTTGGTTAAAAATTATAACAATATTTCCTTTTATAAACCAAAACATGTGTTCATCACTAAATTATATGAAGTGTAACTGCTATCCTCTTTTTGGTTCACTTAAAATCTGACTGTTTCCCTTTTTGGATTCTCTAGCCGAGATTTCTTGCAGAGAATAACCATTCCATGGCGGGCGTCATGTCCGTAGACTTTTTCACTTGCAGAGGAGATTTCCTTCACATTTCTTTCAACTGCCTGGAAATGACACGGGTATATGTCAAGAATTATGGGTTTTTGGCAGTTATCAGTGCTACTTATAACATCAGAGAGTAAGGAAGAAACAATAATATCCATTTCGTTCCAATCAATCATATCCTGTAGGTCGAAGCTGAGAAGTTGAGCCTGATGGATTTCTTGTCAAACATTCGAATTTCACCCGGTATAGCACTCCTTTTAGCTTGTAGCACTTTTTCGACTGCTAGCTTCCGAATATCCTTAGTCTTGTTAGTGATAGCAGATAAAAGGATATTTTCAGGATGACAAAAGTAACAGTTGTTTTGCAACACAGGACGAATAATGTCTTGGTCGATTGTATGTAGTTTTTGATAGAGCTCGATCATGAAGAAAAAGTTTTTGGTCTCATCCTGGCAAGACCAGTTTGCTTTGATACGGAACCATGCAGGAGCATAGAAGTTCAGTATAAAATGAGCAATCCTTTGAAGTGTCTCTAATGGTTTTTCGTGCGACATGTAATAACGGAAGAGACGATTTGCTTTTGTCAGCCACCGTGCATTATTGAGAGACTCAGGTTGAGTAGTTTCTAACAATTTGATAGCTGGACCGCTATCATGACCGTTTTGAATTGACAAACACGCCTTATGGAGGTATTGCTGGTCACTGCTGAGATCTGCTAGCACTTCTTCTGGTAGGTCCATCACTTTTCCAGCGAGAGGTGGAAATTTTTGCGATTGGTTTGTTCTTTGGATCAAAGTTCATATCCTTGCCGATTTTGCCCTGTGAACTTCTAGGTCCTGTCGTTTGACCGTCAAGAACTTCCAGGTATTTTCTCAAGGGAAGCTCATTAGTGTGAAGTAAGCAAATAAACCATTGTCATGGTCTTCCCAATTCAGCTCTAGTTTCCTAATTACTCCATTTGATTTACCTGTATTTATATTAGTTACATCACATATTACTGCTTTTAAAGTCGATGCAGAGTTGGTGTCAGTAATTACCGATATAATTTCTTTAGCAATATTACTTGCCCTTCCATTTTCAGGAGCAACATGGTCAAATTATTAATTTCCTGGAAATGAAACTAACACATAGTGGTCTTCATTCAAAGTCCGCTGGCATTCTGCCACTTTTAAAAGAGTTTTATAAATTTTTCCATCAAATCCAAAGCAAACTATTCCTTTATTCTGTTCTTTATGCTTCTTTCTTTCTATGCTTTTCCACAAGGTTCTTTGACGACGTTGTTTACTGGGATCAATCGTAGTATTTTCAGATAATAGATTAAGATCTTTTAAGAGAGCATTAGCAATTAAACAAGCATCACGGTTGCTTATTTTGCATCGATCAACTGCCTTGCATAATTCTGGATATTGGTGTACTCGCTCAAATCGAAATCTTCATTTTGATGACCTTTTTCACTTTCAGAGCTGATCTCACCAATATCACAAGGATTCAACTGCATTTCCTGGACAAAACTCTTTTGTTTATCTTTAAAGAATTGTCTTTTATGCTTGCTGTCTTCCATTTGTTATAGTTTTGAAGTTTTCACTTTGTCCAACTTACCTATATTCATTTTTCGTTCAGTATGTTGATCAATCCAGAACTCCCATTCATCATTCGGGATTTTTTCCGCCTTAACGCATTTACACACTTCTTTTACGAGAACCGGAGGCATATCACTTGCAACATACGTCAAATAAATTTCTGAAGGAATCATATTTACTTTGATAAGTGCTAATTCTTTTACTCATGGGATATTTTCTAAGTGCTTGTCCCTTCTCAATTAATCTCTTTACCTTAATTACTATGCTTTTGAAGTCGATTGTTGGAATGGAAGCACGGATCTATATATCAGTCACTTCTTCCGCGATAATTTCAGCGTATTTCTGAGTGCTAAATGTTGCAGTAATGAGCTTATGTTTAAGATAAGCTTTGAATACATCCTCACAAGTTGGTTGCCAGGAAGCTCTGCTGGCGTTCCGAAAACAGAATGCTTCACTTTTTCTCTTGTTATACCAGAAGAG
Source organism: Bathynomus jamesi (assembly GCA_023014485.1). Classification (NCBI taxonomy): domain Eukaryota; kingdom Metazoa; phylum Arthropoda; class Malacostraca; order Isopoda; family Cirolanidae; genus Bathynomus; species Bathynomus jamesi. The sequence goes on from JAJOZX010003047.1 coordinate 107,144, forward strand.
GCCATTGCAAGCTATGCTATTAATTTGAAACAAAAGAAAATAAAATGCTGAATCAGGAAACACATGATAGGTCAAACAAATGATAGGCCACAAATACACATGTAGGTATACAAATACACATGATAGGTCAAACACATATGGGTCCTACATTTTAAAATAAGCAAAAACAATGTTTATTAATGGTTTTTTGATAGACATTGTCATTAATTGAGTTTATTGTTGAGATCCTCATACCTGTGAGGCGAAAAATTAATTTAAGGAAACATGCTAAAAAGGATCTTTTGTGGCCTTTGTTCGCAATTTATTTTTTCATAGTTGCCAACACCGAAATTAATATTTCTTAAAGATATGACTTATTCCTTAATCAGTAACTACTCGGGCATCTTTTTCACCATGTTTCATTAAATTAAATTTTTTCAACCCACCCTAATGGACACCCTAGGCCAGTAATGACGAACCACTGACCCGCGGGTTACAAGTACTGACCCACGAGGCAATTTTTAGTGACTCACGAGCTCTTATTTAAATAAAATATGACTTCAATTTTTAATATTTTCTGCCTTACAGTTTTAAAATTATTTTATTCTCCCACCGAAATAAACAGCTGATACACATTGAAACATTTTGAAACGTATAGTATACGTTTAAAAACGTGCGTGTATGTATGACAACCGACTCATGGTGCGCGCCGCGCGGTCATCCGCTTTCCCAGTTTTGCCAAATTAGTCGTGTCAAATTATTCGTGCAGAAATTATCACCCGTAAAAAAATGGCTACAAAAAAACGAAAAAACTAGTTCTGAAGGTAGTGGAACTGGAAGGATATTTCATAAAGAGTGGACTGTGAAATACGGTGTTATTAAACGAAATAATAAAGCTTTTTGTTGTATTTGCAAAGTGGACATTGTTGCTCGCTTTTATAATGTTAAGCGACATTTTGAAAGTAACCACAAAAATTTGTGCTCAGTGTCAGATGAGGAAAGGAATGAAATTATTATGTGGCAACTAAACCAAGAGCAACAACAATTTGCTATTTTCAAAAGAATTTTTAAACCAAACAACAATATTACAGCAGCTAGTTTTCATTTATCATCTACCATTGTTCAACACGGAAAACCACTTTCTGATGGTGATTATTTAAAAGAAGCTTTTATAAACTGTTCATATTATTTATTTGAAGATTTGCAGGATAAAGATCAAATAATTAAACGTATTAATGAGTTGCCTGTGGTCAGAAATACGGTCAAAGATAGAATAATTATCATGGACAAAGATGTATCTGATCAACTTTTATTGGATTTGACAAATGCTGGAATGTTTTCAGTTTGTTTGGATGAAAGTACAGATGTCACATCATAGGCCCGTCAGCAGTTATTGCAAGATTTTATTCCGAAAATATAATGAAGGAAGAGCTAATTAAATTGATGACACTGCCTGAGAAAACCACAGGACAAGATATTATGAAGGAATTGAAGAAGGAATTCATCCAAGTGGGTATTAATTTCAGAAATATTGTATATGTGACGACTGATGGAGCTCCGCGTATGATTAGAAAAAATGTTGGATTTGTTCAATTACTTAAACAAGAAGTGAAACACCCTTTAGTTGAATTTCATTGTATTTTATACCAAGAAGCTCTTTGGGCAAAAAAAAGTTTAATCACTTGAAAATGTGACGTCTCTTGTGACAAAGATTGTCAATTTTGTAGTTGCTCACGATCTTAAACGTCAATTTACCAAACTATTAGATGAGGTTGACTCTCAATTTTCAGGGTTAGTCATGTATAACAATGTCAGATAGTTAAGTCGTGGTCAAGTTTTGAATCGCTTTGTTGAATTGTTAGAAGAAATAAGATATTTCTTGAATAAAAAGGAACATGAATATCCAGAACTGACTAACATGAATTGTTTGAATGACTTACATTTTTTCGATGATTTCACATTGCATTACAATGCTTTAAATAAAAAGTTGGAAAGTCGCGGCTATGTTGTATCATCAATGTTTGAAAATATTGAAGCTTCGGAAAAAAAACTATAAATATTTTCTCAAAAGATCTGGAAGAAGAAAAATTTTAATATTTTCCATTATTGCAGAAACACTGCTTGCCTTCAAAATATTTTGCAGACAATGAAGAAAATAAATCCGACGTACTCAAAAAGTATTCTTCAATAATAAGAGATGCCAGACAATCACTTTCAGAAAGGTTTTCACAATTCTGACAAATTGATGCAACATTACAATTCATCCAATTCCCCCATACTATTCAATTTGAAAATCTTCAGTTATCAGCTTTTCATTGGGCTTGACATTGGTAATTTAGAAATGGAATTAGTTGACTTCCAAGGAGGTGCAGTATGGAAGACTAAATTTATTGATCTTAATCTGAAGTTACAAGAAAAGGAATTGGAGTCGTAAATTTTGGGTGTAACCAGAGAACAACAATCGATAGAAAGAGTAGAGAACCTTTTTCTTGCAGAATGGAACTCTTTACCAAATTCTTTTGCATCAATGAAAAAGCTAGCATTAACTCTGCTAACACTGTTTGGTTCATCTTATTCATGTGAACAGTTGTTTTCCGCCATGAATTTCGTCAAATCCACCACTAGGAATCACATTGGCACATATATTAGTGCTGCATGTGTGAGACTAAAGACAACTAAATATAAACCTCTGATAAAACATTAGCAGCTAAAATCCAACAAGTTTCTTACCAAAAATATTAAGGAAATAAATTATTGTGACTCATTTTCGTTTTTTTTTAAATGAAAAGTAACAAAAATGACCCGCCAGCAAAAAAGGTTCGCCACCACTTCCCTAAGCTAAAGGAGAGATATCATGAAATTAGGTTAGCTTTTGCGAGCTAATATGCCGATCCCAGCATGGAATTTTCGGGATGTCATTTTCATAGATGAGAAGAAATTTTCTTCGACTAGTTGCCAGCAAAGGAACGACATACGATACTGAAGACAGAACATCTTTGAAGAGGAACGAAATGACCACGCGACGTTGAATTTTTGGTACTGGATTAATATTCACACACACACGGCGAAATCACTCCTACCTTCGGCCGCTTTAATTCGGAGCAGTACATTAAAATTCTTGAGAAAGTGATCTTGACTTCGGTAAGAGCATATGCATTTCCATATCCTGAAAGAAAAATATTTATTCACGATAAAAGTCCCATATATGCGTCAAGCAGTAGCGGATTTACGGGGGGGGGGTCGTTGGGGACGGCCCCCCTCCTTTTACCAATTTGGCGCCCCTTTTTGTCAATTTGGCGCCCCTTCCAATTGCTTTATTTTTTATAATAAACTTTTTAATTTCTAAAAGCAAAAAAGTACATACTTTTTTAAATTATGAAAATATCAACAATACCTTTGTAAATACTTGGCAACTTACCTTTCAATTTTATTTTAAGAAACTGTTTAAAAATAATATTTCCCTTTGTATACTCAACTAAATTATGCTTTCCAGCTTTACATATTCATTTATTAATGGTTATAAGCATTTGTAGACACAAGTTTAATGTGCTTGTAAACCCTTTGCGTAGTATTCACATTCACGATCTTCCTCTCTCTAAATGACTGATTCAGGTAATACTTTGAACAGATGGATTAGATAACGTCAATCAAATTAGTTCCAATACTGTATTTACTACCAGAAACCTGGTCTTTAACTACATTTTAGTAAACGCTAAAAATTTGCCTGCTGGTGCTTAAAGGGTTAACATATGTATTTTTAATTCCAGTCTATGTAATTATATATAAATATAATTAAACATTATTTTGGCGCAATTTTTACATATGTAAAGGTCCGACCCCATTTTCAAAAATCCTAGATCCGCTACTGGCGTCAGGAATGTTGTGACGATGGTTTGAGGAGCAAAGACTCATCGAATTTTAAACTGCCCAAAAAAATGCTGATACGAACTCGACAGAAAATGTATGGGCCAATATCGTAAACTGTTGGGACCCACAATAAGAACGGACGCGAGAGGCATTACTGCCTCTTTAGAGCATGAGACTCTCTTGGAAGGATGCACCACATCACATAGAGATGCGTCGAGTCATTGCCTCAAAGACTTCAATCAGTTATGGAAAAGAGCGGTGGATGGGCAAAGTAATGAATATTTATGTAAAAGCAAATACGATTATCTGTCTGTCTGTCTGTCTCTTTATATATATATATATATATATATATATATATATATATATATATATATATATAATATATATATAGAGGGTGTCCGAGAATTATCTGTACAATTTTTGGCTGTTATTAAAAGTCAACCATGAAGTGTAGAAATCCCAGTGTTGTCCCATTTTACAGAGAATCTCATTAAGTTTTTTCTGATACCACGTTTTGACAAGATTTTTAGAAATGTACGCGGGTGACAGACATTGATGATTTAAAAGCAAGAATCACAGCTGCTATTGAGCGAATTGATGTGGATATGCTGCAGCGTACATGGCAACATTTGGAGTATCGATTGGATGTTTTGCGAATCACTAATGGTGCACATATCGAATGTTTGTAACAACGTTACTTTAATAAAAGAAACTTTTGAAAATACAGATTCTAAATAATCTTGTTTAAGAATTTTACGTGTGTTATCAACAATTTTATTAAAAGATGAAATTGTACAGATAATGTTCGGACACACTGGAATTTCTAAAAAACTTGTCAAAACTTGGTATCAGAAAAAACTTAATGAGATTCTCTGTAAATGGGACAACACTGGAATTTCTACACTTCATGATTGACTTTTAATCACAGCCAAAAATTGTACAGATAATTCTCGGACACCCTGTATATATATATATATATAATATATATATATAAAATAAATAAGCATCGACGACTATTTATTGACGACGGAAACATTACGTTTTCAAGAGTTTCAATACACTGCTCCGAAGATAGGAGCGGTTTCGCCGAGTGTGTGGAGATTAATCCAGCCCAAACATCACACGTCACGTGGCCATTCGCGCCTCTTCGAGGATGTTTCCTTTGAAGTATCGTATGTTGTTCGTTCGTCAGCCATGAAGTCTTCCATAAATAGCCAAAGAAAACGTCTTCGTATGTGGGAAAATGACACGTCCCCTGTAAAACTATGTTGGTCGTTTGTTTGTAGAAGAAACATTTGTAATTTAACAGTATATAAAAATACTTATATACAGTATATATAATTTTTTTTATGTAGTAAGGAAGGGGCTAAGGGCGAACTCCCGCAAAAGTGACCCTACCCAGAAGACAGAGAGAGCTAAAAACAAGGTCTCCAAGGCTAATGATGCCATTTTTCTTTTTTTTTAATAGAAATTTTGAAAAGGTTGTGTAGTGTGTAAGATGCAGGAATGTGAGTAGGGGAAAAAGCGTGCGTTTGAGAACATACTGGACTGGTCACAGGGTAGATGAGACACGGCAAAAGATTAGCTAAGGAGGACAGTGAGAGGAGAAACGGGAGTTCCAGCACTCCCTATCTCCTGCCTAATATCAACCCCGGAGTATTTTCCTGGTCATAAGCATACGGGACGTGGGGTCTAGGGGGGCTGCAGTCCCCCAGATTCGCAAGTTTCCAAATATTTTCGGGCAAATGCCTCAAAATTCGGGCAAAGTCCCAAAACAATGGCGGAAATTTGGAGTTTATTAAAATTAGACTCATATATACTAATTAAACCAAACATAATAAATTATGTTGCTTTATGTATTTTTTAATTTTTTTTATGTAATTTCATTTTTGAGGTACTCGTACAATCTTTTCAATTTATGTTCTCGAGAAATTTGTTATCTGATGGCAAAAAAATTCAGTGTTTTGTTACAGTTAATTTTTTATGGAATATGCATGAAAAATATATATATATTTTATCATACTCTGTGAATATATGCGCATTATTCCAACACATTCTTTCATTTCCTTGCCATGTTAAATTCACTACGTATGTCGGCATCGGAAAATTGGGCACCTTGGAAATTTTTCGGCAAATTGTGAGTTGCTCACCCGAAAAAATTAAGCCCGTACGCCTATGACCCTGGTCGATTGGTGTCTACAACCTCCTCCACACTAATAACCAGTAAAACTCTTGCTTAAGATATATCTACTCGCATGTTTTCTTACGGGTATTTTCTTATAAGTAACAATTGAATTGTAATTCGTAATATTGTTGACAACGATTTTGAATTGCATCATATTATACAAATAACTACTCATTCATACATTTCGGAGTTTAGTTCATACTTTTAAGAAAACTATAATATTTCATATTTACAGTTATGATAATGAAAACACACAGATGCTAAAATATTTATTTAGGTATACATAGACGTAGTACATACTACTAATAACAAATTAATAAACTTATGATCGCCATGAGATATAGAGTATTATATATGTACAGGGTGTCCCGTAAGTCTGGACCCATAGGGAAAAATAATAAAATTACAAAATAGTCCAAAAATTTATTACATAATCTGTTCAAAGTGTCCGCCGTTGTGTCGCACACATAGTTGAAGACGCAATCTCCACTGCGACAGCACTTTCTGAATCACAGTCGCAGAAATTTCTTGACACGCCTCCACAATGCGTGCTTTAAGGTGGAAAATGTTCTGAAGTTTGACCTCGTACACTTTGGCTTTCAAGTGGCCCCACAAATAAAAATCATAATAAAAAATAATTAAAAAATAATAATAATAAAATAATAATAATAACAATAAAAAAAATATATTATAAATCCCTATGGGTCCAGACTTACGGGACACCCTTATATTACAACTCAGACTGGTCCCTGAGAAACTTTTATGTTACACACAGACAGTGCATGGAACAAGGAACTCTTCTGGGAAAATTATAAACACTATAATCCGAATAAGTAATGGTAAATGACAAATAATACAATGTGGGCGATGGGTCACTCGCCCCACCAGTAGCCCAGCGTCTTAACCACTAGGCCACCCAGGGTACTCATTTATCTACCAACCACTTTTTTATTGTGTGGAAGGATGAACAGCTGGGTTTTGCTGCGCGCCGGCTGCCGTCACGAGGTCTCGATCCCGGGCCGATGGAGTCGTAGTCAGCGACGCTAACGACTACACCACCGAGGCGCATATATATATATATATATAATTATATATATATATTATATATATACACACACACACACACACACACACACACACACACACATATATATATATATATATATATATATATATATATATGAAAATTATTTCACGAAAGTAACACGTGAAAAATATTTATGATGAATAAAACCACGAAGGAAAGGAAACACAAAATGGTGCTCAAGCGCTTTCGTCTAATGACATCCTCAGGAACACTGAAGTACATAAAAGGGTAACAGCCTATATATAGGTTACAGAAAGAAAAAAAAAGAAAAATAAATAAAATACATACATACATACACACACACATATATATATACATACATATCTATATATACATATACATATATATATATATATATATATATATATATATATATATTATATATATATATATGCAATAAACAGAGAAGTAAAAATAAAAATTAAAAATTAAAAATTAAAGGATTATATCAGTGAGGCGTACAGATTTGTAAGGAATAATATCGATTTTTAGCACAAGATCAAATGGATTATAAAAATACAAATTTATATTGGAAAACTGCCCGGGTTTTAACACTCTGCCTATGGTCAGGTTTCGATATATATAAAAATAAAATGCAAATTAAAAGTTAATAAAGTAGCAGTTTTCCAATATAAATTTGTATTTTTATAATCCATTTGATCTTGTGCTAAAAATCGATATTATTCCTTACAAATCTGTACGCGTCACTGATAATCCTTTAATTTTTAATTTTTAATTTTTATTTTTACTTCTCTGTTTATTGCATATATATATATATATATATATATATATATATATATATATATATATATATATATATTATGTATATATAGATATGTATGTATATATATATGTGTGTGTGTGTGTGTATGTATGTATGTTATTTATTTTTCTTTTTTTTTTTCTTTCTGTAACCTATATATAGGCTGTTACCCTTTTATGTACTTCAGTGTTCCTGAGGATGTCATTAGACGAAAGCGCTTGAGCACCATTTTGTGTTTCCTTTCCTTCGTGGTTTTATTCATCATATATATATATATATATATATACAAAAAATAGAAGTGAAAAACAAACACGTATTCTCGAATAAACAAATTCTAACACTGACTCCAAAACAAATTTCCGCGTCTGACCAGCGAGTGCACAAAGTTCAAAACTTTCACCTAAAATCTTTTGTCACGGACTGACAGCACTTGTGAGCATTTCCGAAAGAAAAGAATTAGGATAAGTGTTTTTAACTCTGGCTGCATCAAATAACCTGAAATCCGGTTTTATCAGACACTTTTCTTTTTATTTTCAGTCGCTCCAAAATGCTCTGAAAAAGCATCTAACCACTTCAGCATCGCCAAGTACGAACAGGCGAGAATTCCTTGCAATGTAAAAGCAAACCCGACTATGGTGAAATTTCACTGGAGTTTCAACAACACAGCTGAGTTGGTCGAAGTTCCGAAAGACAGGTAAACTCAAATCAAATAACTTACGCTGTATACAAACTTGGAAGTGTATATATATATATATATATATATATATATATAACTTATATATATACTGTTAACTGGAGGTCCTGTAATAATGTAGGTTAAATACATAGATTGTTTATGGGTCACCACGTGATCTTTCATTCTAAACAAATAAATGTCATTAATAAAGGAAACTAATAGACTTCATGTTTTTTTGCTTAATAAGTAAGAATAAAAGAATTTAGTGATATAACAAGTAAACAGTTTATATTGAAATGTGCAAATATTACAATTAGTGAATGTTGAGAATTAAAGACTAGTTAAATGAAAGACAAATGTACAGTGATTCAATAGTATTACAGGATGATAAAATATAGTACATAATAAACAATAATAAACGTACATGCTGCATTACGTTAACGTTACATAAAAATACGGGTCCGATACGCAGTATTAAAGACATTTTTGATTAGGCTGAAAGTTTGTATAAATGTGTATCTGAATAAAACGGGATCCGAATACAACACTGAAAAACACTGTAGGCCAAGTGAGGTAGGCCTAAGCAGAGAACATAAGAACTGAACTAAGGTACGCTGGGCTGGAGGGCGCGGGGACCTCTAAGCAACACTTTCATTGAGTTTGTAATAGGCGGTGAACGAGAGCCTAGTGTTCTCCGAATGGTGCCTGATGACGGACTAGTTTGAAACTGCACCCTTTAACCGCTCGACGAAAGAAAATCCGTTAGAATGTATTTTAAGGCTTCTCACGGTTGTAACTAACGGAGGTGTAAGAGAACATTCGTCAGCGTTTATGAGCGGTTATAATCTTGTAGGGGTAAACAGAGTTCGTTTCAAAAAGGAAAACAAAGACGTTTCAGTAGTATGATGGCAAAAGGGCCTCCGTTATACGGGCCCCCCCCTTCCTTAAGTTCCTCACCCATTTATGGGACCTTACCGTCTTTAATGAGGGGCATTTGGGGGTTTGTAGCTTGAGGGCCCCTTGCGGGGCCGCATCCTCCTTGAAATTTTTTTTAAAAATCCCCCTCGCCTTCCTTCACAATTCTGAAGAAAATATTTAATTCTGATAACCCTAACCTACATCATTTTGCAGTTGATTATTATTAAATTGTTGATTATTTTACTATTGTAGTTACCCCAGAATATGTCTTCTCACGTTTTCTATCATGGCTGCTCACGTTATCTCTCATAGAGCATTGTTCTAACTAATTCATATAAACACATATCATGTAATTCATATAATAATAATAATATTTAGATACTCAAATAAAAAGGTGTGCCATTCCACTTAATTGTAATTATCATACAGTTTGGTATATGAAATATTTTGACGGTTTTCTGGCGCGCATAAGGCCATTTTCTGAGCCACCTTTCTCAGAGGCTAGAATGTAACGTTTCAGAACATTCTAAAACGTTTTGTGAAATATTTGAAGTGACTCATGATTTATGAAGCTATTTTACCACCTCGGCTTGCAGTGAGGGGATAGATTTAGTGATTATCTACTGATATTTTTTTTGTTACTGTTCACATGTGAGTATTATTCTGTTATATTTTAGAAAAAGCTATTTCTACGCATATTATAGTGATACATTGAGCAAAATTTAATTAACAACTTTCATTTGAGCTAAAATTAGGTGGTTCATTTTTAGTACAACTGAGCAGTATGAGGCCTATTTCAATGTTCTAAAGAATACTTTTAGGATGTGTTTCTTTAGTTTTTTTAGAGTACATGAACAAATTATTTGCATTACAGACAACAGATAAATTAGCATTTTATAACATTTTGAAACCAAAAAAGCATAATGTGTTTAGCATTTGCAGATAAATTTGTTCTTGCCCATTTCAGCTCTTTTTTTAACCAAGAATTTTGCGCTGAAAAGAGTTAATACCTGTCTGTAGTGGATACTTAACTGTTGTATTATTGTTTTTATTTCAGTGTGAACTCATTAAGAAAATGGCTCAAGTCAGAACAAGGACGAAATCAAGTTCTCATCTGAGTAATCTTGTTGACACTGGCCGGGAGCTGTTGGTGTCTGAACTGCCAACTGTGAGGGATATCCTGAGGTATGGCATCTACTTGAGGAAGCAAAGTGAAGATGACAGGAGGAACTACCCAGTGGACAAGCTGGTGAGTGACATCTACCCTGGTCTGATCCCTGGTCCAAACACTACTCTTCTCTGAGGATCAGAAGGAGAGGATTGAAGGGGTGGAGAGAATCCTGGCCATCAGGGGAGAGGGGGACCCGGACACTCAGCTGGGGGACTCCTCTGTTAGGAGCAGAAGGACACCTGACATCAATTGTGATGCTTCCAGCATCGGTGACTTGATCAGCTGGTCAGAAGGTGTGTCAGAGCCACCTCTCACCTGCTCTCTAAGCACCTCAGAGGTGAAAAACTTCATCAACACCCCCATGGAGGTGCGCAACTGGCCCTGCCACACACAAAGCATTGAGAGGGTTGTTAAAATGGTGACTGAGGCTTCTGCTAAGTACTTCTCACAGGAAAAGAGGGATGGAGGGATCAGGGCTCAGGAGACCAGCAGGAAGCTGATGTCCAATTCTGAGTCAAAGCAGGATTTGTGCAACCTGGCAAAGTTCAAGATGTCAGGAGAATGATCTTTGTAATTATATCCAGTGATATACATGCAGTTCACCTATTAATAAATATATGTAAAGTTGATTTGGCCTTGTCAATATAAATGATTTACCTTATATCTTTTAACATATTATAAAGGGGTTCAAAAGGGTAAAATTGGCAATTTAGAAATACAAAATGATGTAGGTTAGAGTTATCCTATCCAAAAAAGAAGCTCATATTTGAATTACCCATGTAAAAACACATAATTTAGACACCCCTGATGGTAGGATTTCCTTCAGATTCATGTTGTCACCTGAGTACGACCCGCCCTATTCCTTCATGGTCTTTCATGAAACAAAAACAAACTAACAAAAAAAATTCCTCCTAGGGTTCCTTCACCGTCTTTCGAAACAAACAAACAAACAAACATTTCCAAGGTCGGGGATAGGTTAATCTAAATTTCATTTTACGCAGCGTTTAAATACGAAAAACCATAAAATAAAATTCCATAATAGACAACCTATCTAATTCGAAGACGTGTAAGAGCTCAAAAAATACAGCAAAAAGCCTTAAAAATAAATTTTGGCCAACTGATTCATCATTTCGGCTTAATTTATTAATACCGATACCACACAAAATAAGATTAGAAAAATACAGTTAACTCATAAACAAATTTTGTCTTGTTCAAATGTTTGTATTGGAAATAGATCCAGAAACTATTAACTAAATTCATTTTAATTTCATTTATCGAATCTAAGGAGAGGCTAATATATTTCAATCTATTCGCATAGCAACGTGGTAACAATCATCATGAACAGCAAATATTATCATTATTATCATAGCTGATTATATATATATATATATATATATATATATATATGTACAGTATATATATATATATATATATATGTGTGTGTGTGTGTGTGTGTGTGTGTGTGTGTGTGTGCAGTATATATATATATATATATATATATATCAGTCCTTTTAAAAAAGACTAGGATGAACACGCGAATACATGCAATTTATATTTTATAAATTCAAATATCGATGTCTTCCTTCATTGTCATATAGTTCATCGAGTTAACCTATAACTGCTGTTCTAAGCTACGTATCTGTAAGATAAAAGATAAATTTAAAGAAATGCCACCACTAATTCATCCATTTATATCACTAGTTATGCCAAGTTGTGTAATGCGCAAAGAAAATTCGACCTAGCCATGCATATTCGAATAGATTCAAATACTGAATCATCAAATCTGTCTCTAAACATCCACTTAAACATTATTATTATTATTGTTATTATTATTATCGTATATGTACAAGATTATTTAAATTAAACATCTGATTTCCTTCAAAACAGTTGGCAACTCAATCTTTTAACGTGTCTAATTTATTGTTTCGATCATAATTCTTTTTACTCAGGCAGGCTATGAACTCCATCATAAGGAAAATAGCGATCATGCGAACATTATGCTGTTTATGCTTCTATTTCAAAGCCTACGGTCCTATTGGGCTTATCAACAACAACATACCGTTAACAATATAGAGGGTGTCCCATAAGTCCGGCATCATAGGAGAAATTCATATTTTTCTATTTCTACAAACCATAATTCATATTTTTCTCTTTCTACAGGCCATAATATCTGTGAGCAAGGAAGAACGAATCCAGATAATTCTACTCATAGGAAATCGGAGTCAAAAAGAGGCCGCTGCTGAATTTAACAGACTGCATCCAGACCGCGAGCCAATAACACAGAGTTGTGTTAGCAGACTTGTTGCAAAGTCTCTTTGACTCCGATTTCCTATGAGTAGAATTATCTGGATTCGTTCTTCCTTGCTCACAGACATTATGGCCTGTAGAAAGAGAAAAATATGAATTATGGTTTGTAGAAATAGAAAAATATTAATTTCTCCTATGATGCCGGACTTATGGGACACCCTGTATAATGCACATAGACACACACCCACACACACGCACAGAAACATATATATATATATATATATATAACACAATAACCAGATAAGTAGGTTTGTGCCAAAAAAAACTTTCTTAATATATGCAATTAAAAGAAAACGGCTAGGGAGTTTTAATGGGGATACTTGGATATTTCTATGACATGCGTTCTAAACAGAGCCTCTCTCCACAGCTCATACTCATGATCATCTTTGATTTATGAATACCCAACTATAAATATTTGGCCAAAAGCTACAACTTTAACACAACTACATTCTGCATCACCAGCAAAGATTAATTTATTTATCCTCGTATTAGCTATACAAAAACGACAAACAAACAAAACATCTTTATTGCGGATCATTCACAATCCATAGCCACTTAACCTAACATACAAACTCAATCTTACGTATTATACACTGAACTTAATACAAAAATAAGCCCAACAGAGCCACTTAACCTAGCGTACTGGCATACTGTTTGATTAATTATCTGGCAATTTTATGTATATTGTTATTACACGAGACATCATTAACTGAAAAAGGTCATTTGTATACGCAGGAGAAAATAATTGTCGCTTTGAAAAAATCAATGAAATTATGAAAATAAAAGAATTTAATGAAAATGCTGATGAATTATGGGAAGCTGAGTTCATACAATAATTATTATGATTTTGTGGAAACTACATTTTAAATTATTAATTACAGAACAAACAAAACATCTTTGTTGCGGATCATTCACAATCAGTAGTGACTTAACCTAAAATACAAGTACAATCTTCCCTATTATACACTGAACGTAATACAAAATAAGGCCAACATAGCCACTTAACCTAACATAGAAGTACAAAAATAAGGCCAGCATAGCCATTTACCCCAACATACAACTCCAATCTTATTATGACACAACTTAATATGCATATATAATCTTTCCTACATTAAAAATAATGTATTGTAAACAAGCAGCTGTCTGATCCAAGACTGCTATATAGGTGAGAGGCACACAATATCTGAAGACAGGATATTGCACAATAACACATTAGAGCTGTTTCGGACCCTATTAATGAAATTATATATATTCTTCCAGATTAACATTTGGCTGGTAGGTAGGTTACGCGTAGTAAACATAAAACTGGCACGAAGGATAGATATCACCGTTGTGCGATAGTACAGCTTTCAAACAAAACTTTGATGAATCGATAAAAATACTCCATTCCTTAGGATTGTGATTCTCCGACCTTATCTTCGTTAAAAAGAGGTATCAATCAGTCGAGTGAGATCTTTGTTCTCTCCATACCATTAGGACCCGCTTATATATATATATATATATATATATATAATGTATATAGTATAGTGTCACCAAATTAAGAGAGAGGCAATGGATTTTTTCATCACTGAAGGAAAATAGCTTGGTTATCAGGGAGCCAAGACTTTTTAAACAGCTTCCAAAGAATCTCAGGAGCGCCACAGCAGGCAAAGTTAACGTCTTCAAAAGAAAACTAGATGCTTGCCCCAGTACGGTACCAGATGAACCCGGTGTACCTGGCTATGCATGGCAGAGAGTGCAAGAGAACAATTTGCTCACTCACCACGCCTAGAGGCAAGGTCCCCCACCATTGTCTAGGTGTGAAGACAGACCAATGCACGGAGCTGCTACGAGGTTGCGAGGTGATATATATATATATATATATATATATATATATATATATATATATATATATATATATATATATATATAAAAGCAATAAAGGAAAAGCCAAATTACTTCTATAACTATGCGAAAAGGGAAACAAAAACAAGCGACGCTATCGGGCCCTTAAGAAAGAAAAATAATGAACTAACTGACGATCTAAAAGAAATATCTGAAACATTGAGAGCCCAGTATGAATCAGTTTTCAGTACCCCCAAAAAGTGACAAAGCGATACCTGACATAGATGCATTCTTTGAAGAGAAATTGCAAGGAGAGTGTATATTAATAGCCTTTGATTTTACCCCAGAAGATGTAACGAGAGCTATAGGACAAATGAAACCGCATTCAGCTGCAAGTCCGGACAATTGGACCGCATTATTAATTAAAAATTGTAAAAATGAAATAGTTACACCTTCATACTGGATATGAAGAACATCCCTAGACACTGGGAAAATATCGATTATCTTGAAAAGAGCAAACATTGCCCCTACAGTATATATAAAGGAGGGGATAGATTTCAAGCAAAGAACCAATGTCATTGACGTCCCACCTCACCAAAGTATTTGAAAGAATAGTTAGAGAGAAAATCTACGATTTCTTGGAGGCACTGGAAAGAGTCACCGAAAATCAGCAGGGATAGCGATTCGGTAAATCATGCCTATCACAACTAATAGAGCACTATAACAATATCCTAGATGCAATGGAAGGTAATGACAACTAGGATGTTATATATACAGATTTTATTAAAGCTTTCGACAAATGTGATCATGGTATAATAGTACATAAAATGAAATATATGGGAATAACAGGCAAAGTGAGAAAATGGATCTACAACTTCCTCATAGAACGTCTACGTTTAGTCAAAATTCAATGTATATCATCGTCAGAATCGGATGTACGCAGCTCAGTACCACAATGTACAGTACTGGGCCCCACTCCTGTTCATTATCATGCTAACAGATATAGACAGTGAAGTAAACACCAGCAGTATAGTAACATCCTCTGGAGACGATACAAAGATCAGCAGAAAAATCAGCGATGTAAATGAAGTGGAGGCCTTGCAGAAGGATACGAACAAAATATACAATTGGTCAGAAGACAACAACATGACATTTAACACCGAGAAATTTCAGCTCTTGAGATATGATAGAAATGAGAAGCTTAAGCAGACTACATATTATGCCCCAGATAGATGGGGAAATTCAGAGAAGCACGAAAGCGTTCGATCTGGGGGTAATAATGCCCGATGATGTGAAATTCGAAACACAAAATCAGATAGCGATAAATAAAGCAAAAAAATTTCGCGGGACAGGTGGTAAGAACGTTCCAAAGAAGGGACGGAGAGTAATGATTCCCCTGCCATGAAGCACAATGTTTAAAAACTCAAATTTTGAGAAGTATTTTGTACATGTTTAATTTTGCTGAATTTTTCATGGCTTATAATTAGCAGCTATTTTGCAAAATTATTGTATTATACGTTACACAACATGTAGCTTGTAAGGAAGCCTGTTTGGAATTTATTTGTTCTTATGTTCATATATAAATTCTGTCAATAGGATTTTGGGGATGCACTGTGCTCTCGCAATAACAGCCGGTAATAATGCAACAGAGATATGTGAAAAGTTAACGAATTTGCGTTTTACGTGCACCCGGCGATAGGTTGTCCGTATTGAAAAGTTTGTCAAAGAATTTTTATCATATCATATAACTATACACGTGGATGAGTTTAGGGAAAAACAGAAAGAATCGCGAAAATAGGCTGTTAAAATATTATTCATATATTAGCATTATAAAACCTAGATGGTTCTACGAGCGTGAAGTATGTGAACTTTTATTTGGGGCTCCTGATTATTCATGTAATTTAGGACGCTACGAAAGTGTCATCTGTTTGTAGGGGTGAGCTCTGTCGTGCGGGTTTTGGCATTTAGGCAGAATGATTCCCCTTTATTCTCAAATATACACTGTTAAAGAGCATGAAGCCGACATTCTACCAGAAACTCTAATAGTTGTATAACTCACAAATTACTAAGTGGGTCTTGATGGGGAGATTCTCAAGTCGTTCCGTTTCCGTCTAGATTTTTATTTTTATTTATCTATTTATTTATTTTTCTAGCGTTGTACGATTGTTTGTTAAGACTCATACTACGCCGTTACACGCTTATATGCGTATGTATTCAAATTCCAACATTCCCAACCCTTATCAACCCCTACCAGTGACGGCTGGTGGTCAGGTACAGAAGGGAGGCTCAAAATTGCCTATAATACTTATATGCAATATAAATAGAATAGATTACAAAGTGTTAGATGTCATACTTTCGGCATGTCACCATCGTGTAGAATTAATACTATCAATAAAATCCACTTTCATAGTTTATAGTGATAAAAACGGAGGAGGTCCGGCCTCCCATGCCTCCTCTGAAAAGCCGCCTCTGACGGGTTGTGAAGAATGGGAAAATTTCATTCATAAAGTATTACTATTTCTATTTTCTTTGCTTTGCTAAGTTCTTTCTTTCTTTGGTGTAGGTATATATATATGTATATATAAATAAGGCAGGGTGCTGCAGAGGGGTCGTCCCTAGGTCGACTCTCAACCATCGTTCGAACTCACATAAAGTAGGTATATATATATATATATATATATATATATACTGTATATATATATAAATAATATATATAGTGTATATATACAATTATACATACTGTATAAGGGGTTCCAAAAAAACTTTGCCCCCCCCCACCATTTGCAGCTTACATGTTTACTTATATCGAAATAGTTTTTAGTGATTATAAAAATATATAAAATTCTTTATTTATTACAGGTATTAAAATTACTCTAGCTGATAAAGTGATAATATAATGGCTTCTCAATTGATTGGTGATTCGGAGAGGCAACGTGTGATAGATCGCATACGAGCAATGTTGTTCATGGGTTGCCAAAAAGTTGCGAAGAAGTGAGAACTTCGTCAAAAGAAATTGGAATAAAACTTTGGATGAATGTGAAATGGATACAACCAAATCTGGGCGCCCAAATTTGCCACTCTCTCAGGAAACAAAGGACATCATTGAAAGCGGTACGCATAAGCGGAAAAACAGCTGTGCTAAACTTTCTAGAGAGATCGAAGTGTTGAGAAGAAAGATCGTTAGTGGTGAGATCATTCGACTGTACCGTCATAGGCAAGGTTTAAAGCCTTGGCATGAACTTCCAAAGCCAAGAAAAACTCAACTTAACATCGATGACAGACTGTGGTTTGCCCATTATCTTGAAGATTGGGATGTGGATGATTTCATACATTTAGCTGTCTCCGATGAATTTTTTGTTTACGTAACACGTCGGCCTAACAACCAAAATGATCGAGTGTGGACCACAACACCAGATGAAATCGATGACAATGAACATTATCGCGAATTATTAAAAAGTCCAGACTGTGTTGGTGTGTTTGTTTTGTTCACTGCAAAGAAGCTCATGTGGGTGCTGAAGCCAAATGGTCAGAGTTGGGATGGACAATATTTTCGTGATATTATTCTATCCCAGCATGTCATTCCTTTTCTAAGAAACCCAAACAATGTTATGGATGTCGATCAGGTCACACTTCTGCACGATAAGGCCCCCTGTTTTAAGCCAATAGCCACTCAACAGTTGTTGCGGAACCATGAGATCGATTTCTTTGGAAATAAAGAATGGCCAGGAAATTCTCCTGACCTGAACGTCTGTGAACACATTGGATCAGTTATAAAGGACAAGGTTGAATGTCTCTTGTTTCAAGAACCTGCAGCAAATCGATTTTCGAAGGATACAATGACGCAACACATTGAAACTGTTTTAGCAAATTTGCGTAACGATCAAGATCTATTCACGTCACTTTTGGCAAGCTACCCAAAGCGAATTTTGGCTGTCTTGGAAGCCAATGGCGGGAACACCAAGTTTTAATTGTTTATCATTAAATGCAGGATTAAATTCTCTTTTGTAAGGTATGTTTAGTTTTACTGTACCTCTAATGGTTTAGGCCATGGGCGGGGGGGCTAAGGTTTTCTGGAGCCCCGTATATGGGCTACGTCGTGGCTGATGTCGTTACACCGCTTCCCAGAGATCAGCGAAGTTAAGCGACATTGGGCCTGGGTAGTAGTTAGATGGGAGCCGGTCCTCTGCGCCCAGATTATGTAGCGACCCGTGGTTCGGATCCCACGTAAAGCTGCAGGTCCCCTCCGTCATATGACCTTAGATGTTGCGAAGGAGGTTAAACAACCCCAATTAAAAAAAAATATATGTACTTACTCGTTAACCTCGATGATGTTCCGTGTGATGGTCTCTCTTCACACGAAGGTCAAGCTGATGGTCCAGCCTCTAGGCCTGGTTGGTGGATGAGCGAGCTACTTTCTTGCGCTCTCCACCGTACATAGCCAGGTATAACGGGCTCATCTGGTACCGTACTGGGGCAAGCATCTAGTCTTCTCTTGAAGACTTCAACTTTGAACCCTGCAACGTTTCTGAGATTCTTTGGAAGATGATTACAAAGTCTTGGCCCCTGACAACCGAGCTATTTTCCTTCAGTGTGGAAGAGGTTCCTTGTCGGGTCTTTAATTTGGGGACACTACACATACTGTCTTTCCTATTTTCCAGTGTTGTTTGAATGATAATTGGGATTAGTTTCAGATTTGGTACCAGTTTTTGGATCATTTTCCATATGAAGATTATGATATATCTCTCTCTTCTTCTTTCCAGAGAGTACAGATTTAGTTTACGTAGCCTTTCCCAGTAGTTGAGCTGTTTGTAGCCATCAATCTTTGGTGTGAAATGTCTCTGAGGTTCTTCTAGTCTATTAGTTTCTTCCTTTTTATACGGGTACGTCAAGACTGAGCAGTATTCAAGTTCTGCTATAATCAGTGTACTTAGCAGGGGAATCATTACTCTCCGTCCCTTCTTTGGAACGTTGTTACCACCTGTCCCGCGAATTTTTTTTGCTTTATTTATTGCTATCTGATTTTGTGTTTCGAATTTCACATCATCGGGCATTATTAACCCCAGATCGAACGCTTTCATGCTTCTCTGAATTTCCCCGTCTATCTGAGGCATAATATTCAGTCTGCTTAAGCTTCTCATTTCTATCATATCTCAAGAGCTGAAATTTCTCGGTGTTAAATGTCATGTTGTTGTCTTCTGACCATTTGTATATTTAGTTCGTATCCTTCTGCAAGGACTCCATTTCATTTACATCGCTGATTTTTCTGCTGATCTTTGTATCGTATCCAAAGGATGTTACTATACTGCTGGTGTTTACTTCACTGTCTATATCTGTTAGCATGATAATGAACAGGAGTGGGGCCCAGTACTGTACATTGTGATGCTGAGCTGCGTACATCCGATTCTGACGATGATATACCTTGAATTATGACTAAACGTAGACGTTCTATGAGGAAGTTGTACGTAGATCCATTTTCTCACTTTGCCTGTTATTCCCATATATTTCATTTTATGTACTATTATACCATGATTACATTTGTCGAAAGCTTTAAAAAAATCAGTGTATATGACATCCTAGTTGTCATTACCTTCCAGTGCATCTAGGATATTGTTATAGTGCTCTATTAGTTGTGATAGGCATGATCTACCTGATCGGTATCCGTGCTGATTTTAGGTGAATCTTTCCAGTGCCTCCAAGAAATCGTAGATTTTCTCTCTAACTATTCTTTCAAATACTTTGGTGAGGTGAGACGTCAATGACACTGGTTCTTTGCTTGAGAGCTATCCCCTCCTTTATACAGTATATAGGGGCAATGTTTGCTCTTTTCAAGATAATCGATATTTCCCGTTTCTTGGCATGTTCTCCACATTCAGTATGAAGGTGTAACTATTTCATTTTTACAATTTTTAATTAATAATGCGGTCCAATTGTCCGTACTTGAAGCTGAATGCAATTTTATTTGTCCTATAGCTCTCGTTACATCTTCTGGGGTGAAATCAAAGGCTGTTATACACTCTCCTTGCAATTTCTCTTCAAAGAATGCATCTATGTAAGGTATCGCTTTGTCACTTTTTGAGGTACTGAAAACCGATTCATACTGGGCCCTCAATGTTTCAGACATTTCTTTTAGATCGTGTAAGTTCAGTATTTTTCTTCCTTAAGGGCCCGATAGCGTCGCTTGTTTTTGTTTCCCTTTTCGCATAGCTATAGAAGTAATTTGGCTTTACCTTTATTGCTTATATATATATATATATATATATATATATATATATATATATATATATATATATATATATATATATATATATATATAATATTATATATAATATATATATACAGTATATATATATATATATATATATATATATATCAGGGATGGGAAATAGAAATCTTTTTCGATTCAAATTCGAATCCGATTTTCACGCAATTAGAAATATAGATTCGAATTCGGATTCAAATTTTTCGGTTTTTATCGATTCGAATTTTTTTCCGATTCGGATTATTTCTTTTTCGATTTCGATCCGATTCGAATCCGATTCGGATCCAAGCCTAATTTTTCTTGATTTTTATGAGTTCATTTAATAAAATTATACCTATCATCGTTGTTTTAGTCAAGGGGTGGCTATTATTAATAAGTTTCATTTTTATTAAATAATGCAGATAATTCTCAGTCTATTAACGATCTAAGTAATAACTTTAGATTTACTCTTAATAAGGTGCAAAAAAAAATCATTCATATAAGCTAATTTATTAAACAATTAAGGCTCATATATACAAGAAATATTAATATATTAATTATAGCATACATAAAAATTAAAATATGATAATAATACTTTAAGAAATATATCCACTGAATAGATACAAATTTACAAATTAAAATTAGCCCTGACAACTAAGATATTTTCAATGTTCGAAGGCAAAAGGTTATTTCTTTGAGGAGCGTGTGAAATTGTCACTCTCGGACAATACCAAAATTTAAGGATTAGGATTAGCACCTTAATGGATGGAGTATAGGATTAGTATGATTTTTGTCCGAGCAAACAGATTCTCGGAAAGGTCAGTCTTTACCTGTGGTGAAACCGAAAACGTTAATAAGCCTTATAAGTTATTTATAAGTTATAACTAAATTTTTAAAATCCGGATCCATATTTTTTATCGATTTGAATTCGAATTCGGATTCATCGTTTCTTTTCGATTCGGATCAAAATTTCGATTCAGATGCGCCCGTTTTTCGATTCGAATTTTTTTTCGATTCAGATTTCTCAAAAAATATCGATTAATTCCGATTATTGATTCGAATCCGATCCGATTTCCCATCTCTGATATATATATATATATATATATATATATATATATATATACACGGTGAACCAAAAGTAGGTGGACAGTAGGTTGAATACGGTTTGTGTTATATTATATTATAACTATGGTGTTCATTATAATTATGGTGTTTGTGTTATATTATATTAAATATTATAACTAAATTTATTTAAATTTTATTTTGTATTATAGTATACAAAAAAATTAAATATGTATTCTCAAAATAAACGTTATCATTTACTGTCCACCTACATTTGGTTCACCCTATATATATATATATATATATATATATATATTTAGGGTGATTCAAAAATTGACCTAAAACAAATTTTTGGAATTTTTTTTCGTGCCACCTTTTCATTATGTTTAATTTGGTAAAAAAGTAATGCATGCAAATTTTGAATTAAAAAATTAATTTTTATGGGTCGCTACCATAAGTTGAAAATCAGACACAAAATAAGAAATATATGCTGTTTCCACACCACCCTTGAGTTAAAGCATACGGCGCGTTACCTTTTTTTTTAAGTGGAAGTTCCCGGTAGGCCTATCATAACCACTATACATTTTCAAATTGACAGTTCTTCTGTAATAATAATAAGACTTCCTTCATAATAATAACCTTTTGTTCATTATATTTCACTGTTAATTTCTTAATGATGATATTGTATTCTTGTTTTTATTTGGAAGAGCAGCTCTATATTTCTTTACCACTTGGAGGAGATACTGTTTCTGTTCTTCATCATTTGTGATTAGATTGTTGTATTCATCGACTAATCTAACTCCTCTTTCTGCATTGTCATTAATAACTTGAACTTTTCTTATGACTTGTTTTACGTTGTTGTAGCAGTCATCTTCATTCCACTCTTCATTCCACCGCTTTTTTCTCTGGATTTGGTTCGGCGCCGTTTTGCAATGCTTGCTTCATTCGGTTTTTAGTTTGGTGTAGCACGCCATCATCAAAGAAAGCAAATGCTATTAACTCCTCTGAAAGATACCATAAATGATTCATCATTTTCTTCAGGGCAACAGTTGCAATGCGTTCATCTTTTAGTTTGTACAGTTGCAGTTTCTTCAACATCTCTAAATCGAGACGAGGAGCGAGAACTGAAACTGACGCTGTAAACCACGATTTAACATATATGTGTACAGCAAAGAGGCAGATATCTCTAAGGCCTTTTTCTTCTCTGGGTGTTAATTTAAATTGTGTTTTAAACAACCAAATTTTCATGGCATAAATGACTTTTGCCATCCATCTTGCTCGGTGAACGCCAGCTGGTCTTCTGAATGAAACTCCTCTCTTTGGTACTCCACCAAGGAAAATGATTGTCAGTTCCAGCAATTCTTTGTAATCGTCACGAGGTTGTTCTTCAAGTTGAGTGGAAGCAAACTCAATCACTTCTGCTTTTATATCAGTAATACTGGGCATGGTATTTGGATCATCTAATGCTGTTCTGTAGTTTTTTTGTGTCTAATTTTGACCATTTCATTCTAAATCGTTTGAAAATTGCAATATCAGGTCCTGATGATGCAGGCAATGAATGCGAAACAACAGCTTCTAACACTATTTCTAGTATGTGATGTCTGCAGGCCAGCGACAGCATACGTTTGTTCATTTTCTGTTCTAGAAGAACACAGGCATCATTTCTATGACCTGTATTCAATGCTGTGGTGTCAAAACACATGCATTTTACTTTGTCTGAGATATCCCAATCCAAACAAACTTGGGGGACGGCATTTGCAGTTAATTCTCCTGTGGCTTGCAGTGATTTTTGGAACACCAAGAAGTTGATCAATGCCATCTCCTGAAATCAGTATAGGGAGTCGTTGAACAACTTCTCGTCCTGTTATGTCTTCTATTAGTTTTCCGTCCCAATGAATGGTTAAAGGAACACCAGCTTTAAACTCTTTCTTTAAATTTTCTCCAAATTTTTTCCGAAATTTTTCTCTTGCTCTTCTTATAGATGAATAACTGACATTGAATTCTTCTGCATTTTTTCCAAGACCTTCAATCGTTGGTATCATCACTAATGATGCACTTCTATTGCTCATTTTTGTTACATCAAGGGCTGCAAGCAATGTATCATCAAGCAATTTTTGTTTCTTTCGTACAGTCTGTTTTGAGGTGGATGGTTCACTAGGATCAACCGTGAACTCTTCATCAGATGTTGTATTTTGTCTTTCAGCACCAGAACTGCTAGTTGAGTCACTGAGAACTACAGTTTCTTCAAATCTCGACATTTCTCTTGCTTTTCTTATGTTTAATTGTTCTTCCTTTTTCTTAGCATACTTTTCTTTCTTTGCAAACTCTTTATCAATCCCATCCATTTTTCCTTTTCGCCCCTGTTCTCGCTAGAGTTTTAGAAATAGCTTATCTTCTTCAATATCAATTAGCTTCATAGCATCTGCATGTGCTATATCAAACAGGCTATCTAATTCTTGGTTCCATTTGGTTTGCTTATCTAATAGATTTTTTGATTGTTTCGCCTTATTCTCTTTATTTTTCTTTAATTCTTGCCATTCTTTGAACAGTTTCTCAATTTTGTCAACAACGTGCGACTTCTTTCTAGTTGGAATTCGTGCTCCTCCCCATACTGCCAACACATCATTTGCAGTAGACAAGCAGGCTTCTCGAATTGTTTGTTTTTTGTTTCTGTAAGCCGTAAACAAAGCCATAGTTTCTCGCTTTGATGGAAGAACTGTTGTTTTAAGTGTATCTGATGGTTGTCCAATAAGCCAAACATTAGTATCTTTTCTTGTGTTTATAGCAGTACCCCTGCTAGAAGATGGCGGGGGTTCCATGACGAGAGTCGACAGCAGAACCTCTTACACTCACGACAGTCAGACGACTACTGAATTATAGCTGTACAGACAGTACAGTGTACAAGTGCCGGTTGCCTTCAATATTCGGTCACAACAGAGTGTAAATGGTTACAAGAGTGTTGTGTTTACTCAGCACTGTTAGCTCTATGTGCATTAACGCACTTATCACACGGAACAGATATTATAAGAAAAAACGTCACAGTTCAAAACTCAATTTCCTGAAAGTAAACAGAAAAGTAATAGTTTAGATTACGGTAGCGACCCCTAAAATACATTAGAATCACCTGAAATTTTGTATACATTACGTTTTTACCAAATTAAACATAATTAGAGGGTGGCCCATAAAACATCTAACAATCACTATTTTTGAATCACCCATATATATATATATATATATATATATTTTTTTTTTAACTGCAAACAACACACAGTATAATTAATGTAGAGAGCGATGCTTGTGTAGAAGAGCGTTCCGCACAAGATGAGGAGGGAGAACGAGCAAATGAAAAATGAGGTACCTCCTAGGAATCGAACCCGGGATCATCTAATTGCCGGTCGGACATGCTATCCACTACACCAAAGTCCTCGATCAATCAGAAGTCGTAATTCTCCTACATACGAGCGGAATCAAATGCCCTGAGGGGGCACCTTCGCATGCCGTACATATTTACATTTTAACTGCAAACAA
Organism: Bathynomus jamesi; assembly: GCA_023014485.1. Taxonomy (NCBI): domain Eukaryota; kingdom Metazoa; phylum Arthropoda; class Malacostraca; order Isopoda; family Cirolanidae; genus Bathynomus; species Bathynomus jamesi. The sequence continues at coordinate 132,749 of JAJOZX010003047.1, forward strand.
CACACAGTATAATTAATGTAAAGAACGACGCTTGTGTAGAAGAACTTTCCGCCCAAGATATATAAAAGCGGTCCTAATGGTATGGAGAGAACAAAGAGCTCACTCGACTGACTGATACCTCTGTTTAACGAAGATGAGGTCGGAGAAGCACAATCCTAAGGAATGGAGTATTTTTATCGATTCATCAAAGTTTTGTTTGAAAGTTGTACTATCTCACAACGGTGATATCTATCCTTCGTGCCAGTTTTATATATAATTTCATTAATAGGGTCCGAAACAGCTCTAATGTGTTATTGTGCAATATTCTGTCTTCAGATATTGTGTGCCTCTCACCTATATGGCAGTCTTGGATCAGACAGCTGCTGGTTTACAAAACATTATTTGTAATGTAGCAAAGATTATATATGCATATTAAGTTGTGTTATAATAAGATTGTAGTTGTATATTGGGGTAAATGGCTATGCTGGCCTTATTTTTGTACTTCTATGTTAGGTTAAGTGGCTATGTTGGCCTTATTTTATATTACGTTCAGTGTATAATACGGAAGATTGTACTTGTATGTTAGGTTAAGTGACTATGGATTGTGAATGATCCTTGAGCTTATCAACAGTTCCGTAGAATTCTGATCGCACTTTTCTAATGCTCTCACGGATATGCTGATATCTGGGTGGTAGTTCATCGCTTTGCTGAGTCACTGTAACTGACAACATCCGCCGCTTTTTACACCGGGGCCATCTTCTTCATCAGCAGAACTCTGATTCTGTATATTAGAGTATGTTTTGTCAGTGTCCATACCCTGATCATCTGAGTCTTCTGACTGTTCACTGTCCTCAAAAGAGGCAAGTGGTTTGCAGAGGTCTCTCTCTTTTTCTGCATCTTCTCTCATCTTCTCTAGGCTTTGTAAGTCCTTTCTCCGGCGCTCCATTGTTTTCATCCACTTCCGATGAACAAAGTCCTCACAGTACATTTTCCTTTGGGTCTTTTTTTCCTCAAGAAAGGCCCATTCCATGTCCCCCATTTTCACTCCATGTTTCAGTTCCAGCTGCTTACGTGTTGCAGAGTCCTGGCAGAAGATATTCAACACCTGTTCTGCCCTTTTGTTGAAGGCCTTGGATCTTTCACGGAAACTCTCATTTTGTCGCCGTTTCCGTGTCTGAATCAGTGTCACAAAATCACCATACAGTTTCAAGATGTTTTTCTTTATCTGTTTGGTTTGTCTGGTGTATAGATTGCAGAAGAGCCAATGCTCCTGAACCAGTTCTGCCAGCAAATAAGCTGCTGCATCTCTGGAACGCTGGGCTTGGCCTGCTCGTTTCGGCCGCAGCAAATACAGCATGTTCTGTATGACATCTTTGCAAAGCTGGGCACTTGCGGTTTTTTTGCGGTACTGCGGTACTGCGGTACTACCGCACTACCAAACCGGTACCGCATAACGCAGTACCGCAAAGGATCGCTGAAAGTACAGGCTGTACTTTCAGCGATCCTTTGCGGTACTGCGTTATGCGGTACCGGTTTGGTAGTGCGGTAGTACCGCAGTACCGCAGTACTGCAAAAAAAACCGCAAGTGCCCAGCTCTGCATCTTTGCCCGTTGGAAGCATCCCATGTTGAAATTCTGCTCTCTCTATATAGTCTACACCACCAAGTGTCTTTCTTGAATGTGATCTTGTGAAGGATGCGTGAGAAGCCATATCTCTTCAGCCTGCAAAGATACAAAGATACAAGATTTATATATATATATATATATATATATATATATATATATATATATATATATATATATATATACTTACTTCGGCTCTCAGGTAGGCATCATCTTCCTGTCATATATACATATATACCCATTCGCCTGCATACATATACATATACACATGAAAATACACACATACACCTTTATATACACATACATATATGACACATGTTTATGCATAGATTAAACTAATCATAGCTAATAATATAGCTAATAAACTAATCAATGTATTTCTCATGCAAAACAGTGAAAATGACAGTTTTGGGGTAATTCTGATGATAAATTTCAGAGGGTATGTACAGGGGGGTTATCATGATCCCACTGGTCAAATGTTGAAATTTCCCCCTTCAGATAGACCTCCTCCACATTCTTAGGGGGGTACTGCATTGAAAAAGTTACTTTTGCAAAATAACACCACCCCCTACTTAAATACAGCTATACGACGGGTCGGAAATGAGAGGTGGTGGTGGGTATAGAAATGCTTCATCCTCGTATATCCCTTCCCCCGTGTTATACCCCATCATATTCCCTCGAGAAGATTGTGATCAGCTTAAGTGAAGAGCGAACTTAAAAATTCGGTATTAAATTTTATAAGTTTAGCATTTAAAAATATTTATATTTTACAAGTAAGAATCTCAAATTTTAAAAAACAGAATTCATACCGTTCTGAGAATCACACTATACAGCGCTGTTTAACGTATATTCTGTTCGAAGTCCTGTTTCAAAATGCATGGAAAAGGATGTGCTGCAAGTGTTTGGGGAGGTTACTTCTAAATTCGCTGAAAGGTGAAGACCGTCCGTGAGATGCATCATCATGGAACGCAAACTTGGTTCTCTTTCAGTGGCATTACAATCTTAACCATAGTGACGTTAGAGGAATTAATACCAGTTATTCAGTTCTTCATTCGTCGAATGGGTACCGATTACTTAACGCTTTGATATGATAGCCAAATAGTCTGTTTTTTAACCCATAAAATATTTTTTAAATTTTTTACGCAACTTATAATTATGCTCTACATCATTTATTGTTCATGATTATATAATTTGTACAAAGCATACCATCACTGTTAATATAATTTATTTGTATAAATTTATTTATGACAAAATCATTTATATAGAAGAACAGAAAATAGTTTAGAATGGTCACAAAATATCGTATTGCGTACGATAGTTACGTATAGTTAAAAATTATTAGCATATCTTCAGCAACAAATCTGTCTCTTATGCATAAAATGTACTCGTATAACTGCTGCACATACATACATACATACATACATACATACATACTGTACAATGTACATACGTACATAAAAAAAATAATTTGCACAACTAGTCCAAAAGGTTAATCCAAAAGTTAATTCACTAACCGTGGTTGATTTTTCGGTTACAAACTTCAATGCAGTTGTGGCGAAATCAAAGTAACCATTAGGTTTGGTTGTCATATAATTCATATTTGGTTGTTGTAACCGGATGTATACGACGTTGCTTCGTCAGTGCATTCTGTCGATTGATTGATGTGGGCTGTTTAATTCCCTTCGCAATATCTAAGGTCATTTGTTGAAGGGGACCTACAGTTTTACGTGGCACCCGAACCACGGGTCACTACATCATCTGGGCGCAGAGAACGGCCTCCTATTACGAGATAGTCCAAGGAGAGATGACAGAATACGTTGTAGAAAAAAATTGTACGAAATTGAGGGATGATATATGCTTACTTTAGGTTATTTTAAATGAGTCTAGAGTTTCATTGGTGCGTTTTATTTTCCACTAACTGTGTACACGAGATAAGTGTACGCATGGTGTGAATGAACTCTGAAGCTGTTCCTTTTTTCATTACACTTTGCATAAAGCTTCTTTCACAACAATTTTGGAAAGAGTTTCTGTATTATTTGCAGGACACAATGTGGAAAGTGTACATGAGAGATAGGGAGTTACAAGGACAAGAAGTACCTCAATGAGTAATGTATCCCATACCAAGGATGTATCAGTGGTTACAGTTCCAGGGAAAAAAATTCCTACACCGCAAATAGTGTGCAAGGTTCGGACTATCCATTTTCTTGAACTGAACCGCAGAGGAACTGTTCTCTTCTGAAGGTAGCCTGTTGCACGCGCCACAGAACTTATAGTAAAGTAAATACCACAAACAGAGAAAGAGAACGGGTTATATCAGGAGGCGATTTTGGAAACAAGGAGATTGTGCTCTCTCTGTACAATTCCCTGGTTCGGCCGCACCTGGAGTATGCTGTGCAGTTCTGGTCATTCGTAACACCGATATAACGGGCCCACGCTTTGGACGTCCTGATTGGTCGACCAGTGGTGTCTTTATCTTCTCTCCGTAGATTTAATGCTGACATCTCAAGGTGTATTGCCACTTGCAATCTCTACCACGACAATATTGCATTAATATTTTCGCCCATACTATTCTCGGTTTTCCCATTTTAGAACCCACCCCTTCATGCAATATCCCTCACCCCTTTGCAACAATGATTAACATTTGCCACTTGCAATCTCTATCACGACAATATTTTGCATTATTATTATTTGCGGTCATGCTATTCGATCCTCAACTTTGGTTCATGTATTCGGCTTGACCTTCTACTTGCCAATTCTCGCGTAGGAGTGTGATTAAATTGTGTTTAGTTCGTGAAAATGAATGTCTGGTTGGGCTGGTGGATAAATGGGTGCCCTAGGTATCCTAGTGGTTAAGTCGCTGGAGTGCTGATCGTATGTTGAGAGATCGAGTCCGGATGGTGACATTGTAATTTCTTGGTACATACAATCCCCGATGAGCCGGGTGTACCTATGTGAGGTGGATAGTAAAAGAAGCCAAGTCACCACTTCATCAGATAATCTTCTTGGAATCATCGCCCGTAATAATAATAATAAACCTTTCCATTTTTTTCATTTTCATTTATTCATTTCATTTCAATAACAGAGACAATGTAAAGTTTAAACACAACTACTCGCAAAGAAAAATAGTTCGGATTCTTAAACTGTAGGTCTAAGGCAGGTGACAAGCTTGATCTTTGTCAAAATGAACAATTCGGGAAGAAGGAAAACCGATTTAGCTTATTATTACTACTGTAATTTGCACCACCCTATATATATATATATATATATATATATATATATTGTTGCATATGGAAATATGATAAGGAAATTCATTACTTAATCAAAGGCTAATTTAGCATATAAATAATTTGGAAAACAAGCACGTGATGCTTATGCATATATTTATGTTGTTTTTAACTTCAATAATAATAGGTAATAATGAAAACAATAAATAGGAGTCAAGAGAGGTTCTTCTTGGGTGGTCAGCCGAAAGTGTGTCGAGGGACCTTTGCGGTCAACCTTTTTGGTCGGCTCGGCGATTCACCTGTTTCGAGTTTATACCGTTAGATTTTTTTTTTTTATTCGAGGAAAGGCAGCACAAATTTATTTTCAAAGAAAGGATCGCGGACAAATTTAGATTTAAAATGTTGTTTATCGAGAATTGTTTTTATCTGAAAACATGAATTTTCGTATCTTAGGATAAAAAGAATTACAAAATTAATTAATACTTTGTTTTCCCCATAATAATAATAATAATAATAAAGGAGACGATGTAAAGGTTTAACACACACACACACACACACACACAGTTAGAAATTGGGGACATCCGCATTCCGATACGCTCTATGTTTTGGAGTGCCTTGGGCTATTCACGTGCGTGTAAAGTGTCTGGAGTTTTACAGCGTTACACATTTTTGTGGAATAAAAAGAGAAGTTGATTTTGAAAACATTTTATTTAGAGAGGATTGGCAAAAGTAAATGAATGCAATTTATTTACTAATTATTATTATTTATATGATACAACTGTCTTTTTCTTGCAAAGATGTTAATATATATACTTATATATATATATATATATAATATATATTATATATATATATATATATATATATATATGTATATATATATATATATATATATGTATATATACATATTCACACATATATATATATATATATATATATATATATATATATATATATATATATATATATATAATTAATGTAAAGAACGACGCTTGTGTAGAAGAGCGTTCCGCACAAGATGAGGAGGGAGTACGACAAATGAAAAATGAGATACCACTCGGGAATCGAACCCGGGATCATCCGATTTCAGGTCAGATATGCTATCCACTACACCATGGACCTCGATCAATCAGAAGTCGTAATTCTCCTACATACGAGCAGAAACCAATGCCCTGAGGGGGCACCTTCGCATGCCGTACATATATACATTTTAACTGCAAACAAAACACAGTATAATTAATGTAAAGAACGACTGTGTGTTGTTTGCAGTTAAAATATATATATATATATTATATATATATATATATAAAATGTCTTCATTTTCGTACAATCTTTTTTTTCGTTGGGGTGAGAAATCATTAAGTATGAATGTAATTGCGCAGACAGGCACGGATCATTTTGAAAATTTCCTCCTCACCGTCCTTCCTGAGGATCCCCCAAAACCCCGTACCCTGTTGCGCACTTGCGATTCTGATGATGATACACCATGAATCGGTGGTTAGCATCACTGACTATGAATCCATCGATTCCGGGTTCGAGACCCTGCGAAGGCAGCCGGCGCTCGGTAAACGTTCATCCTTCCGCACAATTGGTTGGTATATAAATGGGTACCCTGGGTGACCTAGTGGTTAAGAATATTTAAAAAAATTTTGCTTATGCCATAGAAGGTTTTCATTTTAATATTAATGTATAATTTAAAGAGTCTAGTGTGTTTCTTGTGTGGATCGTTTTGCTTCTAAATAAATTCTTAAACTGATTTAAAATGTATAGTGTGTTAATGAATCAGAGTACAATATAAAGAACCATGTGTATTTCTTTTATTATCAATGTTGGTAATCGTTTAAATAATTAGTTAGTTTGCCTGGCAAATTTAAGAAGAAAGTCGCTCTTGTCTTCAATAAATAAGTAATTAAATTAAATGGTTTTCCAAAGCAAATCACCCTAATAAGGTACACCTGAACATAATTCAAATAAAAAACATTATTTGGCAACTCATCTAAATAAAAATTAAAATAAATATATAGTGCTCTCTGGTAACCCCTCCATATAAAAATAAGTGATATCTGGCAACTCACGACCAGTGGCGGCTTGTGACTAAAAATTCTAGGGGTGCTGTCTCTAAGAATGGATTGAAATAATTACTGAAATAAAAGGATGAGCATTGAGCAATGAATAAAAGTTTCAAAAGTTATTGAAAAAGTTATTCAGTGAGCTCATCCTTATATTGTTCTTGATTATTTCAATTGTAAATAAAAAAATTTAGGGGTGCTGCAGTTCCGCAGTGTCTACCGACGAGCCGCCACTGCTCACGACCCTCTATATAACCACTGCTTGGCTCCTGGACGCACATAATGCGTCGGACTCCGGTGAAATAAAGAACTCTCTCTCTCTCTCTCTCTCTCTCGCTCTCTCTCTCCTTCTTAGGTTAAGGCTTAGGTTAGGTTTCCCTTTGGGGGGTGAGGACATCCCACCTTCTACTCCAAAGACCTCCTCCTTCTCCTTTCTCTCCCTCTCTTAGGTTAAGGCTACCCCTTTGGTAGGAGGTCATCCTCCCTTCTCCCCCCGAAGATCCCTCCCCTTCCCCTTTGCAGCATTAACTTGTTGCATAACCCTTTCCCTCCATTGCATAAACCCCTCACCTTCATTGCATAACCCATCCCCCTTCATTGCATAACCCATCCCTCTTCATTGCATAACCCCCTCCCCCTTCATTGCAAAACCCTCTTCCTCAATAAAACGTAGAAAAATTGGCTGGTAGATGAATGGGCACCCTGGTTGCTCGGTAAGAATAAACCCTCGATTAGAAAGGAGTGTTTATAAACTTGTATTTAATAATGATGTTGTGGCTAACGACGATATCTTTGTGCGTGCTTTTGAATGAAATCGTTTAAAGATAACTTACCAACCGAAAGTAAAGTAGGGTACAAAAATATTATTTAACGAAATGAAGTCCATTTACATCGAGTATAGGTATCCCTATAACTTGAGCGGTGAAATAATGTTAAATCGTATTTACTGTGTAGTGTAAAACAATAATGATGTGTCTGTAGACTCGTTCACGTGCGAGTTTAGTGTTTTGCGCAGTAGAACAAAGTTAATGTATTTTGATGTATATTTATTTTCTTTTTTTAATTATTTAATATAATTGCGTGTATATATATATATATATATATATATATATATTTCTCTGTTGATGGTTATACTATTTTTTTTTTTTTTTTTTATCATATGTATTCCATCGTTTGTATAGGATTGTATATTTATTTTCTATATATTTCGCGAAATTGATTCCAATAATTCGTCTAAATAAACAGAATGATGTAATGGTGTTTTATTTAATTCTTTTGGTTGTATTTCTTTTATTGTTAATATTGGGATTCGTTTAAATAATTAGTTCTCTTGTCTTTAATAAATAAGTAATTCAATTAAATGGTTTTGCATAGCAAATCACCCTAATAAGGTACACCTGAACATACTGTAATTAAAATAAAAAACATTATTTGTCAACTCATCTAAATAAAAATTTAAATAAATAGTGGTATCTTGCAACTCACCCTAATAAGGTACACCTGAACATAATTAAATTAAAAAACATTATTTGGCATTTCATGTAAATAAAATTAAAATAAATGCTGGTATCTAGCAACTCACCCTAATAAGGTACACCTGAACATAATTAAATAAAAAAACATTATTTGGCAACTCATCTATAAATAAATAATTAAAATGGTGGTATCTGCCAACTCTCCTTATATAAATAAATAATTGTATAGTGCTCTCTTGTAACCCCTCCATATATAAATAAGTGGTATCTGGCAACTCACGACCCTCTATATAACCGCTCTTTGGCCCCTGGACGTTCATAATGCGTCGGACTCCGGTGGAATAAAGAACTCTCTTTCTCCTTCTTAGGTTAAGGCTTAGGTTAGGTTTCCCTTTGCGGGTGAGGACATCCCACCTTCTCCCACAAAGACCTCCCCCTTCTCCTTTCTCTCCCTCTCTTAGGTTAAGGCTACCCCTTTGGGGGGGAGGTCATCCTCCCTTCTCCCACCGAAGATCCACCCCCCTTTTGTAGCATTGATTTGTTGCATAATCCCTTCCCTTCATTGCATAACCCCCTCTCCCTTCATTGCATACCCCTCCCCTTCATTGCATACCCCCCTTTGCAATATCTTGCAACATTGACCGACATTTGCAATTGTTTTGCAACATTCTTGCACTCGTCCATTTTTCGCCCATCCTACTACCCACAAAAAGCACAAAAATTTAGAAATTAAACATTAATAAATAAATAAAAAATAAAAAAATAAAAAAATAATAACCCTTTATTTAAAAATGGTCAGAAAATAAAATGAAATTCATTGGTTTATCACTAATGAATTTCATAGTGTTTTCTGAACCTTTGAATTCCTTAAATAAGGCAATAACAAAGAATAACGACAAAATAGTAATGAGGTGAGAATGAACTCACAAATTACATAAGAATAGCAAATCGGAGATTGATGAGTAATAATTTAATAGATCAATACGTCAAACAACTTCCCCAATGTAAATTTAAAAAGAAAAAAGTATGTCCTCGAATTCAGCTAAAATTTGAATATAAGTTTACTTCCGAATGTAATTTGCAGTTTTTTCAGTTTCTGGTCTTAAATTACTAAATGAATAAACTACCTATTATATTTTATTTTACTTAATATTTCTCGGTTTATAATCTAGCTTTCGATACTATTGAAAGAGTAAAAGTTAGAAAAGCGAATTCAAAATTCCCTGAGAGGAAGAGAGAGAGAGAAATATTGTATATCAAACCTCCGCAATGTTTCCATTTCGACTTTCAACTTTAAAATGAAAAGTAAAGCCAAAATTATATTACCTTTTCGAAATAGAAAATTTCCTAATGAGAAAAAAATGTATCTTTTATGGAACCAATGCAGTTCCTTCCGCTACAATTTGCTACCAAAAAACAAAAACAAAACAAAACACACACACACACACACACACACACACACACACATATATATATATATATATATATATATATATATATATATATATATGCAGGAAGGAGTGGTCAACGCAAATGCCCAAATGCCCGCAAAAATGCCCCCCACAGTAAGAAAAGGAAAGAGTCGAAATCCGACTCCGAGCCTGTTAAAAGCTATACCATTTTCTTTTTTTTAAATTTTGAAAAGGATGTGCAGTGTGTAAGATGCATGTATGTGTAGTAAGGAAAAGAGGGAGAAGCGCGTGTTTGATAGCATGTTGGACTGCTGACGAAGTAGATGTGACACGGAAAAAGATCAGCTAAGGAGGACAGTGACAGGAGAAAAGGGAATTCCAGCACGCCCTGTCTCCTGCCTAACGTCCCCCACAGAGGACTTTCCTGGTCGATTGGTGTCTTCAATCCCTCCACCTTAAAAATATTATTTATATTCTTATTGTGAACAGTGTGGATATCGTGATTCGGTCACTTCATTACCTTAATTACTGTGGCTAAACTACTCGAAAAACAAAATACCAAATGAGTTTTCTTTTATAAAAGAATGCTTTCATCTCCGAATAATATAATTATTACTAACTAAATTTAGTAACGAATATATTTCAGTAGAAACTCTTTCAAGATTTCAGTACAATTTTTTATTTATTTATTATCGAACATTTTCATGTAGTCTTACCTTAAAAGAAACTTCCATTCCTCGTTTTCTTTAAACGAAATTAATAGAAGTTAATTTATTTTATAAAACTGCAGATTGTTGTTATGTAATTTGCTTGTTTTTTAAATTAGTTCATATTAAACAGCATTAATTTTTTTTTTTTTTTACATTTTTTATTTGAGAAGACGCACACTAATTTTATGTAAACGGAAGGATTTGCTTTCATGCTTTGAAATTATCTTTAAATAGATGTGGGGAAAATGCTCACCCAAAAATTTACAATACATTCAACATACATATATTTCTTTCCCCTAAAAATTGGGAAGCTACTCTTTTTGTGTTTAATTTGTATGTTTATCAGGTAATCCGCTCCTATGCTGATTATTCCACTCTTCACTTCTCCACCCGCTTCACAAAGCGTCTTTCTCAACAGTCACTCCATGACTCGCGAAGGACGGCTATCGTACACCTGACCTCTGGTCTTTCTGCTATCTCTGATTGGTGTAGAGCAAACCTTGTGGCTTTTAATGCCTCAAAACTCGGTTCCTCTCTCTGTCTACTCGTCACAATCTTCCACACCACTATCCCTTTACCTTCAACAACACCCAACTCAATCCTTCCTGTTATCTTAACATTCTTGGTGTTTCCTTTTCTTGTGAATTTCCTGGAAACATCACATAAAATTATACTCTCTTTCCGGAACAGCTTCTAAGAGGTTAGGGGTGCTGTACCGGCTTCGCAGTTTCTTCACCACCGCTCAGTTGCTGTCTTTGTACAGGGATCTTGTCCGCCCGTGTATGGAGTACGCTTCTCATGTACTGTGTGGCTCAACACAGCTGTACTTGACCGGGCGGAATCAAAGGCTTTTCGTCTCATCAATTTCCCACCTTTTACTGACTATTTTCAGTCTCTCCCTCTCTCTTCGCCGCAATGTTGCCTCACTCTCTCTCTTTACTATCGTTATTATAACGAACATTGCTCTTCTGAACTCTCTACTGCATGCCTCCCCCTTTGAGGAGAGCACGCAACACCAGACTTTCAATACATTCTCACTCCTTTTCTGTCCAACTCTCTAACGCAAGGGTTAATCGGTATTTTCAGTCTTTCATCTACTCAACCGGTAATCTCTGGAACAATCTTCCTCCATCCACCTTTTCCCCTCTCTATGACCTCCAATCTTTCAAACGCAGTCTCCAGCATCTCAAAACCCTGGACATTGATTTTGGCTCTTTTCTTCTTCTGTGGCAAGAGGGTTGGGGGCGTGTTTGCGGACATTTGCCCTTGGCTTCCTGCAAAAGAACACACACACACACACACACACACACACACATATATATATATATATATATATATATATATAGGGACACGTAAATAGGGTGTCCCCCAGAGTAAGTCCTTATTTTTATTTGCCTGTTGTTTTATAATAGATGTATATTTTGTCAGTGGGGTTTCTTCTTCAAAAATGTAACAGACTGGGTTTTTTATTCCGCATATACCTACCTGGCATATACCTACAGTATATGGCTGAACCCTCAAACAGTGATGCCGCGTTTGATGCTGGAACAGAAAATCAAGATCGTAGACTGGTTTCATGTGACAAATTCTGTGACGCAGGTACTGAGGAACTTGTGCAGATAATATGGATGCAAGGATAAACCCGATAGAAAGGCCGTATCACGAATTGTTAGAAAATTTCAAACAAAAGGAAATCTACATAAGGGTAATAATGTTAGACGACGATCCAAAGAACTGTGCAACACATAAATATGGTTCATGAAATTAATGCACGCACTTTGCAGAAGTGAATTCGACGACGTTTATCAGCAGAAGTAGGTATTTCACGAACATCTGTGCATCGTATACTTCGTACCGAATTAAACCTTTTTCCCTACAAAATTCATTCACAAGTTTCACTGACTAATGTTCAAAAACAAAAACGAATGGAATTTGCATTCGCAACATGGATGTTAGCAAAGTTAGAAGATCCTGAGTTTTTAAAACACATCCACTTTACTGACAAATGTTATGTTCGTCTGTCTAGGGAGATTAACAAGCAAAATTTTCGTCATTGGATAAGTCATGCTGGCGCTCCTATAGAGTTTCCACGTATTGTTGCTAAACTCAACATTTGGGTTGCTGTTGGGTGCTAAGGTCTCCACTTCTTTGAGAATGAAAATGGAAAAATAGTAACGATAAGGCAAAATTCATATCGTCAGATGATATAAGATTTCGACTTAGGCCTACCACAACTTATTAGTTTGTCCCGTAAGATAAATAACTGCATTACCCATGATTAGTGACTTCAGTAGGATGAAGCACCACCACGCACTGCTTGTGAAACTCCCTTCATGATCCAGTGAAATGGCCCCATACTCACCTTTTGCGTTTGTCTCTGTGTCTAAATTCCCTTTTTTTTCAGCTCAGAAAATTTATTTAGAAATAGGGACATTTTTTTGGACACCAAGGGTATATATATAATATATATATATATATATATAATTATATATATATATATATATATATATATATATATGATCACCCAACCCCGCAAGGAAAAGAACTAAAACAGTGCTTAAAACGGCTAATTAATTTCGGCCAGTCACAACCAAGCCTTTTTCAAAGCTATAAACTAGTTAAAATGCCCAACAAGGTTAAAACTTCCATCCTGCGGAAGAGCTGAAGTATATATGACGGATGACGGGCCAACAGGAAAGAAACATCTTGAATTCTAATAATTTTTACTGAAAAGAAATACAAATAAAAAGTCGTGTGTGTGTATATATATATATATATATATATATAGATACAGGGTGTTTCATAACATGTGGGACGCACTTTCAGGATGAATTCAGGACCTAAAAACAATGAAAAAAGTTTATATAAACATATGCCCGAAATCGCTTTGTTTCCGAGTTACAGCCCATTATGTGTTCCAGCAAGTATCCGTCTTACCTTTAAAGGAAGTGCTCAAAATGACCGCCTTGCGCTTGAATACACGCCTGAACGCGCCTCGTCATAGACTGCCTGACGCGTTCAAACATTCCAGGTATTGCTCGGATTTTCTGGCATCCTTATTCTACACGTTGGCGAAGCATTTCAACGTTGTCAATGGGTGTCACGTAAACGATGGATTTCAGATGACCCCACAGGTAAAAATCGAGTGGATTCAGGTCCAAGGAGCGAGCAGGACACGCAATGGGTCCTCTACGGCCTATCCATTTATCAGGGAAATGGTCATCCAAATAGTCTCTGGCTAGTCAACTAAAATGAGGCGGAGCGCTGTCATGCATTTTAAACCACATACGACGTCGGACACCAAGAGGAACTTCATCTAGTAAATCGCTTAAATCATTCCTTAAAAAATTGGAATAGGATTCTCCTGTTAATTTTCCAGGCAAAACAAGAGGATTAAGTTGTCGGCAATAAGCCCTGCCCATTAGGGCATATCATACTCTGGGTTCAGGGTTGAAATTTTGGAAAAACAAAGTGGCTAATATGTATTCCTATGTAAAAATTAATTCTAAGATGGGTTTATTATTTTCAACTTTTCCGAAAAATCTCATTTTCATGGTCAAAATCGCGATTTTCTGATTTGAAGGCTGCCTAACACAGCCTCATGGCACCCAAACCAAAGCGCGCAGCTGTTCTGCATATGATTTAGTCTAAAAGCTGCTTTTCTGACCTCATCCTTGCTTTCTTGCGTGTTTCAACACCTCTGGGTGCTGAAAAAATGTTTAGATTTCAAGTAAAACTTAAGAATTTTAAGTTTTTCTTCAAAGAATAGGCGCGGCTCACCAGCTCTACTCTGATCGAGTAGCGGGAGACTTGCCACCTCCACGTGTAGGTTTACACGCCTGTTCTTCCTGGATCCCTGAAAAGCGTGGCCTCATAAGATCTTATATTATGATCTTATGAGGACTTTCAGCTCTTATGAGCATTAACGATGGCTTCAGCCTCTTCATCAGCCACTTGAACCTGAAAAGCTCTTAAGTATGTCCTGCTTCGATCTGAGCACTGGGAGCATTTCTCGATGGTCTATCCTGGCTCTCACCCACCCATCTCTCCTCTCGTGACCGTACACAACTTGGGAAGCAGTTGAGACTTCCTGTACAGCTCTCTCGCAGGACTGAGTATGAACAGAGAAAGCGTCCACTTTGAGTGGAGTTTTCCTGAGATCCTCGAGCTCATTCACGGTCATCTTGCAGGTGAAAATAGGCTCGTAAATATTCTCTGATTCCCAGTTGATGAGATCCTCAGGTGAAGTGGCTTGCAGATTGACTTTGGGATTTTTAAGGGGCCTCACTGTCGTATCACCAAAGTTTCTTCCTTCTCTGATCTTCTCTATCTGGCTCACAGCAAAAGCTCTCTGATGCTCATCCTCACTGCACAGGAATGAAGCCACAATGTTCTCAGAATGTGCGTGGTAAGCTCCTCTTATCACTGCAGCAGAGATGATGTTCCTGACCTCCGTAGTCTGGTCCTTCAGCAGCCTCAGGCTTGAAAAAACGTGTGCAGGACCAAATTTGAGGTGGTGCTTCACTTTGATGTCGGAGTACATTTTGAGGTAGAAGTTAAGGCAGAACTTCACGAGGACATCGAGCCTCCTCAACACCTCCCCCTTCAGTCCGTGCTCCCTCATCCACACCAGCAAGATGGCCTGTGCAGTAGTGAGCCACCTGGATTGGTTCAGAGGTCCGCACTTGAGACTAACCAACTGTGGACTGAGACTTCCAGACTTGATGGCCTTGATCAGAAGATAGCAGTTGTGCTGGTCTGTGGAAAGAGATTTGACTATCTCTACTGGCAGCTCTATGATATCTTCAGTTCCTTCCACTGGTTTGAAGTTGAAGTTGACCTCAAGTTCATTCACTTTCTCAAGAAGTTTTCCAATAGGCCCACTGGAGCCTGACCGGGGAGTTACAGGGCCGTCCAGCTTGATGATTAAGTGCCTCAGGGGGAGCTCGTTCACATGGAGCTGACAGATCATCCAGTGGCACTTGCGACCCAGCATCTTCTCCAATAGGGCTATGGCGCCTCCAGACCACCCCGTGTTGGTGTTGGTAGAGTCTCCTCCAATCATTACAAGGCTCTCGTCAGCTCCGTGATCCAGAAGCCACTCATGCAGGCTTTTCTCCTTCCTCAGGTTCCTCGGGAGTGAAATGGAAGAGGTACTTTCCTTGAGGCTCCCACGTGATAGTGTAATGCTCCTCGACGATCACTTTGCCAGGATGAAATCTCCCTGTCACTTCGTCATATTTCAACACCTTTGTGTTCCTATCCTGCTTGCCATCAAAGAATATCCCAGAGATCTTCTCCTCCTCTGACCTCTGCTGCGTGAGAGCTTCAACTGATGAGGCCATTACTTCCTCCTTGGCCCTCCAGACTTTCATGCCATCTATGGCCAAGTAAGCCTTGTCTTTGGAAAGATGAACGGCCTTACCGAAAAAAATGGCGTCCACTCACTTCTACTTCACAATTATAACTGGCGTAATTGCTCAGAGCCATCTATTGAGAGAATGTCGAACTTCGCCTTCTGCGTCCAAATGGTTACAAAGATTCAAATGGAGTAGATTTTTTTCTTATGTATGTATGTATGTATTAAACCTGTTTAAGAGTTAAGCAAAGTTAATGTGTCTAAATGGCAACAAATTACGACCAAGGGTTAAAAATATGAGGTTGTGTTCAATTGAATATTTGGTATTTCAACATAGAACAGAAAACCGCAATTTTGAACATGATAATGCGATTTTTGGGAAAAGTTGCAGGAAAGAAACCCCTTTTAGAATTAAATTTTCCATAAAAATACATATTAGCCAGAGTGAAATTCGGACTCGGAAAAGTATGATATGCCCTCCTGCCCATACATTAATACTAAATCGTTGATGGTGCCTTGACTGGATGATAGCATGCGGATTCTATTCTCTTCGGCCCAGTGATGAGTGTTGTGAAAATTGATCACGCCATTTCTTGTGAAGACAGCCTCATCAGAAAACAACATGGAGGATAGGAAAAGAAGATCGCGAGCACACCTTTGAAGGAACCGAGTACAAAAAGCCTCTCGTGGTGGGAAATAAGTTTCAGTAAGACCTTGTACTCTGTGAATGTGATATGGGTAAAGTTGTTGTTCCCATAAAATTCCCCACACAGTTGTGTATCTTACACCCTTTGCTGCTGCTATCCTTCCGGTACTAACACCAGGATGTTCCTCCACGCGATTCAGGACCCGTTCTTCCAATTCAACAGTTCTGGCGCTGATTGGACTACCACCATCTGAAACTCGCTTGTTGAATGATCCTGTATCACCAAGACGCTCGTCTATTCTCTGAAAGGTCTTCTTATCTGGCAGACTGCGATTCGGAAACCTTTCCGCATACAGACGTCTTGCTGCGGCCGCATTACACTCGGCAAGTCCATACATGAGATGCATGTCTGCCATTTCTCTGTTTGAATAAGCCTTCATTCTCACTTCAAATGCACACTATCAGTGAATAGCACAAAACCTTTAAGGTTGTTTTTTTTCACTGGACTGCACTTATTCACGGTAAGAAGTTACGAATACGAACAGTGAAACACCGCGATGCACCTCTGATTGACTAATGGCTCTACACTCAACGATAGTGAAACATGTCATAGAATGTACGAAACATTACAATCGGCAAGGCCATACAAGAAATAAGTCTAGTACACACTCACAAACATTGCCGGCAAGCAATTGGTTGGAATTTTTAATGTGAAATCTTTCTTGTCCTGGAAACACATTAGTTTTACATCACTCTGAGAGTATTTACGATAGAGAACGGCATCGTTTGTTCTTCGAAACTGTAGGAATGCATGGTGCTTTTAAACGTTGATAAGATTTAATTTCTTTAGACTTGAAAATCCGTTCCACCGTACGTCTCGATATTGTAACTGCCGTGCAGTTTTTCTCTGCGACAAGTGAGTACCTGGCCGACTTTATAGGGATAGCACTAATTCTTCAACTTGGTCTTCAACATCCACAGTTCTGACTGTTCGCTTTTGACCACTACCGGCCCTTAGTTGAATAGAACCCGTTGTTTCGTGGTGTTTAATTGCACGATTAACGGAGCTAGCAGTCCACTTTCTGTAACCAGCCTCTTTCCTCTCCACCCTTTTTGAAAACACGTTCAATAACTGAAAGATCACGTCTTGTCAACTGAGGCATTGTTGTAGCTACAAGCAGAATGACTTATCGTACTGGCGAAAGTTTCATTTAAAACTGAAAGGCGCGTGCATACTGATGAATATCACATTCAAATTGGCGCGTGCGTAATGATGATGTTACATTTCAAACTGGCGCCTGAGTGTTGATGAACGTCACATTTCAAACTGAAAGCAGCACGCATTCGCAAATTTCATTGTGTCATTTAACAGTTGTACATCTATTAATAATTGTATTATCTGAATACAAATTTTATGAAAAGTTATTTGGAGATGTTCTTATTTAACTAAAATTTTCAGATCCCTAATTTTCATATTTCCAGAACAGTAGCTCTTCAAACAGGACGCGTTTTATCTGCGTTTTTTCCGCGAACCATTTAAGAACTTACCGGAACTATTCGATCGCATTGAAGAATGTTGAGAACAAATACCACAACATCCAATTCAGATTGCTATTCGCCAATGGAAATGATGTTTGATAAGAGTGATTAATGAAAATGGTGGGCATATCGCGCATAAGTCTTACTAGCATCTCTTTCTTTCTAGTGAAAGTTGATGTTCTAATGCGGAAAGCCATTGTTTTGAACCTTCAGTTTAGACAGCTATAACTCTGTTTGTAATTACATTTAAATAAAAATGTTATAAAATTTGTTTCAATATGTTCTTATTTAACTGCAAAATTTTCAAATATTTATTTATCATATTAACGGAACAGTGGCTTTTCAAAAAGGACTCGTTTTTTCCGCGCCACCCGAGATATATATATATATATATATATATATATATATGCACTAAAATCACAAAATAACACGTGATCTTATTAATAAGCAAACAACCACAGGGAAAAGGAAACACGAAGTCCGAGCGCTTTCGTGATATATTCACATTATCATGGAGGAACAGAAAATAGACGGAGATTACAAAGTAAATGAGTTAAATAGACAAGCAAAAAATTCACAATCGGCACCTCAAATTAAAGGCCTTAAAGCCCTCTAAAGATTTTTTCAATTGATAACATAATCTGTAGGCTGCTAAATTACTAAATATAAAGGAAGTATATAGATGAAATTAGACAAAAAACCAATACAGAGAACAAAAATTATTATAATGGTTATTAACACTAATATTTAATTAAAGCAGGCAATTAAGTAGCAAGAATTTAATGAAAACAAATAGATAACATAGATAACAAATATAAAACATAATCTGTAGGCTGCTAAATTACTAAATATAAAAGAACTATATAGATGAAATTAGACAAAAAACCAGTACAGAAAACAAAAACTATTATAATGGTTATTAACACTAATATTTAATTAAAGCAGGAAATTAAGTGGCAAGAATTTAATGAAAACAAAGGGAATGGTGCCATCGTCTTACAGAATCTTACACAATTTCTACAAACACTCTGGAAAAATTGTTTTCCCAAAAGCAACCCAGTTGAAAAGTCCAATAAACCCCCCAGCAACCAAAGATTATACACGAAAGAAATATTACAATTAAAATAGACACATAAGAATGTTAACAGTTCTTAAAATAATATTTATTTATTTAACCAGGGCAAACCATTAAGGGGCAAGAATGCGGTCAAGAAAACAGTAGGCCCTTCGCCAGCTTTCTGACAATGCACGAGTCTAATTTATACAACCCATGGCTAATATTAAGGACCAAGTCCGCATTATTCTTGATCACACTTGATTCCAGTATATTTCTGCTAACAATAGATTTACTAAACCTTAATTTGGAAGCGTTTTTCCAGTCAATGGGATGATTAGTATCTCTTACGTGAATGAAAATGGCGTTAGATTCCTGGCCACTTCTTATACTGTATTGATGCTGTTTAATACGTAACTCAAGAGTCTTACCAGTTTGGCCAATGTAAAATTTATTACATATTGTGCAAGGGATTTTATATACACAACCCTGTTCACTTAAAGGGGAGTTCTTAATCAATGAATTCTTAATTACATCTAAATTTTTGAACGCAATATTTACGTTAAAAGTCCTCAGCAGATTCGGCCGATCAAGGAAATTTTCTCTGAATGGTAACACTAAAACATTTTTTGTGTTATAAGGAATCTTATCCTTTACTTCGTAGAAGGTTTTCTTTGCCATTTTTAAGGACTTATCTATGCAGTTCTTTGGGTATTTTAAATCAAAAGCAATTTTGTATATTTTACTAAGTTCTTTCTACTTTGTTCCTAAGAGGCCTACGAATTTGTAGCCCAGAGTTCATTCACGACGAAATTAGTAAAATATACAAAATTGCTTTTGATTTAAAATACCCAAAGAACTGCATAGATAAGTCCTTAAAAATGGCAAAGAAAACCTTCTACGAAGTAAAGGATAAGATTCCTTATAACACAAAAAATGTTTTAGTGTTACCATTCAGAGAAAATTTCCTTGATCTGCCGAATCTGCCGAGGACTTTTAACGTAAATATTGCGTTCAAAAATTTAGATGTAATTAAGAATTCATTGATTAAGAACTCCCCTTTAAGTGAACAGGGTTGTGTATATAAAATCCCTTGCACAATATGTAATAAATTTTACTGTACATTGGCCAAACTGGTAAGACCCTTAAGTTACGTATTAAACAGCATCAATACAGTATAAGAAGTGGCCAGGAATCTAACGCCATTTTCATTCACGTAAGAGATACTAATCATCCCATTGACTGGAAAAACGCTTCCAAATTAAGGTTTAGTAAATCTATTGTTAGCAGAAATATACTGGAATCAAGTGTGATCAAGAATAATGCGGACTTGGTCCTTAATATTAGCCCTGGGTTGTATAAATTAGACTCGTGCATTGTCAGAAAGCTGGCGAAGGGCCTACTGTTTTCTTGACCGCATTCTTGCCCTTTAATGGTTTGCCCTGGTTAAATAAATAAATATTATTTTAAGAACTGTTAACATTCTTATGTGTCTATTTTAATTGTAATATTTCTTTCGTGTATAATCTTTGGTTGCTGGGGGGTTTATTGGACTTTTCAACTGGGTTGCTTTTGGGAAAACAATTTTTCCAGACTGTTTGTAGAAATTGTGTAAGATTCTGTAAGACGATGGCACCATTCCCTTTGTTTTCATTAAATTCTTGCCACTTAATTTCCTGCTTTAATTAAATATTAGTATTAATAACCATTATAATAATTTTTGTTTTCTGTACTGGTTTTTTGTCTAATTTCATCTATATAGTTCTTTTATATTTAGTAATTTAGCAGCCTACAGATTATGTTATCTATTTGTTATCTATGTTATATATTTGTTTTCATTAAATTCTTGCTACTTAATTGCCTGCTTTAATTAAATATTAGTGTTAATAACCATTATAATAATTTTTGTTCTCTGTATTGGTTTTTTGTCTAATTTCATCTATATACTTCTTTTATATTTAGTAATTTAGCAGCCTACAGATTACGTTATCAATTGAAAAAATCTTTAGAGGGCTTTAAGGCCTTTAATTTGAGGTGCCGATTGTGAATTTTTTGCTTGTCTATTTAACTCATTTACTTTGTAATCTCCGTCTATTTTCTGTTCCTCCTTGATAATGTGAATATATCACGAAAGCGCTCGGACTTCGTGTTTCCTTTTCCCTGTGGTTGTTTGCTTATATTTATATATACATATATAAAATGATAACAAATAAAAAATGTCTCGTATCGCACATTTTTGTTGAGGATGGTTAAATGAATTTTCATTTTTTAATAATGCTTTGTTATACAGGGTGTCCATAAATTATTCACCCCATTATAAGCCTTAATAAATTCGTTATTATAGGAGCTATCTTAAAACGGTTTGCGGCAATTAATATCACAACTCAAGAAATTTTTGTTTTAATTCAGTAAACCTCCACGTGAGCCCCATTGGTAGCACGCAGAACATGAAGGCGATAGATGATTTCGTTCCAAACATTAAGAAGCATGTCTTGCGTGATGGAAGCTAATGTCTCTTCAATCCGTTGTCTTAATTCTGTGATGTTATTAACCTTCATTGCACACACTCTGTCCTTTGTGTAGCCCCATAAAAAGAAATCCAGAGGCGTGATGTCCGGGGAACGAGGCCATGGAATAGGGCCATCTCGCCCAATCCAACGAGAAGGGAACTTTTCATTGAGGAACCTCCGCACTTCTAATCCCCAGTGTGGCGGTGCCCCATCTTGCTGAAAGAACACACGGGGCTGCATATCCTCAAGCTGAGGTGCAGCATACCATTCAAGCATATCTAGGTAATTTGTAGCCTTCACAGTGTTCTCATAGAAGAAAAATGGTCCAATCACACGGTTATGGGAGAGAGCACAACAAACGTTTATCTTGGGACTATTGCGTTCGTGTTCAATAAATTCATGGGGATTTTCTGATCCCCATATACGGCAATTGTGTCTGTTGACTTTACCAAACAGATGGAATGTCGCTTCATCACTGAAAACGACATTGTTCAAAAAATGCTCATCTTCATCAATACGGTCAAGAATGTCAACAGCAAACTGTACCTGTTTGAGTTTGTCGTTTGGTAGAAGTTTCTGCAAGGTTTGCAATTTGTAGGCATAAAGTTTCAACCTCTTGTGAACCACTTTATGCACTGTTGAACGCCGTATTTGCAGTTCTCGGCTTGCTCGGCGGATGGATTTTGTAAGACTTCGGATAAACGCCTCCTGAATTCCTGCTATCTTATCTTCAGACACACTAGGCCTACCAGCTCCTTTCTGATGTAGCACACTGCCAGTTTCTTGAAATTGTTTCAGCCATCGCTTGAGTGATTGCTTTGTTGGTGGAGTTTTCTGATATTCCTCCCGAAAACGTCTCTGTACAGTAATTGGAGATTTGGTTTCCCACATCCACAGCAGTCACCATTGTGCCCCTAGTGGATGTTCTGCGAAATAAAGAAAAACATTTCTTGAGTTGTGTTATTAATTGCCGCAAACCGTTTTAAGATAGCTCCTATAATAACGAATTTATTAAGGCTTATAATGGGGTGAATAATTTATGGACACCCTGTACTATATATTTTTTTCAAATCTTATTTAAGAGGTTTAAAGCAGCGTGCTGTTTGAGGGTTTTGACAGCCCAATGTCACCATGAAGCTTTCCATTGATAGAGAAACAGGAAATGTGATGGGAACTCTCGGGAATCAAACTTTTGAGTAGACAACATTCAATAGATATACTTTGAGATGGCGTAGAAGTGAAAGTTAAGTGTTAGGAAAAACTACTACAAATTTCTTACCTCGACAGACGAGAAAATTACGATTCATTTGTGTGTACATTAAAGAATGCGTCAGATTTATCTACAGCGCGTATCATGACTTGGAAGAGACGCTATAGCATGGCATAATCAGGAAATTATTGATTTAACTTGATGTAACACACATACACACACACACACACACACACACACAAAAGCGAGGTACCAACTTTTTTAAATCCATATATCTAAAACGCTCATTAACCAAACTTAATTTAATCTAACCTAACCGTAGTGTCATAGATCCGAGAAGGGCGTGATAAGTGTTTCGGGCGTAAATGAAGGCTAAAAGGGTGGTTTCTGTTAAGTCATTAGATAGTGAGGTACTTACTAATCTAGCCTAACCTAACCTAGCCAAATTTTAACTAACCTCATCAGGACCAATATATATTTTTCCCGACAGTAAAAATGTTTCTACATTTTCTTATATAAATATTTAAACCGTAGAAGGAACCTCACATAGCAACTAGTGTTGGGGAACGTAATGCTATAGTGAAAATTTTATTTCTAGGTTCAATTAAACAATTTATTGTTACAAAACAATAATAAAAAATAATTTTCGTATAATAAGCGATATCATTTCTAGGAAAACAAATGTACTTTTATTGTAAGAGGCCACGCTAGTTTTCTAGGGTTAAAGTTCCGAGGTACCAAAAGTGATACTTCACCATAGAAAAGTACTTTACTACATTTGTAAATTTATCACACACACGACTTTACTTCAGCCCAGTTGGCTACTCTCCACTCTCTCCCTCACACACACACACAACAAACGAAGGCAGAATTGATAAGAGTGCAATATTGCTCGTGATCCTTCTTCACAATTTGAATCCTGTCTGAATGCGAGAGATTGTCGTATAATTTAATTCCAGAAAATAAAAACGTGGATGCGAGTGTGTCGGACTGTGACGAAACGATCCAATGACGATGACACGATGAAATTGTGTCCTCGTTTTTTAATGAATAAATAAAATCATTCAAAAATAAAAAGATAAAGAAAGAGTATGGTATGGTATAGAATAGTTTAAGTATATCGTATTGTTTCAGGCATTACTGCATGCTATTGTTTTATTCTTTCCAATGGGTGAAAAAACCCATCGTGAAACTCCCTGTTTGTTGCAGATAAATAATTGTTAGTAAGAAACGAGAAACGGGGAGTTTCGCGACAGAACTCTTTGAACAGACTGTATACGAGAATGTGTGTGTGTGTGTGTGAATTATTTTCGAGCGTAAAATTATAACTGCAAGAATACATCTGAATGTACTCCACAGCATTTCTTTTTTAGTATTCTTTTTTACGAATTTCCTGTACCTAACCTACTACTAAGTCTCTGTATTAATATTTTATATGTTGTGAGTAAGAATGAAGGAAGTTGTTTATATTTTTCCAAACTACTACTTGTTTCTTTTCTTTCTCCCTTTTCTATACTTTTCTTCCTGGACAAACGGAACACATCCGACCTGCCGGCTTCACTCAGTTATGCTCGCAGAAATGTTTTTATTTAGAAAAATGACTTTACCCTAAAAAACTGACAGTTTTTCAAGTTTTGATTTTGCTTAATTAAATTTTAGAAAATCACTCATAGTTTGACAGGATGGTATTTTTGTTGCAGGATAATAAAATACGGTACGTTAATATTTCAAAAGAGGATTCCATCTTCAAGCCTCGTTCCAAAATATATCTTCAATACCTGAAAAATATTGTGGTATTATAGGCCAATATGCTACGTTTCTTACTTAACAAATTACATAAGTATATCTTAGTGAGAAAAGTGGCCAGTGGAGTTGGCCCGCCACCACTAGCACTGCCCACGATACGACCTACTTTTAAATCTAGCTGCTGACCACTGGCCCAAAAGGGTTGAAATCTGGTGAATGTGGAGGTCATTCATCATCTCTGAAGAGATACTGCTGAGTTACAGTTCAGTTGCACGGTGTAAAGAGCCGCTATCCTGTACGAAAATACAATTACCACTAGAATATAGTCGTTCTCACACTGTGAGAAGATGATTTAAATATTGTACATACTCCGCATGTACTTTTAAAACTTGAGAGCTGATGAATAATAATTTGGTTTTCCCTTCCCAAGAAACACAAAACCCTAAATTTTAAGGAAAATTGCCATCTTTCATGATGGTGTTGTGGTTAACGTTATTTTTTGGATGAGTGGAATAAACTCGGTTGAAACTTGTAAAGTAAAATTTTTTTTCGTCTTGGAAGCACATTTATTTTACGCCACTGTGAGAAAATCTCCGATGCAGTACGCGGCATCCGATCAGGCGTCTCACTTTCTCACTTTCGTGGCTGAAGTAATGCTAAGTGCTTTTGAGTGTCGATATTTTTCCACTCCAGCTGTCCTTATTCTGTAAACCGAGATGTCTGCAAACTTCTAAATTATGTGCTATGCCTCTTTGGGACAATTGAGCGCCTGCTAATCTTCTCATGACAGCACCAGTTCCCAACTTGCTTTTGATTTTGCTGTGTTTGGGTTGCCCGTGGTCGGCTACTATTCATTTTATTTCTTGCAATAGAGCCTATTGTTCAGTGACGGTGAATCGCACTATTAATAGATCTTACATTCTAGTGTTTACCTGGAACTCAAAGGCTATTCTTTTACCGCGCCATCCCTTTCCTTTGAAACTTGACTTGATATCAGCGAGATCACCTTTTGTTGTTAGCATTTTCAAAATTCAAATTAAATATCTTTACTCGGACAAAAATACAAGTGACAGAGTTTTACAATTTTTAGATATTTGATAGAACATTAATATATTCAGAGTACTGTATCTGAATATAACCCTTGGAAGCAGGAGGCTATTTAAACAAAATAATGGTATTTAGTTTAATTATTACATAAAAAAGTGAAAGTGGTAGGTGATACTAATAGTGATAACAAAAAATAATAATAATAGCAATAATCATAATAATAATAATAGCAATAATCATAATAATAATAATAATAACTACATATATAGTTTACAAAATGTTACATAATTTTAAATTAAATGATTTCTGGTATATTCAGTAGAAAAAACACGAGGCTTAATAAAAAAACAAAAAGAATAAATTAAAAGAGTTTAACAAAATTAAATTAAATAAATTAAGAGTTTAACGAAATTAAATTAAATAAATTAAGAGTTTAACAAAATTAGCATATTTTAAATAGTTGATCATAAAATGAGAACTTCGTTCCTATAGTAAAAATGGCAGTAGTGAACTTATATGCATCAGTAGAACCTAACGAGGTGCTTTTTTAGTTATTTGCGAAATACACTCAGTAATTAAGCCTGCATGATATGCATAGGAATTACATTCCATACATCTGCCCCTTTGAAAGGGAGTGTATTTCCTGCAGTTTGTATTATATAGTTAGGTTTGTGTATAAAATCCCTTGGCAGTCTGATGTTATAACGATGGTGTATTTGACGGGGGGGGGGGGGGTTGCTCTTTGAATAGGTGATGTATGTTGATTCTTATTGACAACTTTGAACATATTGACAGCAATATTGAATTTGTATAAGTTATTTAGTTTTAAAATAGTTACTATAGCTCTTTAAACATTGGGGAAGTGTGACTTTGTTGTCATTATTCCATCGAAAAATTTCGCAGAAATTTTTTATGACTAATAGTATGGGCGCAAAAGGGTAGCGTGCAATTGCAGTGTTAATCAATGTTGCAAGACCCCTCCCCTCTCCTTGTTGCAAGATCCCTCCCCTTCCCCCCTTGGTGAAACCCCCACCCCCAGGGTGCCAAGAAAAAGAAGAAAAAAAAGAAGCAAGGTAGATTCTCCCCAGCTGCCACAAACTAGGGGGAATCAACCTAACCTAAGGGAAAGAGGAGAGAGAGAGAGAGAGAGAGAGAGACCATCCTTCGCCTGGCTCCGCCAGACGCACAATAAAGCTCTTAGTCTTTGCAGTTGGATTAGAAGGTCCTAATCAGCCAGTTGACTTAGAAGGCGTAAATGGCTTTTCAGGTGTACATTATTACTTTTTGAGTTACCAGATTGTGCTATTTATATAATTAAAGCAGATGTTCTTCACAGTTGGTTTAGAAGGATTAAGCAGCAAGTTGGTTTAGAAGGCGTAATCAGCCATTTCGTATAGTATATACATATATATATCTATTGTAGCAAACGTTTATATATATTCTCATCTCCCCAGTTATTCCTTAATATCGTTTATATATACAACTAAAACAATTAAATAAAACACCATTACATCATTCTGTTTATTTAGACGAATTATTGGAATTAATTTCATGAAATATATAGAAAATAAATATACAATAAAAATAGTTCATTCTATACACAGATTAAACGAGGAATATATATATATATATATATATATATATATATATATATATATATATATATATATATACAATAAAAATAATAATAGTATGAGAAATACACAAGTTGAACGAAGAATATATGTACAATCAAAAAATAATAATAGTATAAGAAATACACACTTTAAACGAGGAATACCTATAATAAAATTTTAACAAATAAATATACTGCAAAACCATCAAAATACATACACTTTATGTTCTACTGCGTTTAACTAAAATACTAAACTCGCACGTGATGGAGTCTACAGTTACATCATTGTTGCTCTGCACCATGCAATAAATACGATGTAACATTATTTCACCGCTCAAGTTATAGGGGTGCCTATACTCGATGTAAAGGGCCTTCAATTCGTTCAATACTATATTTGTCCCTACTTTATATTCGGTTGGCAAGTTATCCTTAAACACCGACAGAATACATTCAAAAGCACGCACAAAGATGGCATCGTTAGCCACATCATTATTAAATTCAAGTTTAAAAACACTCCTTTCCAATCGAGGGTTTATTCTTACCGATCCGAGCTTTTCAATCGTGAACTCTTCTTAACAATGCATAGCGGCAGTTGAAATAATCTTCTAAGTCGTAACGACAGCTGCTCATTATATAAAGAAACAGTTCTTCAGGGTGAACGGTGTAGGTGAGCTCAGCATGTACCGCTCAAGTGCTTTGTACCAAAGTTCATGATATTTCGAAAAGTCCAAACCTTTTAAATAACCATCCAGTTCCAGACCATTTTCACCTTATTCAGTCCTACACTCGGTAAACCCGTCGAGCAGAGCGGTGTATGCGTATTCAAGACCCGTATCAAAATAAAGCATATCCGTAACACGTGCGTGGCTTCAGCTTGCGGAAACCGACGATTTCAAACATTCTGTCGAGGATGAATCGGTTTCGCGTGGGGGAAGAACGTTATTATCAGACGCATTCTTCCACATCTGTCGTATATCAATGCATGGTTGATCGTTATTTATACACAACGTGCAAACAATGGCATATGAGGGGGTATCACTAAGCTGTTCTCTTCTTATACCTATACCTGCAGGTATTTCATAACGATAACGATCCTCGCTCCACTTCTCAACTAACACGAAGACTCTATTCATCTCCTCAATCAACACTTAAATAAACAACATTCCGTTTAGCAGAGTTTGTTTGTCTACAAGTCGTTTCAAGTACATAGTTAATGGCACCGGTTTTTACGCCTGAACACGCGCAATGACTTCGTCACGGACACATCGTACACGGCATTGAGAATGTTGCTCAAAGGAAGCTCCATCGTATTCTATTGTGAGGAGTGCCCGTCCAGTCGGTTCAAGCGCTTCGATGACTATGAGCCACAGGTGGGGGGATTGGCTCGAAGGGAGGTATGGAGGAGTGAGTCACACCATAAGTTGATGAATCGTGTAGGGTGTTGTTCCATCGTGAAAGAATCATGTGAATACCTGTATCCCATTATACCGGGCAATCGTTTAGAAACTTTTTCCGGCACATGAAGTAATATCGGTTTTAATGTTTAATCACTCCCACTCCCCAGAATGCGCACCAGACTTTTTCATTCAGGGGGATTTTCACGAACTAAACACATTTTATTCACACTTCGGCGCACTATTTGAGAGAAATATGTGCCCATATTTATTCCTTTTGCTTAGCAAGCGATATTCGTCTCTAAATTCTATTAAAAACTCACGCAGGCCTTTAGCCACAACCTCACTGCAAACCTCGTCATAATATATATTAATGTAGTGATAAAAGTATTTGAAATTATCCATTATGACAAAATTTACATTCTCAACCGCAGGGTACGAGTACTCGGTATGATGCAGCAAGACATAATACCGCTTGGTCGCCACTCGTCAACAAGACTCACTAAACATAAATGTTGCTTCTCTTCTGCACGTGTTGTTTCTTCCACTTCACGGTATATGTAAGCCTTTATGCAGTTTAGTCCTACAACATAGTCCATTACATCGTTTGTACCACGAAATCCTGCATTGCTCTCGCCAGAATAACCGTAGAGTATTTGAACCTCTTGTTCCTCAAGCTTCGAACGGTTCAATGTAGCCTTAAGAGTCTCAAAGGAGGGAGGGCAAGGGAGTTTTTCAGTATCCACCATATCTTCACACTTTATCGAATACCACTTCATAAACGTCGAGCAAGCAATATTAAAGGTGGCCATCACTATTTTTCGTCTATGTGAGATTTCTCCAAATACACGTCTGAGATCCAGGGCTTGCAGCGGTCAACTGAGCACGCAGGGGTAGAGATATGTCCAGGTTGTAGCAGCAGTCACGTGACCATTGGTCGATCATACAGGGGGCGGAGCTTAGGACTTTTCTTGTATATACGCAGACACAGACACACATACACACAAAGACACACACACAAAGGCGAAAATGAAACGCTAATTGAAACACGATTTATTTAATAGACATATCGAATTATTCAAGGTGTGTATATACACACACACACATATATATATATATATATATATACACAAATACGCGTAGTAAATAAAATAAAGATATCGTCAACAAGTAAATAGACACACATATTTTTATATATATAGCAATCAAGGATTATGGTATCCACAGGGTACAGTATCATAGGTACCATGTACCTGGTAACGTTTCCTATAGGTGTTACGGCACACTTACGTACCCCTAAGTTCCTTCACGCCCCTCAGCTTCTGCGCCCGAAAATTCTGGCTCTCTACAGTCACTTGGGGCGGCAGTCGCCCTCATTTTCCAAGCACACTAGATTCTTCAACGAGTGAACGTTAACGACCCGTCGGTTCGCCTGGTTAAGCGTGATACCGTTAGCCTTCACGGTATGTTTCATATCCTCCCCAACCCTCACCCATACCCCATAAGTTTTTGGACCTGTTGAGACAAAAGAGTCGGCGTATGCGATGTCTTCATACTCATCCTTGATCTCATCAGTCAACTTTCCGAAGAATTCACCAACAGGCGGCATGTATTCACCCTCCCTCGCTGTGAATATCACACTATCTGACTTGGTGTACAGAACCCTCCGAACAAGAGAATGCAATAGACCCCAAAGTTTGATGCGTGCGTATGCCGTTGTGAAGCTGTAACAAGCGATGTGTCTGTGGCCAAATCGGTAATGTTGTACTTTATTATGTACGTATAACCTACATTCACGATCTTCTTGACCTCTTTATCGGTAGCGTTGGCATAATCCCACACCTCGTTATAACTTTGTGTTCGGAGAACGTTCCCCTTGCCTGCCTGTATTCTGTGCAAATTTTCCCCAAAGACTATTTAGACAACTTTGCACTAAAGCGCTTGCCTGGGTTCTTTACAATTTGGGAACGGTCAAGCTGTATACCTTCACGGTCACGGTAACGTTGAATATAAGCCGATTTTACATCTTCGGTATCAACTTCTCACGGATACCCTAATGCTTCTACCTTATCCTTCAAAATGTGTTTATATATGGCGTGAAATTGGTGGGTAGCTTCTGAAACCTCCACACCTCATATACCTTTAATATTCTGTAGCCATGGTGAACGGCTAAGGACAGCTCAGGGCTTGTATATACCCCTCTGATCTTACGCTGGTTGGTTGTGTGATTACAAGTCCCATTGTTCTCCTCAGCGCACTTCACGCACAGGGGAAACATGAGTTTGTGGTCTATAACGACGGGTAAGATCGGCATCCATAAATCGCGATGGGGGAGCACGTCTACGAAAGAAAGACCGAAATAGTTCTTGTTCAAATTTGCTGAGAACTCTTCGATGTTGGGCAGGGCTGGTCCTACCAGTTTTTCAGGCGCAACTACGGGGTACGGATTGTTCTTCATCACCTATGGGTATAAAGAGCAAAAGTCGTAATAATGGAGTTTCACGCCCTTCGTACGCGGAAAATATAGCTTGAAGGGATTTGTACGCCCATCGAACAAGCTATCACCGCATTTGAGAGGATCCAGCACCTTGAACGCTTGATCGTGTTTTTCTCTTCACGGTACTGTCCGTCTGTTTCTATCCGTGCATCATACTCATGCTCACACAAGATCTTGTGAGTGAACTGGGTGCTTATAAGCTGATCGTGGTTGCGGGTCCATGCAAGACTTTCGGCAGGAGATCTACCGTGGATATCTCCTACGATTCCACACTCAGGACGGGGGCATCCGTGCCACCAACAGCCGTTAAAGGAGTACACAGTCTTCTCACCAGTGGCACGGTTTTCGCTTAGACCATCAACCCAAAAAACACGACCATTAACCTTAATGGGTACTTCCCCCGTTTTGCGGGTATGCTTTATGTATACACCTGTCTGTTGCGCTATGTGTATGAGGTAGTAAATAGCTTTGTGCCCATAACTGCGATGGTTGTTTCTATGAATGACGACTAATGTGTCTTTAGGCATGAAATTGTTCTTGAACACCGTAAAGCACAATGAGGTGATAGAGGTTGCGACTTGCAACGGATCGCATTTCAAACAGTCTATGTACAGTGCTTACAAGAAGTCTCACGCCTCTGTCTCGTCCCAAGCTCGTCTGTTAGGTATAAAATGGGCAGTCCTTATGGCAGCGGAGGTGTGTTCGGATTGGTGCACATAACTGCTCTAACACAATCAATGACGTCCATTATTACGTCACTTCTGCTACATTTTAGTGTTTAAAATACAAATGATTAAGAAGCAGAATGACCAAGTTTCGGGATGTTGGGATGGTTATGGAGCAATCCTAGTCATCATAATATGAGTTGGGCATTACATTATACCGTCTCAATATATACTGTAGAGTCTACAGTATATATTGAGACGGTATAATGTAATGCCCAACTAATATTATGATGGTTAAATGACACTTTATCTAAGATGTTCGACGTCTTCCAGAACGTTGTTTTTGTAAGTTTTGCACAGTGCCGTCGGTTTCAAACTTATCTCGTATACGTGCAAAAATATTAGAAAATATCGCACATGAAGTCTCGAAAATAATAATTATAATTTAAACATCTGTAACGTTTTTGTTTTTCAATTTTTAATAAAAATAATTACATATTTAGATTCAGGAGAAAATTCTTTATTAAAAAACATAAAAAGTAATATATTTATTAACCTCATAGCTGGTATTATCGAACAAAGTGGGTATACATTTCTTTGGGACACGCTGTATATAAGATGTATTTTAGAAAGCTATTTGCTGGGCTGTAAATAAATAATTTTTAGTAAATAATAAATACCTAAGCGGGCGAATTGAAATTAGCTCGTGGGCGAAATTTCGCCCGCAGGCGAGGGTTTCCCCACCCCAGCTGTAGACTATAGAGAACGACTAATTCGGCAAATATCCCAAATCATGGCATGATACCTAAGTTATTTTGACGCAGGTCTAAATTATTTGCTCAAATGCAATGATTGATATTAAGTAATTGTTGGGAATTGTTGTCAATATTGTTTGTGATACATATCCTACGTGAAGAATCTAATGACCAAATTCCTCAGTGAACCTCTCACGCGCTCGCATTTCGAGGAAGTCACGGTCGTCTCACTAATAGATAGTTTATCCGTTGTTTTAAGTGGTAACCTATTAAGCGAACTATGTTAAACCTTTTCCATCTTATGAAAGTCATTAGTCTAAAGCAAGACTGGTGGGCCGTGAATCAGAGAAATTTGCATTTGATTTGTTCATCGTAATTATTACGTAATATAGTATACTGTATTTAGTAGTATATAAGAGTTTATTGGTAGCATATCATATGACAATTCCCATAAACATGTGATGGCCTCGATGTTGCCAGTTTTTATTTTTTTCCTGAAACTATTACCTTCTCATAGTTTGTTTCAACAATGCATATATTATCATCTCCACGAGCGTAGACATTGCAAGAAAAGATTCTAGCTAAGGATAAGTAAAGTTCTTTCATGGTCACAATATATACTTTTATAGATGTCAAACATAAAAATATAATAAAATTCTATATTAACATAAATATATATTCGATACACATTTACGTCATGCCTTTAACATCAGTATTTCGTATAGCTTCCTCCGGCATCAATAATTTCTTGCAATCGGATTCATATCAGGAGAACGTGGTGGCAGAATTAGATTAATAATCTCTGGCTCCCTTTCCTCCTCCCTTCGTAATTCCCCACCCAACCTCGTTTCCTTCGACATAGCAACCCTTACCTCCATCCTCATTCCACTTCCTTCATTAAACCTATTATCGCTTTTATTGTCCCTTCCTTCCATCCTTCAATGCCAGCGTTCTTAAACCTAGCACATAAATTATATAATATGGAATCTAACACCTTAGATCTCCACGCATTCATGTTACTTGAAGACGCCTGTGTCTTAGGGGAATCTAAGTGTTGAGAGTGGGCTTGAGGGGTAGTCTATAGATTATTACAGATGACCTTGAACGCTCCAACTATTTAAAAATTATTATTTATTACGCACATCATATGGCATAATACACACATGAATTTAAGTATCTTACACTATAGGAATGGAATTGAATCCTACCAGAGTTAAAAAGTTGCAAAATATGATAGATTAGTTTGTATTAAGAGGTTACTAAGAGAAAAGGATTTGGGATAGAGCGGAAGCCAGAGAGTATATTTTCTCGAGTTTCAGTTGTTATTAACGTTATATGGATACATTGCCATGAGTTGTGATCAGAGAGAGAGAGAGAGAGAGAGAGAGAGAGAGAGAGAGAGAGAGAGAGAGAGAGAGAGAGAGAGAGACAGAGACAGACACAGAGAGAGAGACAGACAAACAGAGAGAGACAGACACACAGAGAGAGAGACAGACAAACAGAGAGAGACAGACACACAGAGTGTTACAAGGAGTTACAAGGAAAAGAAGCACCTCAAAAGGCCTTGCGGCCCATACCGAGGAGGTACCAACGGCAACGGGTGCCAGGGAAAATTTTTTACACCCTCAAATAGTGTGCAAGTTTTGGTCTAACCTTTTCTTAAAATGATCCACAGAGGAACTGTTCACAACTTCTGAAGGTAACCTGTTCCACGTGTCACAGATCTTATAGGTAAAGTAATTCCCACACACACTAGTCCTAAACCGTTTCAAATCCAACTTCCAACCATTGTTGCGAGTTGGGTTATCATTTAAACTAAACATGCTTCTAAAATCGACATCGTTGAACCCGCGTAAGAACTTGAAAACCTCGATCAGTTGACCGCGCAGCCTCCGAGTTTCCAGCGAAAACAAGTTCAGGGCGCGTAACCGTCGATTGTAGCCCAAATGCCTAACGGAAGGGATTAACTTTGTGGCCCTCGCCTGCACTCGCTCCAGCCTCTAAATATCTTTCCTGAGGGTGGGCGGCCAAAACTGCACAGCATATTCCAGGTGTGGCCGAACCAGGGAATTGTACAGAGAGAGCACAATCTCCTTGTACCGAAACTGAAATTGCCTCCTGATATAACCTAACAGCTTCTGGGCTTTCTTTTCAACCTCTACGCACTGTTTGGTAAATTTAAGGTCGCTGCTAATTAGCACACCCAAGTCCTTTTCCAAATCAGTCGCCTCGATATTACTCCCCAACATTGAGTAGTCCGACTTGGGATTGGCATAGCCAATGTGCATCACTTTGCATTTACCCAAGTTAAACGGCATTTGCCATTTTTCGGACCACTCTCCTATCCTACCTAGGTCAGCACGCAGTTCCTCGATCGCTTCGGGCGTCCCAGCATTGGCCCCAAGCTTTGTGTCATCAGCGAATTTGGCGATCCGACTGACGATGCCACCGTCGATATCATTTATGTAAATGATAAACAACAGTGGCCCCAAAACGGAACCCTGAGGAACCCCACTAGTGACCGAGGCCCATCCCGGACTAACCCCTTTAATTACAACCCTCTGCCGCCTATTCTTCAGCCAGTTTTCTATCTACCTACCTACTTCCCCACCGATACCCAGTGCGTGCACTTTCGCCATTAGCCGGCGGTGAGGTACCTTATCAAAGGCTTTCTGAAAGTCGAGATAAAGTATATCTATCGCCCTACTCTTATCATACTCACCCAACATGACGTGGAAAAACTCGAGCAAGTTGGTGAGACACGACCTATGCCGTCTAAACCCATGTTGGGAGTCCCCAAGCAGCTTGTAGGAATCCAAATGGTCAACGATCCTATCCGCTATTATCCCCTCTAATAATTTACCTACAACTGAAGTGAGACTAATGGGACGATAGTTCCCTGGAGTTTCGTGATTCCCTTTCTCAAAGATAGGGATCACGCTCGATTCCCTCCAGTCACCAGGCACCTGGCCCATCTCCAACGATTTGTTGAAGACTGTAGCCAGGTGGGGAGCCACCTGGTCACGCACCTCCAGCAACACTCTGGGGAGAAACTGGTCTGGCCCAGGAGCCTTAAACGCGCTCAGTTTGTCTATTCTATCGGCAACGACTGTCGCGGTACATCGAACACTATCCAGGCCAGCACCTTCGTGCCTCACGCCTGGCTCGGGGATGATGCGGGTGTCCTCCCTGGTGAACACTCCCGCAAAGTACTCATTAAGCACATTGGCGATGTTCGCGTCGGAGGTCCGCAGAACGCCGCTTCGGTCCTTTAACAGACCTATCATGCTTCTAATGGGCTTTCTACTATTAACATAACTGAAGAACTCCTTAGGGTTCCCCTTGCAGAGGCTTGCCACCCGTAGTTCTTCGTTACGTTTCGCTAGTCTAACCTTCGCCTTCACTTCCCTACACAGGCGGACATACGCTTCAGTGTTCTCATGGGAACGATTGGCCTTCGCCCTCCTATACGCTACTTTCCTATTTCGGATAGCCGAAGCGATGTCACGATTGAACCACTTAGGCTGCGTTGAAGCAGGGGTGACCGGTTTTGAGGGTATGGCAGCAGACTGCAGCACCATAAACTCGTCCGGAATGCACTCCACACTCCTCAACATCGCCGCCGACCTCTAACCCCATCTCACCTACGCTATCCCTGAGGCTAACAAAGTCCGCCGCCGGAGATCGAGCTTACTGCCTCTCGAGTTACTACGCTTCACCCGAGGGACGCACACACGGAACCTAATCAGACCGTGATCACTCCGCCCAACGATTCGTCAACGGTGAGGCCAGTGACAAGGTTGTCTCCGGTCGTGAATACTAAGTCTAGAACGCTTTCGCCTCGTGTAGGCTCATTGACCTACTGAGTGAGGAAGTTCTCATCAGCAAAGTCAACTAGCCTCCTCCCTTCAGCATCAGCAGTCCTGTCTTCCCACTTTATGCCTCGACAGTTGAAGTCTCCTAAAACTACACACACCCTATCCCCTAGCAGGCTACTGAGTTCGGTGTACAGGGCTGTATCCTCCTCGAGGAGGAGATGCGGAGGTCTGTACACCAAGATTAACCTATAGCTCGTCCCTCCCACATTCAGATCGACGCCCAGCAGCTCCCGTTCCGACCGGAACTGGCAGTCAACCGGACTCAACGTGTCCCTGACGTATATTAGTACCCACCCCCCTCCTCACGGGTGCGGTCTTTGTGAAACATTCTATACCCGGGAATTTCGAACTCCACAACGTAGTCCCTACGATCAGTATGAATCCAGGACTCTGTGATAGCAACGATATCCTGGTATTCTGATGCTAAGAGCGCCCGTAGCTCGCAAAACTTGTTCCTAATCGACCTAGCATTAAAAAGCATTGCACGGAGGGAGCCTTCCATATTCTGACCGCCCCCTAGCACGACCCGTTTCCCGAACAGCCAGGGCTGTCGTGAGTTGAAGAGCCCTTCATAACGAGGGGGCAACTTCCGCAGGAGCCTGAGCCCCCTCCAACGTGGAAGGAGGGTCACCCACCTGTACCTGGACTCACCCTTCTGTTAAAGGTACGTCCGCCACCGGCTCATCATCATCCCTCCCCGGTGGGGGCCCATCATCTCTCCCCGGACTCGACCTCACCATTCTGTATAGGTGCCGGTCGAGCAGCGCGCCCAGCACACCTTTACCCTTGTTATTGAGGTGGACACCATCCCTCTGGTAAAGGTCCCACCTACCCGAAAATGCGTCGAACGGGTCAATAAACCTCACGCCCAGCGGGACGCACAAGTCTTGCACCCTCTCGTTGATGCCAATGACCTTACTGAACGCGTGGTCACTGGCATTCATTCGCGGTAAAATACCCATTAACATTCCCCTGTGTCTTCAGTTTTAGATCATCCGCAAGAGACATGATCTCGGTGATGATCCCTTCTGTAAGACCTACCCCACCGCCTTTGAGGAACAGGTCGTTGCCACCAGCGTGGACAACAATCGCAGTCCTCTGACTAGCCACGTGCACCTTCTCTACCTCCTTCCTTAAGTGCGCCGTTCCCCGCCCAGGTAAGCACCTTACCTTCCTCCCATCCCGGTTTGCAGAAGCAAAGTACTTCTCCTGGCCCCTGATCTGCGAGTCCCCAATCAAAACGGTGTCTTCCTCCTTCGAGACAGGAGACTAAAGCGGTTGGAGGTCCTGACGGCAACTGGGGTCTCAGGCTTCGGCTTCGCAGCCTTCTTGCCCGAGACCTTTCGAAACCCGTCGCCACCCATAGACGCAGTTACACCAGCGACCCACCCCGACCGGTAGCTACATCCTTCGGTTTCTTTGGGCCATCAGTAGGCCCTTCCCACCCTTTTTCTTTTTCGCCCCTTCCCACCCTTCTCTATCGACCCCTTCCCACCCTTCTCTATCAGCCCCTTCTTTACGCCCTCCACCTTGCGCCGCGGTTCCGTGCATTCCACGTGGTCGCTGGCGATTCTTCACACTGATTTTGTACCCTAGTCCCCGGTTGCACCTCTACCCTTTCTCCGCGGTCCCGAGCCCTGTCCAGTCCATCGCTGGACCGCCTTTCCATGGCAGCTATCCTATCAATGAGCTCCGGGTGGAGGGCGCAGCCCATCAGTGACCGCCGCACCTCCAACAGCCGGTCTGGACGACTCGAGCCGCCGGACCCTCTCCTCTAGCTTCTCGTAAAACCGCATGAGTTCGCAAAAGCGGCACATGCTGGAGTGGTTGATCTTCGCGAAGCAGGCTTCTTTGAAGTTCGTCACCCATGGTTTACTTCACACCTCGCACATTCAGCCTTCAGTTTCTGCGGTCCAGTCATTGTAACTTATTTTTTTTTTTTTCGAACTCTGAATACTCTGAATAAGATAAAGCGTTCTAGCAATGAAAACTATCAAAACGTTCTGACCAGTATATAAAAAAGGAGGGGGGGGTGAATTCTTCCCGCGCGTAGACGCATCCACCTATTTGCAAGTGACGTTCATCCCTTCCAGAAGACTACACCTCTCGCTGCTGCCGCACCGACCAAAGGTCCCCAGGGCCGGACAGTCCCAAACGTGTCGCAGCTACCAACTGACAAACACTCGCGACGCAGGCGTCACGGATTTCCCGCCAGGAGCGACAGCGAGATGCAGCCCCTTACTAAGTCTTACTAGTCACTCACAAGCGGCTAGACTCAGAATCTAGTGTTCAAGGGATATCCCACCAGACCCAGAGGCTACGCCCGGGACTTTACGCTGGCCTGGCAGCTAGCTGGGCAGTAAAGCTCTCTCACCTCAGAGCAGTACAGCCAAGCACCATCAACTGGTCACCAAAGAACGGTCGCAGGGGGCTGGTCAGGCCATTACGCGTTAGGAATGGGCTTAACGGGGACCTAGCCACACTCCATTCATCGCGCCCCTACGCCTGGGACCCCCTCCATCCCAGTCTCTCACAACCTACGAGCGTTAAATGGCGTTATTTATAGAGGTTCCAAAGCCTCTCTTCCCACGCATGAGGTAGCAGTAGGGTCCTAATAGTAAAAGAGAAAAAGAGTTAATACTAAAAGAAAATTTTTTTTTTTTTTGCAGTCAGAGAACATCCTTAACGTAAGCTAAAAGGACAGAGTGGGGATGGGATGGGGTCCTAGTAACCGACGGGACAGGATTGTACAACATACTTCACCCGCCCTCCCGAAAGAGAGAGAACCTAAAGGAACTGGCAGCCAATTTCTCTAGAATCCCACGACTCGGGACCGGAGGGCTTTCACACCCCAAGTATAAAGTTTACAACATCCAGAAGATATGTGCATAACCTTTATACCCCCTGCGGAGAGAGACAGACACGCAGAGAGAGACAGAGATAGACAGAGATAGAGACAGAGAGAGGTAAAAGGAGGTACAAGGAAAAGAAGTACCTCAAAAGGCCTTGCGGCCCATACCGAGGAGGTACCAATGGCAACGGGTGCCAGGGAAAATTTTCTACACACTCAAATAGTGTGCAAGATTTCGTCTAACCTTTTCTTGAAATGATCCACAGAGGAACTGTTAACAACTTCTGAAGGTAACCTGTTCCACGTGTCACAGATCTTATAGGTAAAGTAATTCCCACACACACTAGTCCTAAACCGTTTCAAATCCAACTTCCAACCATTGTTGCGAGTTGGGTTACCATTTAAACTAAACATGCTTCTAAAATCGACATCGTTGAACCCGCGTAAGAGCTTGAAAACCTCGATCAGTTGACCGCGCAGCCTCCGAGTTCCAAGCGAAAACAAGTTCAGTGCGCGTAACCGTCGATTGTAGCCCATATGCCTAACGGAAGGGATTAACTTTGTGGCCCTCGCCTGCACTCGCTCCAGCCTCTCAATATCTTTCCTGAGGGTGGGCGACCAGAACTGCACAGCATACTCCAGGTGCGGCCGAACAAGGGAATTGTACAGAGAGAGCACAATCTCCTTGTTCCGAAACTGAAATTGCCTCCTGATATAACCCAATAGTTTCTGGGCTTTCTTTTCCACCTCTACACACTGTTTCGTAAACTTAAGGTCGCTGCTAATTAGCACACCCAAGTCCTTTTCTAAATCAGTCACCTCGATATTACTACCCAACTTCGAGTAGTCCGAGAGAGAGAGACAGAGAGACAGAGAGACAGAGAGATAGAGAGAGAGACAGAGAGAGACAGAGACAGAGAGAGAGACAGAGCGAGAGAGAGACAGAGAGACAGAGAGAGAGACAGAGAGAGAGAGACAGAGAGACAGATACAGAGAGACAGAGAGAGAGAGAGAGAGAGAGAGAGAGAGAGAGAGTCACACAGAGCTTTTAAATCACACCTTTTAAATGGTTTGTGGGTAAGGGCTTCACGTATGTTATTTTAGTCCAGGGTAGTTTATGTGGAGGTGTTAATGTAACTTGCACTTGGGACTGTTAATTGTAAGACAACTACCATAGCTGGGACTGAGACACGTTATCCCCTCCATACTCTATATATATCTATATACAGTATGTCTCTATATATAAATAGATAGAGTGATCGACACAATGATAATGTGGACGTCATTGATGGGGTTAGAGCAATTATGTGCACCAATCCGAACACACCTCCGCTGCCATAAGGACCGCCCATTTTATACCTAACAGACTAGCTTGGGACGAGACAGAGGCGCGAGACTTATTGTAAGCACTGTACATCCTTCTAAAGGCATGGAAACATACTCTAAGCACGCGCACATCATTCACGCAATAACGCTCACATTCATCAGCTATATTGTAATGATTAGATTCATTAGAACTGTTGTAGTAGCGGTCAAAATCTTCACGTTCACCTGTACTCATACATTCATAGTTAAAGTAATGTTTGGGTGGAGGTAGTCCTATATAATTTAAAGTTTCGCTAGTGAGGAATGTGTAAGAGAAACATCCTTTTGAAACTTCGGCGGCTACGCCCATTACCTTCGGTAGCTTGGCTAATTTACAAGTTGTTAATAATAAAGTGTCTTTAAACTGTACATTACCTCTATTTGCATCTGTATAAGTTTGTTTCCTCTTTTCAAGGGATCACCTATTAATATCTCAGATGAATTGTACTCAAGCAGCTCTTTATAAAGGAACTCTGAATCAAATTCTGCCCCGTTATGGGAAAGACTATACACAGTCATTTTTTTAACTTGTCCCCTAACTTGACAATATAAGACACAAAGTGTTTCATGGGACTGTCGTGTGCAATCGTTTGTCCGTTTACCACATTTGTGACACTCTTCACACTCGACCTCCGTGCACTCATCGTCGATAGTCTGGCTTACAAGTAGATGTGGGATAACCTCTTTGGTTTGAGCAACCGTATATTTTTCTATATCGTAGTACACAGTTATACAAGTTCTATTTTTAGGCTTACGTCTTTCATATAACATACATGCTTTACTCCATCCGCCTTATATTTCTCATGGCATGTAGAACAGTGAATTTCATCACATTTATGCTTGAAATTCCCCCAGTTATCTATCATATGAAACATACCACATTCACAGACTCATTTGCCTGCATGTGCCAAATGACTTATGGAGCTCAAAACAGTTATTATTAAAAAATGTGCGTTTGCATACATCACAGTCCCTCTTCTCAGCTTGTACCACACGGCTTTCACATTTGGAGCTTTTACACTGCGCACATACCATGTGGCAATCTTTACAATCACTATATCATCCGCAAACTCGAGACATCCCTTACACAAATCATGATGCCTTCCATATTTTCGACTTTTTTCATAACTCGCGTAAAGAGCCCTTATATTACGGATGAGGAGATACGTTGCTCCTGACAGTCTTAAAATAAGTAAGGGCCTTGCACGATCTCTCACACAGCCTTTGAAAACATACACAATCCTACGACGATCATCTATTCTAAATACAACTATGCGAACATTCATATGTCTACAGAGGCCAAGCGTCTGAATGGTATTACAACCCAAAAATCATCTACATCCCATTCATATGACCCGAACCCGAAGGACCGCCGCGTCCTGATTTCACGTTCGTCGCTGTTCTGAGGGGCAAACTCCAGAATACGTTCAACTACGCGTCGCAGACCGTGTTCAACACCATTGCTATACATGAATCCAGGGTCAACCCTGACTACGTACCCATTTCTAGTTAGGGCAGGAGTGGGGGTGGCAGTGCGCACCAGCTCGAATGTTATGTCGTCCTCTACAGCACGAGAAGCTGCTGCTGTTATGGAGGATGTACCCGGAATTTAACAGGAATAAGGGTACGTATTTTTATTTGAGGAAGAAACTAGTGTAGGGGTTGTGTCGTAAGACGTAGAGGGTTAGGATTCTATTACTCGGGGTCCAACAACTGGCGCACTCCTGACACGCTTTATGCCTGACGTGGAAGGCTCTTCATCATGCCTCCGCTTTGAATTGTCGCTTGGTGATGCTACAGGTGTCGCTGGTGTGGGCTCGTCAGCGGGGATGGAATCTGTGACCACAACTACACTGTCATCAGGGTCGGCTGTAATATCGATGATGGGGACATGATACTGTACCTGATCGTCATTCACGGTTCTGTGGAAGAAGAGGAAAAATAAGGATGTAGAATACAGGGTGTCCCAGAATTAACTATCTATTTCAATGAAATCGGACAAATTTAATAAAAACTGACATAATTTTGGGTTTATTACTAAATTATGATACAAAAACAAATAGATTTATAAATCATAAGTCAAAACTTTATTGAGAAGTTTCAACATGTGCACCGTCTGTATCTCTGCAAATTTCAAATCTATCCTCAGCGCTGCGAAACACATTTTGAAGCATTTCAGGTGTTATCTCCCGCACTGCCAACTGGATGCGTTCTTTAAGTTCAGCTAAACTATTGATCTTTTGGCGATAAACCTTTGTTTTTATGAAACCCCATGCAAAGAAATCCAGGGGTGTCAAATCCGGAGAACGCGGAGGCCAAGGTCGAGGTCCTCCACGTCCAATCCACCGATTCGGAAGGCGTCTGTTGAGGTATTCTCGAACAATTAGAGCATAATGACATGGTGCTCCATCTTGTTGAAACACAACATTATCAAGAATGCCATCATCAAGAAGCTGTGGTTCGAGAAACTGCTGAAGCATATCAAGGTAGACGGTACCTGTTACAGTTGCTTCCGCAAAGAAGAATGGGCCATAAATTTTGGATTTGGTCATTCCAAGCCACACGTTAACTTTTGGAGAGTCTCTTTGCCATTCTAAAAATAAAACTATGAAAAACTATGAAAAAATTATGAAAATAAAATTATGAAAAAAATTTAGAAATTTATACATTTTTAACACATATTAAACATGATAAACATAAATAAAAGTGTGTTTTTAAAAAATTTGTCCGATTTCATTGAAATAGTTAATTCTGGGACACCCTGTATAAGGAACACCACTTAAATTTTTATTATATTTTGTAAATGTTCCACTTAGGGGGTGTGACGTGTTAGAGATGGATTCTGTAGAAAAATTCAGGTTCACGAGCCCGTCCACGTGTATTATATCTGGCCCTATAGGATGTGGTAAAACTGTGTTTATGCTTAAAATCATTAAAGATAAGGGGGAGATGTTCTCAAAATTGTGTATAAAGTTATATGGTGCTATTCGACGTACCAGTCAGTATTCAATGAGTACAGTGTTCTCCCACCATCTTAACATAAGCGTGTTTTCATCAATCAGAATCTATTTTTCAAAAATAGATACATGCGCGATGTGTCGTTAAATACACAATATCTAGTTTTATTCGCGCAAAGTAGATATGTATCACAAATTGGGGTATTAGCCAATCAAATGTTCCCGAATCAGCGTAAGGAGTTTTTGGAAGTTTATAAAGAAGCTACAAGTCAACGTTACGGATATTTGCTTTGTGACTTTCACCCGCGAAACACGTTTAGGGTGCTTCTAAGAACGAATATATTCCCAAACGAGCCTGAAACGGTGTATATTCCAGAATGACAAAGAAGCTAAAGAAATACCATGAATTAATAAAAATCTATCATCGACTTCCCCGGGCAATGCAACAGATGTTTGTTAAAAATATCAACTCCGACTTTTTAAAATGCATCTGTGAAATCTATCTTAACATTACAAATTGCAATGTATCAATGAAACCCCCTCAGAAGGCTCGCCTACGCCGTTACAAGAACATAATACACTCGCTCGTAAAAGTCAAACTGTGGGGGAAAAACGATTCTAGAAACACGTAAAATCAGACATAAAAGAGTGGAAAGGGAATTGTTAGCCCTATTAAACAGTGAAAAGTCACCTGATGAGAAAACAATCTTATACCAAGAAGCTCTGCAGAAATTTCTTCACAAGTACGAAAAATATAAGAATCTGACAGAGATCCCCGTGGTTATTAGGCACAGCACGGACAACGATGAGCATGGCGATATAGGACCTGGGCCCGACGTTAGAGCTGACCAGTCAAAGAATAACGGTCCGGCCCCACAACATATCGAACATGTATTAAAAAGCAGCCTACCACATACATTGAGGAATAAAGGTTTAAGTCTTTATAATCTATTGAATGAGGATCCCAACATAGAGTGGACCGATACAGGTGAGATCATTGTGAAAGGAACAAATGTCAGGTACAGGGCTCGAATATCGTTGACATTGTCCATGATCTGGTGAGAAAGTGAGATAGACCCTCACCATCAGGATGGAAGCATATTAAAGCAAGACTACAACAAATAAATGTTCCCAAAACAATGATAGGAAATCTGAACAAGTTAAATGACTTGGAGCATGCCACGCATGTGCCACAA
The DNA here is from genome assembly GCA_023014485.1 of Bathynomus jamesi. NCBI lineage: Eukaryota > Metazoa > Arthropoda > Malacostraca > Isopoda > Cirolanidae > Bathynomus > Bathynomus jamesi. The sequence continues at coordinate 177,524 of JAJOZX010003047.1, forward strand.
ATGAGAACGCCATCACCACTAGCGGTAGCATCTTTGAAGAAGAGAAAGAAGAGACCAAACAACAACGACCAACCTTGTCCACGTGCCTCTAAAATACACAAATGGCTAACATATTAAGAAAACGTTATTATGACATTTGTAGCCCAGCCTCCTACGGAGGCGTTGATAGAATGTACAGAAGTGTTTACAATGATGGAGTAGGGAAAAAAGATGTCCAGAGGTTTTTGCGAGGGCAGGACACTTATACACTTATAAGCCGGTGAGTAAAAGGTTTAAAACAGCCAAGACAACCGCGGCCTCGATTGTCTCTATCTCGCAAACGGATTTAACAAACATGCAAAGATACTCAGTGTATAATGATAGCTACCACTACATCCTATTCATAATAGATGTATTCTCTAGATATCTGTGGCTAATTCTTCTGAAAAATAAATCGCCTGAAACAGTTGTTAAAGGCACCAAAACGTTGATGTTGAAAGAAAACAGGATTTCAGGCTATTTTTGTACCGATATGGGGAAAGAATTTATAGGTCGAGCTTTTCAGAACATGTTGTCAGAGTTTAATATCAGTTACTACACTAGCAATTCTATACATAAGGCCTCTTTAGCTGAAAGAGTTCAACGTACCATAAAGGAACGCATGCATCGCTATTTTGCACATAAAATCATTTACAGATATATAGACATTCTGGAGTCACTGGCATCATCCCGGGCGATTAGGACAACACCTAACGAGATTTTAGAAAGAGGTACGCACCCAGAGCGTGATGTGCGAAGAGATATTCGTAAAGCACCGCTACACGTTGTGCGTTTCAAAATCAGTGATCATGTAAGGCTGTCGCGTTCAGGAAATAAATTCAGGAAAGGATTTGAGCAAGGCTGGACACGTGAGATTTTTAAAGTTAGGGCTATGAGACCTAAAGACGAGATAATGCTGTATTATGTTGAAGATTTGAATGAGGAAGAAATTGCAGGAGACTTTAACGGCGAGGAGCTACAGAAAGTGACATTGGATTTAGAAAAAAAACGTGTTTAAAATTTAAAAAATTTTAGGCAGCAAAGGTTCAGGAAAGAGAAAAATGTACCTATGAAATGGTTGGGGTACCCAGAAAGCTTCAATACCTATATAAAAGCTGATGCAGTAATGAAGCTTAAATAGTATGCAACATGGCGCCTACCATTTCTGCGTCACACTCCCGTCCTCTTCTTCGCTATCTGTACATCCTAACAACACCCTGGCCAACTTTGTAACAGGACTCCATGGACCCATTGAATTGAGTCGTTCGTGATACGGATGAGGTTGGAATATGCGAAATTCAGTTGGATACCCCTTTTTTTAAGTATTGATTATAAAGAACCCGTTTTTACGGTTCTTAGAGACTGTAATGAGTGTGAAAAGGCAGGGGTAACTCGGGATGAAACCATGCGTACCGTCCTGAGTAGGGTTGCAATGTATTACACTACAGTAGTAACACTAGGCCCTGGCTGCTATGGTGCAGCCGAGGATGTTTTGACCGCTACTACAACAGTTTTAATGAATCTAATCATTAAAATATAGTTGATGAATGTGAGCGTTATTGCATGAATGATATGCGCGTGCTTAGAGTGTTTCCATGCATTTAGAAGGATGTACATAGACCGTTTCAAATGCGATCCGTTGCAAGTCGCAACCATTATGTTTTTCGGTGTTCAATAATAACTTCATGCCTGAAAACACCTCAGCCGTCATTCACAGAAACAACCATCGCAGTTATGGGTACAAAGCTATTTACTGGCTCATACACATACAGCAACAGAAGGGTGTATATATAAAACATACCCGAAAAACGGGGAAGTACCCATTAAGGTTAATGGTCGTGTTTTTTGGGTTGATGGTCTAAACGAAAATCGTGCCACTGGTGAGAAGACTGTGTATTCCTATAACGGCTGTCGGTGGCACGGATGCCCTCGTCCTGAGTGTGGAATCGTAGGAGATATCCACGGTAGATCTCCTGCCGACAGTCTTGTATGGACCCGCCAACGCGATCAGCTTATAAGCACCTAGTTCACTAACAAGATCTTGTGGGAGTAGGGTGTGTTAATTTTGGGGAGCAAAATCCAGATTTGACCACTCCTAGCTACTTATATTTGAAGTTGAAGTTTACGAAAAATCACCAATTTTTGCAAGTATTTTTTTATTGTATATAACTACATTTTACATCCATTACATACAATTAAAGACATTTTGATTGTATTTCAATATTAAAACTTAGAAATATAGATAGGTTTCTTGAACTTTGCCAAGAATGCCATGTCTGCCTTGCTCTTGTTCCTGGACATGAGCTCCCTACTGCCCACCTGGCCACTGATGTATGCCTCCCTCCTCTCTTGTGAGTAATCATGTTGTGCTGCTTCAGTTGTCATCCTTACACACCTCTCTACTGACTGTGTGTGTGTGAGGTTCATGCAGGAACTTCCATTGGTCTATCCATAAACTCCTTGATGGCAGCAGTGGTAAAAGAGCAGGTCAGAGGAGGCTCAGTCACGCCAGAGTTCCAGTCAATGAGCTCCGAGAGTTTGATGGCATATGGGTTGATGTCAGGAGTCTTCCTGGGTCTGACACTGCAGTCTCCTACCTGTGTGTCCTCATCTCCTTCACCTCTGATCTCCAGTATCGTCTTCACTGCCTCCCTCCTCTCCTCCTCCACCTCACTACACAGCATGGCCTGGAGCACAGCCTCAGAGTGTGCATACCAGGTTGATCTCTTTACTGTAGGCATCACTATTCCTATCACCTCTTTCTTCTGACTTCTGAGCAGCTCCAGCTGGTACAGTACATGCCTGGGACCCTCCACCCAGCTGTAATTTAACTTGATGATGAACCAGTTTGTCATGTAGACTCCCACTATGAATTCCACAATTATCCTCAGATTCTTCAGGTTCCTACCCTTCAGCCCATGTTTGGAAATCCGCAATCTGCAGAACCTTAGAGCCGTGGTGAGCCACCTACTGTGACAGACTGTCCCAATCTCCGGGAGAGCTAGACTCTAAGGTACCCCTCCCGATCTGATGGCAGTGATGATTCTGTAGCCATATGATTGGTCTGTGCTGAGGTCCTTGACTACCTCCTGACTGAGATGGGATAGAGGAGGACCAACAGTGAACCTCGTGAAGTTTGGGTTGATCTCCAGCTCAGTGGCAGTGTCTAACATCTTCCCTAGGGGCTCAGACCACTTGTTGTTGCTCAATGTCTTGCCATCCAGTGCAGTCATCAGGTGTCTGAGACTCAGCTCCCCAGTGAGCAAGTCACAGACAATCCACCAACTTCCTGCTAAGCTTGGCCTCCACATAATGCATTACTCCTCCCTCCCAGCCAGTATTCACATTAGTACTGTCACCTCCTATGGCCAAAAGGGTCTGGTCTGCTCCTCTCTCTCTTAGCCAGTTCACCAGATGATCAGCAATGACCTCAGTATGACTTCTCTCCTCTGCAGCTTCCTCTGGTACAAAATGCCACAAATGTTTCCCACCTGGTTCATTGCACACTGTGCAGTGTTCTTCTTTAATGAGGCCAGGAAACTGCCTGTCACTGCCCTCAGCTTCCATCATCACTTTGGTGTCATCTCTTTTCCCATCAAAGAAGATACAGGTGATGCCATTTTCCCTAATCTCTTCATCAAACTTCTTGACCAGCTCCTTAGTCAGTCTCTCCTGAGCCCTCCTCACCTTGTTGTGGTCAATCACCAGTGCTGTGTCAAACTCTGTGATAAGACCAGCATCAATCCAGGCAGCAGTGGCAATCTCTGCACTCTCTCTCAGCCCAGTGTGATGTCTCAGGCTACCAGAGCTATGTTGGTGATATCTTCAGTGTTGTATTTCTTCTTCTTAGCCACAGGCAAGGAAGAAGTTGTCGCAGCCTCTGGTATGAAGTCTTCGTCCTCTTCTCTCCTCCCTGCCTCCTCCAGTATATCTCCAGTCTCCACGAACTCCATCTCCAGCAGTGACTCCTGCCTCAACTCCTCTCCTTTCTTAGCTGACTCCTCTGCCTTCCTTCTCTTCTTCTCCTCGGCCTTCCTTCTCTGCTGCTGTCTCTGCAGCACTGCTTCCTGTCTCCTGGTCTCAGGGTGATCAGCTAGACCCATCTGGTGTGCCCCCACACTTCCCACCTTTACTCTCTGACCTTTAATGAAGGCAAGCTCCTGCACTGGTATCTTCTGCTCGCTCCTGCAGCTGCAGTCAATGTGAACCTCACCGTTGCAGACAGGGTTGCACCCAAGCTCACTGCAGCTCCTGATCACACAGTGACAGGTCAGGATGTCCACCAATTTGTCCAGTTTCATCATGAACCTATCTTTGACCTCTAGCTTCACATTGCCAATGGATACCTTCACTGCCTCATCCTACAGTTCCTTCACTTTAGCCCTGATCCTGACCTCAGTGTTGATTACAGGTCCTGTGAATAGAGCGTTGGCCTTTCTCCACTGAGCCAGTAGCCCTGGAACAATGCCGTTGTTAATCAGGTCATTAACTGGGTAATTCCTCCTGTCTTCCTCACTCATCTCTCTCCTCAACAAACCATACCTCAGCAGATCTCTGGCTGTGGGCAGCTTAGCAGGGGGAAGTTCCCTCCCAGTCCCCACCAAATGACTGAGGTGACAACTTGATTTGCTTCGGGTTCTGATTTCTTTCTGATTCATCCTGTGGACCTGTTAACCAAAGAAATGTCATTGAAATTTGGATAGGCCTACTGATTATGATTACATAAAATTAAGTTAATTGAAATTCTTAATATCTTACTATAAGCTCAGATAAAAGGTTGTGTTTTTATAGGTACAAGACTTAATTATTCAAAGTAATGACAATTTCATATATCTATCATATCAAAATATACAGAAAGTTTGGGTCACACATAACATTTCGAATAATTTGAATTACACAATATTTACATTACGAAGTAATCAAAATTGTCAAAAAGGAGGGAAAACACGCATTCACAATCAAAACTCCAGCATTTGTGACTATGTGAAACTTAGAAACCATACTGCACAGCAAAAATAACCAAAGTTGACCACACATATCAATGGCACATTGATATACGATGCTACAGTCATATTTAGGTTATATTTCAAACCTTTATGGTGAAGTATAAGTAGGTAAATAGCTTTTTTAAACAACACTAAAGATATTCTTAAGTTTGTTAGATAATATGACATCATTTGAGCATTAGTAGTTTTTGAATTGTTGACTTTACTAAAATTGAGACACCCAAATGTGGGAGCCTGAGTATGATCCACGGATGGAAACAGATGAACAATACCGTGAATAGATAAGCACTATCAAGCGTTCAATGGTGCTGGATCCTCTTAAATGTGGTGATAACTTGGTCGGAGGGCGTACAAATCCCTTGAAGCTATACTTTCCGCGTACGAAGGGCGTGAAACTCCATTATTACGACTTTTGCTCTGTATACCCATAGGTGATGAAGAACAATCCGCACCCCGTAGTTGTGCCTGAAAAAATTGATAGGACCAGCACTGCCCAACATCGAGGAGTTCTCAGCTAAGTTGAACAAGAACTATTTTGGTCTTTCTTTCGTAGACGTGCTCCCCTACTCGCGATTTATGGATGCCGATCTTACCCGTCGTTATAGACCACAAGCTCATGTTTCCCTTGTGCATGAAGTGCGCAGAGGAGAACAATGGGACTTGTAATCATACAACCAACCAGCGTAAGATCAGAGGGGTATATACAAGCCCTGAGCTGTCCTTAGTCGTTCAGCATGGCTACAGAATATTAAAAATATATGAGGTGTGGAGGTTTCAGAAGCTACCCACCAATTTCACGCCATATATAAACACATTTTGAAGGAGGTAGAAGCATTAGGGTATCCGTGAGGAGTTGATACCGAAGATGTAAAATCGGCTTATATTCAACGTTACCGTGACCGTGAAGGTATACAGCTTGACCGTTCCCAAATTGTAAAGAACCCAGCCAAGCGCTTTAGTGCAAAGTTGTGTCTAAACAGTCTTTGGGGAAAATTTGCACAGAATACTGGCAAAGTGAGTGAACGTTCACCTAGCCCAAAGTTATAACGAGGTGTGGGATTATACCAACGCTCCAGATAAAGAGGTCATGAACATCGTGGATGTATGTAAAACGTACAAAATAAAGTACAATATTACCGAATTGGCCACAGACACATCGCGTGTTACAAACATACCTGTAGCCAGCTTTACAACGGCATACGCACGCATCAAACTTTGGGGTCTATTGCATTCTCTTGTGCTGAGGGTTATGTACGCCGACACAAATAGTGTGATATTCACAGCGAGGTAGAGTGAATACATGCCGCCTATTGCTGAATTCCTCGGAGAGTTGATGATGAGATCAAGGATGAGTATGGAGACATCGCTTACGCCGACTCTTTTGTTTCAACAGGTCCAAAAATGTATGGGGTACGGGTGAGGGTCGGGAGGATATGAAATATATCGTGAAGGCTAAGGGTATCACGCTTAACCAGGCGAACCGACGGGTCGTTAACTTTCACTCGTTGAAGAATCTACTGAGCTTGGAAGATGAGGGCGACCAGCCGTCCCAACTGACTGTAGGGAGCCAGAATTTTCGGGCGCAGAAGCTGAGGGGCGTGAAGGAACTTAGGGGTACGAAGGTGTGCCATAACACCTATAAGATATGTTACAAGGTGCCTAGTAGCTATGATACCGTACCCTTTGGATACCATAATCCTTGATTGCTATATATATATATATATATATATATATATATGTGTCTATTTACTTGTTAACAATATGTTTATTTTATTTACAACACGTATTTCTGTGTGTGTGTGTGTGTGTATATAGTGTAGTGTAGTGGTTAGCGTCGCTGACTACGAATCCATCAGCCCCGGGTTCGAGACCCGACGGCAGCTGGCGCGCAGCAAAACCCAGCTGTTCATCCTTCCACACATTAAAGAAAGTGGTTGGTAGATAAATGGGTACCCTAGGTGACTTCGTAGTTAAGACGCTGAGCTGCTAATGGGGCGTGGTTCGGATTCCACGTTAAACTGTAGTTCTAAGGTGGAGAGAAAAGCTTAACCTTCGTCAGAATGAACAATTCGGGCGGAAGCTAACCAAAGGTTATATATATATATATACACCTTGAATAATTCGATATGTTTATTAAATAAATCGTGTTTCAATTACCGTTTCATTTTCTCCTTTGTTTGTGTGTGTGTGTGTGTGTGTGTGTGTGTGTGTGTGTGTGTGTATGTGTCTGCCTATGTAGAGGAAAAGTCCTAAGCTCCTCCTCCTGTATGATCGGCCAATGGTCACGTGACTCCCGCTAATACCTGGGCATATCTCTACCCCGCGTACTCAGTTGACCGCTGCAAGCCCTGGATCTCAGATGTGTATTTGGAGAAATCTCACATCGACGAAAAATAGTGATGGCTACCTTTAATATTGCTTGCTGGACTTTTATGAAGTGGTATTCCATAAAGTGTGAAGATATGGTGGATCCTGAAAAACTCCCTTGCCCTCCCTCCTTTGAGACTCTTAAGGCTACATTGAACTGTGCGAAGCTTGAGGAACAAGAGGTTCAAATACTCTACGGTTATTCTGGCGAGAGCAATGCAGGATTTCGTGGTACAAACGATGTAATGGACTATGTTGTAGGACTAAACTGCATAAAAGCTTACATATACCGTGAAGTGGAAGAAATAACGTGCAGAAGAGAAGCAACGGTTATGTTTAGTGAGTCTTGTTGACGAGTGGTTTGACAAGCGGTATTATGTCATGCTGCATCATACCGAGTACTCGTACCCTGCAGCTGAGAAGGTAAATCTTGTCATAATGGATAATTTCAAATATTTTTATCACTACATTAATGTATATTATGACGAGGTTTGCAGTGAGGTTGTGGCTAAAGGCCTGCGTGAGTTTTTAATAGAATTTAGAGACGAGTATCGCTTGCTAAGCAAAAGGAATAAATATGGGCACATATTTCTCTCAAATAGTGCGCCGAAGTGTGAATAAAATGTGTTTAGTTCGTGAAAATACCCCTGAATGAAAATGTCTGGTGCATATTCGTATTCTGGGGAGTCGGAGTGATAAAACATTAAAACCGATATTACTTCATGTGCCGGAAAAATTCTCTAAGCTATTGCCCGGTATAATGGGATACAGGTATTCACATGATTCTTTCACGATGGAACAACATCGTACACGATTCGATTCATCAACTTATGGTGTGACTCACTCCCACATCTCCCGTCCAGCCAATCCGCCCAGCTGTGGCTCATAGTCATCGCAGCGCTTGAACCGACTGGACGTGTACTCCTCATAATAGAATACGATGGAGCTTCCTTTGAGCAACATTCTCAATGCCGTGTACGATGTGTCCGTGACGAAGTCATTGCGCGTGTTCAGGCGTAAAAACCGGTGCCATTAACTATGTACTTGAAACAACTTGTAGACAAACAAACTCTGGTAAACGGAATGTTGTTTATTTAAGTGTTGAGGAGATGAATATAGTCTTCGTGGTAGTTGAGAAGTGGAGCGAGGATCGTTATAAAATACCTGCAGGTATAGGTATAAGAGAACAGCTTAGTGATACCCCCTCATATGCCATTGTTTGCACCTTGTGTATAAATAGCGATCAGGTACGCATTGATATACGACTGATGTGGAAGAATGCTTCTGACAATAACGTTCTTCCCCCACGCGAAACCGATTCATCCTCGACAGAATGTTTGAAATCGTCGGTTTCCGCAAGCTGAAGCCTATATTAGACGCACGTGTTACGAATATGCTTTATTTTGATACGGGTCTTGAATACGCATACACTGCTCTGCTCGACGGGTTTACCGAGTGTAGGACTGAACAAGGCGAGAATGGTCTGGAACTGGATGGTTATTTAAAAGGTTTGGACTCTTCGAAATATCATGAACTTTGGTACAAAGCACTTGAGCGTACAAGGATGAGCTCACCTACACCGTTCACCCTGAAGAACTGTTTCTTTATATAATGAGCAGCTGTCATTACGACTTACAAGATTATTTCAACTGCCGCTATGCATTGTGAAGAAGAGTTCACGATTAAAAAGCTCGGATGGGTAAGAATAAACCCTCGATTGTAAAGGAGTGTTTATAAACTTGAATTTAATAATGATGTTGTGGCTAACGATGCCCTCTTTGTGCGTGCTTTTGTATGTATTCTGTACGTGTTTAAGGATAACTTGCCAACCGAATATAAAGTGGGGACAAAAATAGTACTAAACGAATTGAAGGCCCTTTATATCGAGTATAGGCACCCCTATAACTTCAGCTGTGTAATAATGTTAAATCGTATTTATTGCATAATGCAAAGCAACAATGATGTAACTGTAGACTCCATCACGTGCGAGTTTAGTATTTTAGTTAAACGCAGTAGAACATAAAGTGTATGTATTTTGATGGTTTTGCAGTATATTTATTTAAAATTTTATTATATATATTCCTCGTTTAAAGTGTGTATTTCTTATACTGTTATTTTTTGATTGTACATATATTCTTCGTTCAACTTGTTTATTTCTTATACTATTATTATTTTTGTGGTATATATATATATATATATATATATATATGTATATATATATATATATATGTGTATATATATATTCCTCGTTTAAACTGTGTATAGAATGAACTATTTTGATTGTATATTTATTTTTTTTATATTTCATGAAATTAATTCCAATAATTCGTATAAATAAACAGAATGGTGTAATGGTGTTTTATTTAATTGTTTTAGTTGTATATATAAACGATATTAAGGAATAACTGGGGAGATGTGGATATATATAAACGTTTGCTACAATATATATATATATTATTATATTATATATATATATATATATACTGTATATATATATATGTATGTATACACTATACCAAATGGCTGGTTACGCCTTCTAAACCAACTGACTGCTTAAGACTTTTAAACCAACTGTCAAGAACATCAGCTTTAATTAAATAAATAGCACAATCTGGTAACTCAAAAATTAATAATGTACACCTGAACAAGCCATTTACGCCTTCTAAGCCAGATTAAGCCTTCTAAATCATGTGGCTGATTACACCAACTGGCTGATTAGGACCTTCTAAGCCAAGTGCAAAGACCCAAGAGCTATATTATTCGTCTGGCGGAACCAGGCGAAGGATTCTCTCTCTCTCTCTCTCTCTCTCTCTCTCTCTCTCTGTCTCTCTCTCTCTCAGATTAGGTTGATTCCCCCTGCTTGTGGCAGCTGGGGGGAATCCACCTTGCTTCTTTTTTTTCTTCTTTTTTTTTGGCACATTGTGGGTGGGGGTTGCAACAAGGGGGGAAGAGAGCTAGGTCTTACAACAAGTGGGAGGGAGTCTTGCAACAAGGGAAGGGGAGGGGTCTTGTAACATTGCAACAAGGGGAGGGGAGGGGTCTTTTAACATTGCAACATTGATCAACATTGCAATTGCACATTACATGACTTTTGAAATTTAGTTTTTCGTTTAAATTAATGCCAAGTACTTTAACCTCATTCACCCTTGCAAGATTAGTATTCCCAGTTTTTAGTTGACAGTTTGTATTAATATGTTGTGTGGTAATAATCTTATGACTTTGTCAGGTTCAATAAAAGTTTATTGGCACACTTTTGCATATATACATTTTCTAATTTCCTGTTCGTTTCATTAATCAGGAAGTCTGAACGTAAATTAGAAATAGTAATGGACCAAGAATAGATCGTTGTGGGTCTCCACTAGTAGCATCGTCTTGTCGGATAAATTATCTTTTAATCTGATGTAATGATGACGATTTGACAGGAATGATTTAAACCAATCGAGGATATTTTCTCTTATTCCGAATATGTGAAGTTTATTCACTAAAATTTCGTGTGAAAGTGTATCAAATGCTTTTGACAAGTCGAGGAAGATGAAAGCAGTGTGTATTTTGTTGTTTAAGTTCTGATACACATTTTCCAATAGCATGTTTATGACATCTTCCCTTGTATGTCCACCTCTAAACCCAAATTGTGTTTTAGTTAAAACATAGTATTTGTTTAAAAATTTAGTAAGTTTACTGTACACGAATTTTTTTCAAATACTTTACTTAAAGTTGGCAATAAGGAAATGGGGCAATAACTGAATAGGATGTCTGAGTTTCCCGACTTAAATACAGGGCATACTCTGGCTTCCTTTAGACTGTCAGGAAATATACTTAGTGTTACTATTTCATTTATTAGCTGACTTAGTGGTATTTCAATTTCCTCGGATACTAATTTGTATATTTTACCAGGATCGTATTGATGTCTGAATCTTTACTTTTTAGATTTTTTATTGCTAGAGAGATATCGTATGGTAGGATTGGATAAAAAAAAGTGAGTTTGGATTTGGTTGTGGCATGTATTGTCGGTATAGTGAGTGTCTGTACGTGCGATCGAGGCTGCAGTATTGGAGCCGATATTTGCAAAGAAGTTGGTTATTAAATTGACTATATCTTTGGGGTCACTAAGAATTTTCACCTTGTATGAGGGATTATAAGGGATTTGTTTCAACCTTCTTTGTGCTAATTAACACTTTCAGAGTGTTTTATTCCCTTTTCGGATTGGATTTTTGTTCATCAATTTTTGAACAGTACTGCTCTGCCTTTGTTTTTTATGACTGTTACAGTAATTTTTGAATGTCTGTTCGGTAATAATATCAGTTTTCCATAATTTAAAGAGGATATGCTTGCGTTTAATACTCAGTGAGTGCTGGTGTGATCCATTGGTTGTTGTATTTAGTTTTAGATATTACTTTTGATTTAGAAAAGTTTATGTTGAATATATCCATTAGTGTATTTGAGAATGCTTGAATTTTTTCCTATATCATCATTAACGGATCCAGGGGGGAAGAACGGGGCCATGGCCCCCAAAGCTGATAAAGGTGGGCCTAATACCACTTTTGGCCCCTCCCAAAGTCCACGTAAAGTACTTTATCTTACCCTTTCCTTTTTACTTCATGTTACCTACAAAAGTGCTCTATACTCGTATATGTACCTACATTTTTCTATTTATCTGAAACCTGTATAATAGTCACTTGTATTTGCGTGGGTGTCTTTATGTCCCAATACTTTGGAACATTTCTTGCTATTTTCATCTCTTTTAGGATAGATCTAGTGACACTCGGTAATTTGACTTGGCAATTCTGACCTCAAACTTTGTTGACTACATTCAGTGTCCAGTCAGATTTGTCCCTAATCGGCTTGTCTTTGTCATGAGGCAAATCCCCTGTGCCTTGTTTGCTTGTTTGTTGTACTACATCATGGGTTCAGTAGCATGATTGCAAAAAAAGGAGACAAATGGATCAATTTGAGAATTTCCTCCTCGCGTTCCTCGCCTTCCTTTATGAGGCTTCACGGTCTTCCATGAGAGATATTTGTAGGTTTAAAACAAAAACAAACAAAACACAAAAAAAAACAAGCAGAATGGATCAATTTGAAAATTTTCTCCTGTGGCTCCTTTATGAAGCTTCACGGTTTTTCATGAGATATTTAAAACAAAAACAAAAAACAAACAAACATTCCCGAGGCCGGAGATAAGTTAACCTAACCTGAGATTGATTTGAGTGGGGAAAAAAAATCCATGGTTCTTTTACACAGCGTTCCGGTTTCACGGTCCTCCCCGTTAGTTTATCTTAAAACTTCTGGAAGCGTTCGTGCAGAAGATGCATTTCTGGTGCATCAGGTTTCTGCTTATATATATATATATATATATATATATATATATATATATATATATATATGTGTGTGTGTGTGTGTGTGTTAATACCGGTGCCATCAATTTTAAATACATCGGCGACCCCGCAACGGTTTATTTATATATTTCCTGAGGTATCCTACCATCACCTTTTATCCAGGGGATGTATATAGTTCATGTATTGCAGAAAAATACGCAATAAAAGAGAAAACATAGAGAACGATGAACAACAACATTAGTTGTCCTGACTGTGGCACACCTCAAAGCTTTAAATACGTCGTATAAATTAATCTGAGACTGCAGGTAGAAATCAGGGTATTGCTCTCAAATAGTGGGTAAGCATCTTTTCAGTGAAACTATACGTTTTATCATTGAGGTGTATAGTTAATTTGTGGGATGGAGTGCCACTAACGTAGTTCAAAGTAATTCACTCGGGTTCTTTAAAAGAGATCAGATATCCACATTTTTCTTTTACCCCACTTAGATATATTTTATACCGCATAAAAGTATTAGCGAGTTTTCACTCGAATTCAGGCCTCTCTACTCTTAGATTTTCACTCCATCTTTAAAGTTCTCTACTTCCTCTTGACCTCTCTCCTTTGCTATGCTTTAAAACTTTCATCTACCCATTAAATTTTCTTACATTTTTATCCGAGCTTCCTAAACAAACATTCTCGTAGGAACCATTTAGTCTATCGTTGTTTGTAGCCTTTTGTATCCAATAGTGTATTACACATTCGTATAATTTAAATTAATTTTTTCGTTTGAGCAATAACTTCAGTAAAATAATGACGCTCTAACGAACTAGAAGAGCTCATGACGCAACACATCAAGACATGTATAGAATGCATTTGTAATTTACTGAAGAGAAGATAAGTAGCCATCTTATACATGTAGATATATTTTAACTTTTCATACTAAGTGGATGTACAGTGCTTACAATAAGTCTCGCGCCTCTGTCTCGTCCCAAGCTAGTCTGTTAGGTATAAAATGGGCGGTCCTTATGGCAGCGGAGGTGTGTTCGGATTGGTGCACATAATTGCTCTAACCCCATCAATGACGTCCACATTATCATTGTGTCGATCACTCTATCTATTTATATATAGAGACATACTGTATATAGATATATATAGAGTATGGAGGGGATAACGTGTCTCAGTCCCAGCTATGGTAGTTGTCTTACAATTAACAGTCCCAAGTGCAAGTTACGTTAATACCTCCACATAAACTACCCTGGACTAAAATAACATACGTGAAGCTTTTACCCACAAACCATTTAAAAGGTGTGATTTAAAAGCTCTCTGTGTGTCTCTCTCTGTGTGTGTCTCTCTCTCTCTCTCTCTCTCTCTCTCTCTCTCTGATCACAACTGATGGCAATGTATCCGTATAACGTTAATAATAACCGAAACTCGAGAAAATATACTCTCTGGCTTCCGCTCTATCCCAAATCCTTTTCTCTTAGTAACCTCTTAATACAAACTAATCTATCATATTTTGCAACTTTTTAACTCTGGTAGGATTCAATTCCATTCCTATAGTGTAAGATACTAAAATTCATGTGTGTATTATGCCATATGATGTGCGTAATAAATAATCATTTTTAAATAGTTGGAGCGTTCAAGGTCATCTGTAGTAATCTATAGACTACCCACTCAAGCCCACTCTCAACACTTAGATTCCCCTAAGACACAGGCGTCTTCAAGTAACATGAATGCGTAGAGATCTAAGGTGTTAGATTCCATATTATATAATTTATGTGCTAGGTTTAAGAACGCTGGCATTGAAGGATGGAAGGAAGGGACAGTAAAAGCGATAATAGGTTTAATGAAGGAAGTGGAATGAGGATGGAGGTAAGCGTTGCTATGTCGGAGGAAACGAGGTTGGGTGGGGAATTACGAAGGGTGGAGGAAAGGGAGCCAGAGATTATTAATCTAATTCTGCCACCACGTTCTCTTGATATGAATCCGATTGAAAACCTTTGGGCAATAACACTGGTATGCATATGAAATTGTTTTGTCTGCTGTGAGGGTTTTTTCAACTCATATTATATAATTCGACCATGCTGAATTCGAAAATGACATTGGTTTTCCTCAATCAGGTCAGGTTTTTTCTCTATTGGCCATTTATTATAAGTCCAATTTTATCCCCATATTTATTGATTTTTTTAGCTTAAACACTGTAGATACGAGTAATATTATAAGAACACTCGTGAAAAATGAAAACATTGTGTGAATAAATACTTTTATTCATACAATGAATATGGAAAAAAGTTTATTGAGGAAGGAATGAAGTTTTTTGGCTTTCCGTCTGTGTTTTTCTTCGGGCACGTCTCGCTTCAAACACCAGCAATAGTCCGCCAGCATATTGATATCCCAGTTTCCCTGGTACCTCTCTTCCATTATTTTGATATCTTGGTGAAATCGTTCACCCTGTTCCTCACTATAACCCCCGCAATTTTCAGGAAAATAGTCCAAGTGGGACCACAAAAAGTGCATTTTTATGGACATGCGCGCCCCATGAGCTTTGAAAGCTTCCATCAAGTTTTCGACAACGGACTCGTATTCTGGACTTCTACGCTTGCCAAGAAAATCAGTGACAACTGATTTGAATGCCTGCCAGGCATTCTTCTCAGTTGGAGTCATTGCGTTTTCGAACTGAGTATCCTTGATCAAAGTTCGAATTTGAGGACCATCAAAAACCCCAGCATTTAGTTTAGCATCAGATATATGAGGAAATTTACTCTCGAGATATCGGAATGCTGAACCCTCCTTATTCATTGATTTGATGAAATTTTTCATCAAGCCCAGCTTAATATGAAGTGGTGGGAGCAAAATTTTTGTTGGTGGTACAAGGGGCACTGAAACGACATTATGCGACCCAGGTTCAAAATTCTCTCTGGATGCCCATTCACGCTGTGCATAGTGCTTCTCATCCGCTCGGCTATCCCATTTGCAGAGGAAACATGGGTATTTCGTGTATCCCCTTGCATTCCCAATACAAATGCCACAATCTGAAAAAAAATGAAAATATTTAAAGAATTTAGAGAATTTGTTCTATCAGATAAAAAAATCTATGCATTGGACTGTATCACTTCTGTGGGGAAGTTAAGTGTTCTTATACGCTCTCAAATAACCTTTGGAAAAACAACATAGTCAATAGCAATAGTTTACTTATGATATTAGTATTACCTTCAAATCTCCACAGATCCTCCAGTTATGTTGGTCGTATACGAGAGCATCCAGTAAAATTTTCATGTTATCGTAGCTCTCAGTAAGTTGTACGGAATGTGCTACAGGGACTGATGCAACCCTATTCCCAATGTTGAGAAGTACTGCTTTCAAACTTCGTTTAGACGAGTCTATAAATAGCCTCCATTCTGATGCGTTATATGGCAGGCCCAAGGATTCGATTAGCCCCTCAACATTGCAGCAGTACACTAAGGAAGAGGTATTTTCGTGCACTGCAAAAAACTTGCGGAATTCTTCCTCTCGTTTCCTATACCAGGAGAATGTTGTTCCCGGAGCCAGCAAGTTGTCTTCTCGAAGTCGTGAGCCCAAGATCTCGGCAGCTAATTTGGAAAGTCCTAAATCCCTGGTAAGATCATTAAGTTTGGCCTGGTTGAGAGGCCTCGGCTCATTTGAAGCGGTATTTTGAGGTATATACGACTGGGACTGGTCATTGGCATTGGTCATTGATTCATCATCAGAATCATCGAAGTCCAGGGTTTGAGGTGGGTCGGGTATTGGAATTCCAGGACCATGGGGTACAGGTCTCATAGCAGAAGGAATGTCAGGGTATACAACAATGTGTTTATTCTTCTTGTTAACTTCTGAAAATAGAAACACAGGAACATGGATATAAAACTTGCATATGAAATAGAAGAAGCATTCAGACAGTGGTGGCTCGTGAGGGAAGGCTGCGGTCTGTAAGATATGAAATAGGTCGATGGAGTCTGTATATTTTCTTTCTTTTTCATTCATATTGTCACTTCGGGGACAATATGAATGAAAAAGAAAGAAAATATACAATCATTGTAAATGTAACTTGTATAACAATATGTATGTGCAAAAAGTGAACAATGAACAATTCCTACACCATCGTTATATGGATTCATTGTCTTCATGCAGAACTTATGTTCGTATAGTTTTATGTTGAATGTTCATTTTTACATAAGAAACCAAAATCGCCTAAGCGAGTTTTTAGGTAGAATTTCGATTTATACTTCTTTATTCATTACTGTATTTCCCTAATTCATCTTAATTCATGTTCTTTTTTGACCGCTGTCCTTTATTCATCTACCTATTGTCTACTTATGCCCTATCAACTTATCAGTCTATTTTTACTCGTGTCAATCTATGAAACGCAAAACTTTTGCCTTCGTTCTAAAACGCAAAAATACGTTCTCGTATTATTTTTAAAAGTGCGTTCAACCCTCGCAAGATATTCATAAACGCTTAGTAAGTATTATCAGAAATTCCACTCATCCCAGCATAATTTGAACGCTTCTAAGATAAAAAAGGTCTCCTTTCGCTTTGATTCGAATGTATAACATTATAGCATATTATTTCAGTAGTAGATACGTCAATTAACAATTTGCTAAAATTGTAATTAAATGTAATCCTTTAATATAATGTAATTGATGTAATGTACTTTAATGAAACTGTAATGAACAATAACTTGTAATGTACTTCAGTGAAACTAATTAAATTTAATGATTTAATTTATAATGTAAGAATGTACTTTAATGGAATTGTAATTAAAAAGTGAATATGAATTAATTGGTAGTTGTAATCCATAATTGTAATCATAATTGTAATGAACCAAAATTAATACGTACTCAATCATGTACTCAAAATTGTGCTGATGTGCTAATACGAAATAATATCGCCTCAATAATTGTCGAATCGGCGATACTACTGTCTTTTTTATTTTTTTATTTTTTATTCTTTTTAGTTGAAATCATGTGTTTAAAAAAAGGGGGGAAACTTAACCTTCGATTGTCTCCCCCAAACATTAGATTATATTATGCATGTACCATCTTCATTTACGACACTTCATTATAGAACTTCATTTAAGGCACTTCTAGATTGCTCTTCTCATTAGACTTCTTCAGATTAGCACTTCGTCGGGAGGGGGCAGAAGCCCCTTGCCTCCTTAACTTAAGTATTTTTAGATTCCGGCCTGAGCCATGGTCGAAAGAGGTCGAACCTCTACCCCTTGTAATTCAGAGTACCAACTGTAATTTTTAAGAAGTAAACCACCCTTTAAGAAGTTTTTTTATCTTTTTCCTTCGAGCCGTGCTCGCTTCAGAAGCTAATTCAGAGGCTGAGCACTACCTGTATTTTTTAGCAGTAAATTTACAGTGAAGAAACTTTTTATTGTCCCCTTCGAGCCTTGCTCCCTTCAGAAAAACTTAGAAAACTTTCCGGATACGCTATAAGAAGAATCCGGAACCTTCAGCATTTAGATTGCAAATCTACCAGAGATTTATAAAGATACTTGAAGTAATTTTGAAGTCATTTTTTTTTAAGTCATTTTTTAAGTCATTTTTTTGAAGTCAGTTTTGAAGTCAGAAGGTTGCACCAAGAGGGTCAACCAAACCCCAGAGGTTAATCGTCTCCACTTGATAAAGATCAAGTGCAGTCATTTTCCATTTTTAGTTTCATTTTTAGTTCAGAATACTTGATAAGAGGTCAAGTCAGAAGGTTGCGCCAAAACGGCCAACCGCCCCAGAGATTTATAGAGATACTTGATAAGAGTTCAAGTCAATAGGTTGCATCTAAGAGGGACAACCGCCCCAGAGATTTCAGATTTATTTCAAGTGAGACAGTTTTATTTGAAGTCAGACAGTTTTAGCTCAAGTCAGAGTTTATTTCAAGTCAGAGTTTTACTTGAAGTCAGAGAGATTTATTCCAAGTCATTTTTATTTCAAGTCCCAAGTTAGTTTTCAATGCAGTCAATTGAATTCAACTTTTCCTTTGTAAATTAAGAAAATGTAATTTAAGAATTTAATTCAACCTTTTTTTTGTTGTTCAAAAAAATTTAATTCAACCTTTTTTTGTGTTTGTGAGAAGAAAATTGACCTATCTGTCTTTTCTTGTCATGCCATGGTTACGTATATAGATATATGGTTATGTAATTCATTAATTGCCACAAAACCGTTTCTACAATTGTTTGTAACGATTTTGGTAATTATTGTAATGTATACGTGATAATAATAGTTGTGTAATAATTAATTAATCGATCTTGTCCTAATGACTCCTTTTAAATTACTATATGAGGAACACGCCGTCCCTCTGTTTTGTTTCAACTTTTTTTTTTAGTTTTTGTTCTAAGTAGTGTGACAAGCAATCTTAAAAAAAAAAAAATAAAAAAATAAAAAAGAGCAAAGTGCTCACGAAAAGATGTATTGTCAATTTCAGACTTATACCCCCCGCTTAGTCACTCAATTCCCCGGAATGTAGTACTCCAAACTTTGCCTTTTTATTTTATTTTATTTTAACACCCCCAACCCCAGTTGAACTGTGTCAACCAGAGAAATGGTTCAACCATGGTTAATTCCTCTTTGGTACGAGGGAACATTACCTTAATTGATGTTAAGTTGTGTTTTTATATTTTTAAGAATATTATATGTTTAGTTCCGTATAGTTTATAATTGATTTCTATTTTCAATTCTTATATTTTTTATATTTTTTTTTATTCGATTAATCGTGAGTAGCTGTCCCTCGAAATTGTAAAATACACACTTCGCACCTAATACACCCAAATACACATTTGACCACAGGTCTATACATCATCCACTTCGTAATTCGATTTGTACCGACAACAGTCAATAAAAATGCATGCACACTATATATACTATATATACAAACCTCATACTCAAATCATTGAATATCACAATAAAACTATTTCATTACGTAAATGCCAACTATGCGATTTAGTCGTAATCAATTTTTGCATTCATGCATTCATGCATTTTTGCATTCATGCATTTATACAGTTAATTTAACAATCCTATAAGCTAAATCTGTCTCTCGAAATTATCAGCTACACCCTTTATACCTAGTACACAAAAATACACACTAGACCATAGGTCTATACATCATCCATTACGTAATTCTATTTTTTTACCTACAATAGTCAATAAAAATTAGCTTATAGATTGTGCGATTAACGTTTTTCCATTTTTTATCTACTCTATTCATTATGTACGTAATTTTCCCCCACAGAAAAAAAATTTGTGTAAAAAAAAAAAAAAAAAAAAAAAAAAAAATTTAATATCATTGTTTGTCAAACTTAATTGGTTGTCTAAATTAATGTATTAATCCTATTAAATGTTTGTCTAAACTAAAGTATTAATCTTTGAATTCCTTTATATTATATAATAACTCACTTGTTCTGTATAAAACTTGTAATGTAAAGAAAAATTCGTCACCTAACTTGAATTCGTTAGAATGTTATTTTCTCATTTGTATTGTATTAATGGTACCCTATTAAATTATTGTATAAATATCATTTTAAAAGGGGAGAGTACTGTAAAAAGTGAACAATGAACAATTCCTACACCATCGTTATATGGATTCATTATCTTCATGCAGAACTTATGTTCGTATAGTTTTATGTTGAATGTTCATTTTTACATAAGAAACCAAAATCGCCTAAGCGAGTTTTTGGGTAGAATTTCGATTTATACTTCTTTATTCATTACTGTATTTCCCTAATTCATCTTAATTCATGTTCTTTTTTGACCGCTATCCTTTATTCATCTACCTATTGTCTACTTATGCCCTATCAACTTATCAGTCTATTTTTACTCGTGTCAATCTATGAAACGCAAAACTTTTGCCTTCGTTCTAAAACGCAAAAATACGTTCTCGTATTATTTTTAAAAGTGCGTTCAACCCTCGCAAGATATTCATAAACGCTTAGTAAGTATTATCAGAAATTCCACTCATCCCAGCATAATTTGAACGCTTCTAAGATAAAAAAGGTCTCCTTTCGCTTTGATTCGAATGTATAACATTATAGCATATTATTTCAGTAGTAGATACGTCAATTAACAATTTGCTAAAATTGTAATTAAATGTAATCCTTTAATATAATGTAATTGATGTAATGTACTTTAATGAAACTGTAATGAACAATAACTTGTAATGTACTTCAGTGAAACTAATTAAATGTAATGATTTAATTTATAATGTAAGAATGTACTTTAATGGAATTGTAATTAAAAAGTGAATATGAATTAATTGGTAGTTGTAATCCATAATTGTAATCATAATTGTAATGAACCAAAATTAATACGTACTCAATCATGTACTCAAAATTGTGCTGATGTGCTAATACGAAATAATATCGCCTCAATAATTGTCGAATCGGCGATACTACTGTCTTTTTTATTTTTATATTTTTTATTCTTTTTAGTTGAAATCATGTGTTTAAAAAAAGGGGGGAAACTTAACCTTCGATTGTCTCCCCCAAACATTAGATTATATTATGCATGTACCATCTTCATTTACGACACTTCATTATAGAACTTCATTTAAGGCACTTCTAGATTGCTCTTCTCATTAGACTTCTTCAGATTAGCACTTCGTCGGGAGGGGGCAGAAGCCCCTTGCCTCCTTAACTTAAGTATTTTTAGATTCCGGCCTGAGCCATGGTCGAAAGAGGTCGAACCTCTACCCCTTGTAATTCAGAGTACCAACTGTAATTTTTAAGAAGTAAACCACCCTTTAAGAAGTTTTTTTATCTTTTTCCTTCGAGCCGTGCTCGCTTCAGAACTTAGTCAGAAAAGTCGATAATTATAAAAAGAGAAGAATTAATAAGCAGAAAGAAAAGAATTAACAGAGTGTCGACCCCCTAAGGCGACCGAAAAGAATTATAGAAAAGTATAAAGAAGAAGCATCCGTTGCAGCCTCCTAACTAGAACCCCCTTCGAATCCGAACCGACAAAGGGCCATAAAGGGGGGGGGTTAACATATGTGTAAATGTATTTTCTATAACAATATGTATATGTAAATGTATGATTACCATTATGGTGAATATTATGTTATATATGGTGAATATTACATTATGGTGAATATTATGTCGTTTCATACGAGGATTTCAAAATATTTAAGAAAAATAAATTTATAAGCCCACCTTGGAGGTTTGTCATGCAGAAATAGCAATCTGTCACGTGATCCTTTCCTTCTCTCCAAATCATGGGAATTCCAAAAGGCAAAGATTTCGCTCTGCCTTTGCTCCATCTTCTCAAATTTTCAATGCACGTCTTGCAGCACATATGAGGGGCGAAATTTTTGTCCTGGTCCCCTAGCTTAATTCCAAAGTATGCTCTATACATTGTCTTCACAAATTTAGTGATTTGGGACTGGTTATTTGGCATGGTAACCGTCCCACATATGTAGCAGAATCTATTGGGATCATTTTTACACGCTCTATTCATTATGAAATATTTTATCTATATGCCTGAAAAGTAAAAAAAGATATTATACAAGTGAAACAAGTGATGATAGATGTTACTGTTCCAATTCCGCTTTGACAAAATCACGAAAAATTCTATTTTACTTATAAGGCCATAGCCGGATAACCTGAGCTGATTAAGAAAAACGGATTGCAGATTCGAAATCAGCAGGAGAAACTCTATAAGAATCACTTACAAAACCCTTGACAGCAAAATTGATGCATACCAGTGTAATGATTAACGAATGGGAGCAACGCAATGAAAGAACATTTGAAGCACTTTTAGCTCACACGAGGAATAGTTGGGAGAGCTTACATCGAACACCAAACATCCCCTACAATCTGGCCTCTTCTCTGCTGCAACGATTGCAAGAAATTATTGATGCCGGAGGAAGCTATACGAAATACTGATGTTAAAGCTATGACGTAAATGTGTATCGAATACATATTTATGTTAATATAGAATTTTATTATATTTTTATGTTTGACATCTATAAAAGTATATATTGTGACCATGAAAGAACTTTACTTATCCTTAGTTAGAATCTTTTCTTGCAATGTGTACGCTCGTGGAGATGATAATATATGCATTGTTGAAACAAACTATGAGAAGGTAATAGTTTCAGGAAAAAAATAAAAACTGGCAACATCGAGGCCATCACATGTTTATGGGAATTGTCATATGATATGCTACCAATAAACTCTTATATAGTACTATATACAGTATACTATATTACGTAATAATTACGATGAACAAATCAAATGCAAATTTCTCTGATTCACGGCCCACCAGTCTTGCTTTAGACTAATGACTTTCATAAGATGGAATAGGTTACCACTTAAAATAATGGATAAACTATCTATTAGTGAGACGACCGTGACTTCCTCGAAATGCGAGCGCGTGAGAGGTTCACTGAGGAATTTGGTCATTAGATTCTTCACGTAGGATATGTATCACAAACAACAATATTGACAACAATTCCCAACAATTACTTAATATCAATCATTGCATTTGAGCAAATAATTTAGACCTGCGTCAAAATAACTTAGGTATCATGCCATGATTTGGGATATTTGCCGAATTAGTCGTTCTCTATAGTCTACAGTATATATTGAGACGGTATAATGTAATGCCCAACTAATATTATGATGACTAGGATTGCTCCATAACCATCCCAACATCCCGAAACTTGGTCATTCTACTTCTTAATCATTTGTATTTTAAACAATAAAATGTAGCAGAAGTGTCGTAATAATGGACGTCATTGATGGGGTTAGAGCAATTATGTGCACCAATCCGAACACACCTCCGCTGCCATAAGGACCGCCCATTTTATACCTAACAGACTAGCTTGGGACGAGACAGAGGCGCGAGACTTATTGTAAGCACTGTACATTTAAGAAGCTCTTGAAACTAAAACTTGATTTATAAAATAACTTAAAATAATATTAGATGATTTAGCAGCATTCCTACTGAATGCGGAAGACATCATGCGTTTATTCGGATCTGTAGGTCTTTATCTGGTTGACATGTATTGTACAGAGTGATGATGGAACGTGCTACACTAATACTGAGACTAAGTTACATCGTTAATAAACTGTGGGGAAAAACATTCTGTATTATTCGTGACTGGTGTATACATTAGACCGGGTCAAAATTTTATATTGAAAAGGTACATATTGTGAGGGGTTTGAATGGAACACAAGAACCCCCCTCATAAATTATTAGGAAAATTAATTAAGTACAACAATA
Organism: Bathynomus jamesi; assembly: GCA_023014485.1. Taxonomy (NCBI): domain Eukaryota; kingdom Metazoa; phylum Arthropoda; class Malacostraca; order Isopoda; family Cirolanidae; genus Bathynomus; species Bathynomus jamesi. The sequence continues at coordinate 201,468 of JAJOZX010003047.1, forward strand.
TATTCAGAAGAAAAAATTAGAGGCATAATAAATGTGCTAAAACTGAATTCACTTTTTCATTGTTCCTTATCACATCAAAAGGGAAGAAATTTTCAATATCATTAGGAAATTTTATTTCATATGTTTCTTACTCATTCCATTGGGCCTTCCATTCAAACTTGGGCAGTTTTCGCCTTGATTCTAATGAATTTAAGATAAACTTTTGACGGTTGTCATATCCTATTCTTTCCTGACATGCGTTTGTTACTAGGTTCACTGCCCTTTCCACACTTTAACTGTGGCATGGAAAAGAAGCTATCTCCAGTGTGATAACAAAAACCCAATCTAATAGAGAGTTTATTTCCACAACAGTTTCGATGCCCACTGGCATCCTCTTCGGGTGGATACAGAAAGGGGTAAAAAAGGGGAGGGGTATGTGCTAGGGGTAGCAGGGGTAGTACATGCTTGATATTTTAATATTTTGTTAAGATGATAAAATGAAACGTCTCACATAGTGTACTTTTAAGAAATAATGCAAAATTTCCCATTTTCGACCCGGCCCAGTATACATATACAACTTTTATTTTCTCCCATAACTAATATAATGAAGGATGTTAGAATGAAAACACACTCTAATACAAAACAAGAAATTTATTATCAACACAGATACGATACACAGAAAATAGTTAAAAGCGCATGGTAAACATGGGTATAAAGAACATATATAATATATATATATATATATATATATATTAACGATTATAATAAAATAAATTAAATACAGATAAGCATTACAAGGGAAGTATCTTCACGCCTCGTAGTTTCTGGGCTCTAAAATTATGTGTCCCCACAATCAAGTGCGATGGCTGGGCACCCCCAGCTTCGTTATCTTTTAAACTCACTAGATCTTTGAGTGAATTAAAGTTAACGATTTGACGTTATGCAGGATTTAATGTGATGCCCTTAGCCTTCACGATATACTTCAACTCGTCCCTGACTCTGAAACGTACTCCATAAAATTTTGGTCCAGTCGGGACAAAAGAACTGGCATAGGCACTATCTTCATATTTATCCTTGATCTCGTCAGTCAGTTCCCCGAGAAATTCTCCAATAGGAGGCTTATATTCACCTTCTTTCGCCGTAAATATCACGTTATCTGTATCCGCGTACAGAACCCGTCGGCCAAGAGTTTGCATCAGCCCCCAAAGCTTGAAACGTGCGTAAGCTGTTGTGAAGCTGGATACAGCTATGTTTGTGACACGCGATGTATTGCAGTGAATTCGGTTCTGTTGTACCTTATTATGTAAGTGTTGTTCACATTCGTGATTTCCATGACTTCTTTATCGACGGCATTGACGTAATCCCATACCTCGTTAAAACTTTGAGGTGGATGGATATTCCCCTTGTCAGTATTTTGTGCAAACTTGCCCCAAAGACTATTTAAACACAAATTTGCACTGAAGCGCTTGCCAGGATTTCGTGCAATTTGGCTCCCTTCAAGCTAAAGTTAACGATTAAAGTTAACGATTTGACGTTATGCAGGATTTAATGTGATGCCCTTAGCCTTCACGATATACTTCAACTCGTCCCTGACTCTGACACGTACTCCATAAAATTTTGGTCCAGTCGGGACAAAAGAATTGGCATAGGCACTATCTTCATATTTATCCTTGATCTCGTCAGTCAGTTCCCCGAGAAATTCTCCAATAGGAGGCTTATATTCACCTTCTTTCTCCGTAAATATCACGTTATCTGTATCCGCGTACAGAACCCGTCGGCCAAGAGTTTGCATCAGCCCCCAAAGCTTGAAACGTGCGTAGCGATGTATATACACGCCGTTTTCTCATCTTTGGTCTCAACGCTGCCCGGGTATCCTGATGCTTCTACTTTATCCTTCAAGAAAGTATTTATATACGGTGTGAAGAGACTGGGGAGCTTCTGAAACCTCCACACCTCATAAATCTTCAGTATTGTGTATCCGTGACGAATGGCTAGGGACAGCTCAGGATTGTATAGGGTGATCCAGAGAAATGGGACCCAAAAGAAACCCCTGTAACTCTTAAAGTATAAGTCCTTTTATAAAATCATACGCATCATTCGAAAGAGGATAGTTACAAGTTTGTACAGGATTGTATAGGTTTTGACAATACAAGACAAGATAAGATACAAAACAAAATAAAAGTGTTAGTTAAAACTAACCCTTCAAGATGACTGCATGGACTGTGGAACAGCTGCGTTTCATAACTGAGCAATATTATGAGCATGGAAGAAGTGTAGTTTCAGTTCAAAGATCTTTCAAGACAAATTTTCAGATGTCAAAATCTCCTTCTAAGAAAGTAATCCGTCGGTGTGTCAGAAATTGGTGGTGTCATTTACCTTCTGTTGGATCCATTGACAGAACTGTCGTCTTCGTGCGAAATCTCCGTTTAGTTGTTGCACTGTTTGAATTTTATATGGAAAGAGCATTAAATTTTGCTTGAATATACGGTGTGTTGTTCCATATCCAACTCCTAACAGCTGAGAAGCACGTCTGATGCTTATGTTAGGATTATCCTGTACAATTTCATGAGTTCTGTTAATGATCTCGTCTATCCTTGCTGTGCGCACTCTTCCAGTTGGTTTTCTTTTTCCAATGCTGCCAGTTAGGGTAAAATTTCTGACACACCGACGGATTACTTTCTTAGAAGGTGATTTTGACATCTGAAAATTTGTCTTGAAAGATCTTTGAGCTGAAACTACACTTCTTCCATGCTCATAATATTGCTCAGTTATGAAACGCAGCTGTTCCACAGTCCATGCAGTCATCTTGAAGGGTTAGTTTTAACTAACACTTTTATTTTGTTTTGTATCTTATCTTGTCTTGTATTGTCAAAACCTATACAATCCTGTACAAACTTGTAACTATCCTCTTTCGAATGATGCGTATGATTTTATAAAAGGACTTATACTTTAAGAGTTACAGGGGTTTCTTTTGGGTCCCATTTCTCTGGATCACCCTTTATAAACGCCTCTGATCTTTCTGTGGTTGGGTGTGTGGCTACAATGCCCAGTATTCTCCTCTGCACACTTTAAGCACAGGGGAAACATGAGCTTATGGTCTATCTATGACAACGGGCAAGATTGGCATCCATAAGTCGCGAGGGGAAAGCACATCACATCTACGAAAGAAAAACCAAAGTAGTTCTCGCTTGAATTAGCTGAGAACTCTTCGATAGCAGGGAGGGCGGGACCCACGATTTTTTTCAGGAACCCCTAGGGGTATGGGCTTTTCTTCATCGCGTAGGGATATAAAGAACAGAAATCGTAGTAAAGAATCTTCACGCCCTCTGTAGGCGGAAAGTATAGTTTGACGGGATTTGTACGTCCACCAAACAAACTATCACCAGTTTCACCACATTTGAGAGGGTCCAGCACCATTGAACACTTGATGGTGCTTATTTCTTCGCGGTGCTATTCATCGGCTTCCACCCAGGCATCATATTCGTGTTCCCACAAAACCTTGTGAGCGAACTGGGAGCTTATAAATTGATCGCGAGTATGGGTCCATGCGAGGCTATCGGCAGGGGATCTGCCATGAATAGCTGTCACTGACTTCCCACCAGTGGTGGGGTCTTCGCTTAGACCATCTACCCAAAAAACATTCCCATTGATCTTAATGGCCACTTCCCCGTGTTGCACGCATGTTTTATGTATACACCCGTCTGCTGTTGTATGTGTATGAGCCAGTAAATAGCCTCATATCAATAACTGCGTAGGTTGTTTCGGGGAATGACGGTTAGTGTGTCTTTAGGCATGAAGTTATTCTTGAACACGGTAAAACACAGCGACGCGATCGTGGTTGCGGCTTGTAGCGGGTCGCAGTTGAAACGGACTATGTATATCCTTCTAAAGGCGTGGAAACAAACTCTAAGTACGCGCACGTCATTCACAGAATAACGTTCACATTCATCCGCTTTAGTGTAAGGATTATCTTCATTAAACATGCTGTAGTACCTCTCAAAATCTTCACGTTTACTATCACGCATGTTGTCATAGTTAAAGTAATATTTCGGGGGTGGTGGTCCTATATAATTAAAAGTGTCGCCGGTGAAGAAAGTGTAAGGGAAATACTTTTTGTAACTTCGGCGTCTACCCCCATCACCTTGGGTAGCTTACCTAATTTACAGGGTGTAAATAACTCTTTAAACTGAACATTTCCTCTTATCTGCATCTCTATAAGTTTGTTTCCTGTTTTCAAGGGGTCACCGTGAATATCTCTGATGATTCATGTTCAAGCAGCTCTTTATAAAGGAATTGAGTGTCAAATTTTGCTGCATTATGCGCAAGAATATACACAGTCATTTTTTTTTATATAGTTTTCTAAATATATTGTATTGAAAACATTCTGTCTAGTTAAGGAGTTTTTTTATCAAGAAACATCAACACTTCTTGAAGAGTTTGAAGAATATAAGAAGCCCAATGGAATTAAACAAAGGTATTAAACTTAGCGCCGTACTGGTGAAGTATTTACGTGTAGAGACGATGAATCTAGTATGATATGCAGAAAGAATTACATTCATGCGGAGAAGTATTTAAAAATACTCTCTCTCTCTGGTGGAAGGTGGGGCCAAGGGTGAATGCCTGCAAAACCGCCTCCCCATAGAACCATAGAAGAGAAGAGAGCCAAAATCGAATTCCAAGGTTTTCGAGAAGCCTAGGCATTCTGCGTTTGAAAGATTGGAGGTCGTAGACATGATGAGAGATGGACTGAGGAAAATTGTTCCAGAGTTGACCGGTTGAGTAGATGAAAGATTGAAAATACAGATTAGCCATTGTGATAGAGAGTTGGACAGAAAAAGAATGAGAAAGTGTCGAAAGCGTGGTGCTGTGTGCTCTCCTTAAAGTAGGGGACATGCAGTTAGAGAGTTCAGAAGAGCAGTGGCCGTTATAATAGCGATAGTAAAGAAAGATTAAGGCAGCATTGTGGGGAGGAGAGAGGAATTGATGAGACGGGGAATTGATTAGACGAAAAGCCTTTGATTCTACCAGATCAAGTACGGTCGTGTTGGTTGAACCATCCATACATGATAAGCATACTCCATACAGGGGCGGACAAGACCCCTGTAAAGAGACAGCAACTGAGCGGGGTGAAGAAACTGCGGAGAGAGTATAACACGCCTAACCTCTTAGAAGCTGTTTTGGAAAGAGCGTCTAGGTGATCTTTCCAGGAAAGATCACGAGAAAAGGAAACGCCAAGACTGTTTAGAGAAGAGGAAGGATTGAGTTGTATGTTGTTGGAGGTAAGGAGCTAGTCGTGTGGAAGAGTGTGACGAGTGGACAGATGGAGGAACTGAATTTTGAGGCATTGAAAACCACAAGGTTTTCTCTACCCCAATCAGATATAGCAGAAAGATTAGAGGTCAGGTGTACGATAGCCGTCCTACGCGAATCATGGATTGACTGTTGAGAGGGATGCTTTGGGAAGTGGGTGGAGAAGTGAAGAGTGGAATAATCAGCATAGGAGTGAATAGAAACGGAAGGGTGAATTAAAAAATAATTAATAAATAAAAGGAAAATAGCGGATAACAGGTCATAACTCTGAGGAACGCCACTGCTGATAGCTTTAGGGGAAGAGCAGTGGCAATCTACACCCGCAGCCATAAATCGGCCAGAAAGGTAGTTAGAGATGAAGGCACAGATACAAGAATAGAAACCGAAGGAGGGCAGTTTCGAAATTAAAGATTTGTGCCAAACTCTATCAAAAACATTCGATATGTCGAGCGCAATAGTAAAAACTTCACCGAAATCCCGAAAGGACAATGCCCAAGAGTCAGAGAGATATGCAAGAAGTTCGACAGTAGAGCGTCCCTTGCGGAATCCATACTGACGATTTGAAAGAAAATTGTGAGAAGAATGGTGTTTAAGAATCTTCCTATTAAGAATAGATTAAAAAATATTGTAAGGCAAGAAATGAAAGCAATTGGACGATAGTTGGAGGGTTGAGAGCGATCACCCTTCTTTGGGACAGGTTGAATGAAAGCTAACTTCCGGCAGAAAGGAAAAGTAGCAGATGAGAGACAAAGACGTAAGAGTTTGCCTAGGCAGGGTGCCACCACAGAAGCACAGTTCTTAAAAACAAAAGGAGGAACACCATCAGGACCATACGCCTTCCTAGAGTTGACCCCAGATACGCCAGAAAGAACATCTTTGGAAGAGATTCTAATTTCAGACATAATAAAGTCAGAGTGGGGGGAGGAGATGGAGGAACAGCACCGGAATCATCCATGGTTGAGCTGGGGGCGAAAGTTTGAGCGAAGAGTTCAGCTTTGTCAGAAGAGCCGGCAACTGTGCCGTCGGAATGGAAAAGAGGAGGGAAAGAAGAGGAAGTAAAGTTGTTGAAGAGGTTCTTAGCTAGATGTCAGAAAGAGCGAGAAGAATTAGAATTGGATAGATTTTCACATTTTTGTCTGGTAAAGGAATTTTTGGCGAGTCGAAGAACAGATTTTGCATGATTCCAGGCAGAAATATAAGCAGAGTGAAAGTCAGAAGCTGGATGGCGACGGTACCTTCTGAAAACCTCCTCTCTGTTGCGGATAGCATTAGAACAAGTAAAGTTAAACCAAGTTTGTTTGTTTTTGTACTAGTAGTAGGAATAGCATATGGAATGTACGTCTACATGTCTAAGAGAATCACCTCTGTGATGCTCTCAGCACACTCGGAAGGGGCCCTGGCCACAGAAGCCGTAATCATTCCATGCGAAATCACAGAAGTACTGTCTAAGATCCGCCCAATCAGAACCGCCAAAGGCGACTCCTCTTGAGAGGATCCAAAGGCGGGGTAGGAGCGATAGGACAAGAAAGAGATATAAGATTGTGGTCAGCGGATCCCAACGGAGAAAAAGTTCGACAGAGTAAGAAGAAAGATGAGAGGTAAGAAATGAATCCGGAATGTTGGGTCTATCTCAAAGGCGATCGGTGATACGAGTAGGGTGCTGTACAATCTGCTCTAAGTCATTTAGGATAGAAGAGTTCTAAGTTAGTTCATCAGGGATATTAGTGAAACGGACGGAAAGGCAAAGGTAGTGGTGAATACTGAAATCTCCTAAAATGGAGATTTCGGCAAATGGAGAACGGGAAAGAATGTATTTCATTTTGCAAGTGAGGTAGTCAAAGAATTTTAGATAGTCAGTAGAATTAGGAGAAAGGTAAACAGCGCAGATATATTTAGTTTGAGATTGGCATGTAAGCCGCAGCCAGAGGGTATAGGATTCGAAGGATTCGAGTTCGGGAATACGAGAACAAGTTAGGTTATTGCGTACATACACGCAACATCCACCTTTGAAGCGAAGTTGAGTATAGAGAAAGTAAGGGGGTACAGAAAAGGGGTTACTGACAGTCATCGCAGGCACCTGAGCTTCAGTGATGAAAAGAAGATGAGGTTTAGAGGAGGAGAAGTGGTGTTCAACAGATTGAAAATTTGAGGAAAGGCTATGAATGTTGCAGAAGTTTGTGAAAAGTGAATCAGGCTGGGGAACAAGAACATCTCGAATGGGTGGTAGCAGATCCAGCCCCGCTACCCGGGTCTGCGTTCCCTGTATCGGCAGCTGGGAGCCAGAAGTGGGGACATTTATGGTCACTTCCCCAGGGGCTCCCGAGTACTCCCTGGTCGAATGGTGCCTACAACCTCTGCCATGTTACGATGAAGGGTAAGGAGCCAATCCTAATTAAACTGTCAGACGGAATAGTAAAGATGTGGTTGATACATGCACATTATTCACCTCACTTATGAACTAGTAATGGTAAGGTAATGAAGAAAGTCGAACATTCAGTATGACCTGAGATTAATTCATGGCTTCGTGAAATAAATATCCTAAAGTTGCTACATGAAAACAGACCAGAAAATATTTCTGTACCAAACACTACACATCTGAACCTTATACGGGTGGTCTAAAAACAGGAAGAGGAATAGGAATGTGGAAGGTGGATTCTCCGGTATAGAGATGGATAGACAGATTGTTCAATTTAAAAGGTTTTTGATAAATTAAAAGGAAGAGCGAGTGACAGTACAATCTCTTTGAGAAATATTGGAGTAGTAACACAGTAACCCTCCAGGATTGTGATGGTTGCGATGGTTCAACAGGGGTTTTGAGCTTTATCAGGAGAAAAGACTGTAAATAAATCTGAGTGACAAAAGAGGATGGGTAAAAATAAGGTTCATGGAGAACTGCTTGAAAGAGCAGAAAGAATACTAACTTTTATAAACAAGGGGACCATGTATAAACGTTTGGAAAAACGACTGTGTATATATTATATATATATATATATATATATATATATACGGTCGTTACAGTCCAAAGAATATCTTCATCAGACTCAAAGGCCCTCAGTTCAGTCTCACAAGGAGCAGTATTAAGTTCATTACTCTTCATAGTCACGCTAGCTGACATAGATGATGACGCTACCAGAGACAGCACAGTAACATCCTTTGCCGATGCCGCAAAGATCAGCAGAAAAACAAGAAGCCCAGAGGATATAGGAACTCTACAAACAAACATGAACAGAATCTACAATTGGTCGGAAGACAACAATATGAAGTTTAACATTGAGAAATTTCAACTGTTTAGGCACAGAAAAAGGGAAGACCTAAAATCCATGGAATACTATACCCCAAATGGACAGGAAATTCAGAGAAATTCTAAAGCAAAAGATTTAGGAGTTGTAATGATTGATGATGCAAAATTTGAAACACAAAATAAGATAGTAGTAAACAATGCAAAGAGAATAACTGAATAGGTACTGAGAACCTTTAAACGAAGAGACAGGAATATAACGATCCCTCTACTGTAAACATTGATCATACCCAAGTTGGAATACTGCTTGGTTGCAACAGCCCCATATTAAAAAGAAGACATTAATCAGCTAGAAGGGATTCAGAGAAGCTTCACAGCCAAGATCAATGGGCGCAAAGACCTGAATTACCATTATTTACACATGGAAAGTAATGGAGAAACTAGCCTCTAATCTTACTATAACTCCTATAACTCCCCAAACAACAGTGGAAAGTAGAAAAGGAAGACTGTCGTGTTCGTAAATTAAGGGCTAGAGAGGGAACATCCTCAACCCTGAAGGAAAATAGTTTTGTTGTGAGAGGATCAAGACTGTTTAACCAGCTGCCCAAGGAACTAAGGAACACGAGTGGTGTTACTCTGGGCATCTTCAAAAGAAGATTAAACACCTGGCTCAGAACAATCCTTGATAAGCCGGTTGTACCTGGCTGTGTGAGGTGGATAGTACAAGAAACCAACTCTCTACTTCACCAGACCAAATCGAGAGGAAAGGCAACAAGCATGACCTTCTTGAAATGAGGAATCATCGCATGGGACACTTGAAAGGTTAAAGGAAAGGTGTATATATATATATATATATATATATATATATATATATATATATATATAAGTGTGTGTATGTGTATGTGAAAAACATTTTACTGTCTAAATATGGCTAAGATTTTGCAGAAAACGGGCTCCACAGTATGTTTCATTATGAAGAAATTGAGATGTCTTAAATGAAATGGGATTATCGTGAATGACAGTGTGTATATATATATATATATATATATATATATATATATAAAACATGCGCCTCGGTGGTGTAGTGATTAGCGTCGCTGATTACGAATCCATCGGCCCCGGGTTCGAGAGCCGACGGCAGCCGGCGCGCAGCAAAACCCAGCTGTTCATCCTTCCACACGATAAAGAAAGTGGTTGGTAGATAAATGGGTACCCTAGCTGGCCTAGTGGTTAAGACGCTGGGCTGCTGATGGGGCGTGGTTCGGATTCCACGTTAAACTGTAGGTCTAAGGTGGAGTGAAAAGCTTGACCTTCATCAGAATGAACAATTCGGGTGGAAGCTAACCAAAGGTGTGTGTGTGTATATATATATATACACACACACACACACATATATATATGTGTGTATATACTTATATATATATATATATATATATATATGTGTGTGTGTGTGATGTGTAACTAGCACACTGTTTAAGAAAGAGAAAGTTTGAAAAATACTTACGAAGGCGTTAATGCAACGAAGTTTCATGCAAACCGCTGCTTCCGAGCGGGCATAAATAATGAGTTTTCGGACAGGTTTCTGGGTTTATATAACCGATCATAAGTCAATGCCGCAGTATACAGTTTCCAGATATACCCATTATTTTAATTTGGTTTGTGCGATTCCGTACGATGGATGTTTTTACCTAAGGGTGACCAACAAAATTTATAGCTTGTTAATGAAAAACGTTTGACATATTATGTATACTGTTGTTTATTGTTTATTGTTGTCGTACTGGAGATGTAATATGCAATTATATTTATAGCAAAAGCGTTTTTCACAACCGTTGCAATGTACAAATGTGCATATCTAGCAACTCGTAATGAATTTAATAATACTTCCTGATACGAATTAATGCGTAGTATGATGCTGATGGATAAAGTGCATTCCTTCCTCCAATTGTATGATTACGATCTGCATTTGAAAACTGCGTAATAGTAAACTAATGAAAAGAAAATGTCTGATGCAGTCCCCATGAGAAATTTAAAAAACTGCCACAATCAACCCTGGATGGTGAATTTCTAGAGACCCCGAATTAGGAACTGAAATGCCCCGATATATATATATATATATATATATATATATATACTATAAACACCCAGGAATGTCTGTCAGTCTGTCACGCTCGAAAAGAGAAGAAGATTCTTGATATATAAAACTATAGAAAAGAACGCAGCAATGAAAATCTTAAGCTTCACATTCGAACCCATTGTATCAAGATTTGTGAAGCTTAAGATTTTCATGGCTGCGTTCTTTTCTACAGTTTTATTGACCGAATAATTGACTCCCCAGTAATTGGGGGATTACTGAGGTCGAAGGCCCCAGCACCGCAGGTCTAGCTAAATGGGCCCGTAGGGCCCACTTTTGCTAGTATATATATATATATATATATATATATATATATATATATATATATAATCTATATTTATAATATAATAAGAGAGCTGTCCGTCTGTCCGTCACACTTTCAGAAATTGTGAGAAAAAATTGTGAGAAAAAAATTCAGAAATTGTAAAAATAATTCAGAAATTGTATTACGGGCGGAAATGTGAAGCTCAAGATTTTCATGACTGTGTTCTTTTCTGTAGTTTAGCAATGGGGGAAGGGTGGGGGTGGGGGTAATGGGGGATGGGTGGGGTAATGGGGAGGGGTGGGGGTAATGGGGGAGGGGGTTAGCCCCCAAGTAGTATGAATGGGGGTGAGGAGGTTTTGGGAGATACCAGATTCAGAAATGTTGACACAATGTGAAGCTCAAAATTTTCACGGCTGGGTTCTTTTTTTGTAGTTTAGCCTGTCTAACCGTCAGCGAAGCGGCGGGAACTGTACTAGTTTGTTATAATATGTTATAATTTAATTTATCATCGAAGTGAAGCCGCGAACTGATGACACAATTATTTTTGTTATTTCATTAATTTCATAATTCCCACGTTAGTGTATGACTTATTTCGTTCCGAACGGAATTCACACGCCAGTAACGCAGACGGTTTCTTTGATTTCACCTGAGAAACACAATGGATTGTGAGACGCTTGGTTCTCCAACATTCTCAGGTGACGTCAACCGCTTCTGTGGTGGCGTAGCCAGGTTCCGTTCCTTTAACTATATAAGAAAGGGATCAGCGCCCTTAAGGCAGATCCCGAGGAGCCGGGTCTCCGGGCTGACGAGGGAAAGTCAGCTCGTTAGGAATTGGAATTGGAAGATTAACGGGTTTTCAATTGGAGTTTGACTGTAAGAAAAAGGCAGTAGACTTAGCAATTGACTCATACAAGCTTGGAGACTCAGAACGGACAAGAGTGCATTAGAGGCCCAGAGGGGTCTCTGGCCTATTTCGTATCTTGCAATTAAGAATTAACTATTACTATGTCTATAAAACTTTTATTATTAACTCTCTGTTCTGTGTAAAAGAAACATTTGATTCACTGTAACTGCCTAAATTTCATCTTGCCTAAATTCAATTAAAAACCTTAATAGCCGTCGTGTTTCCTTTCTCTTTGACTTTTGATAACTGGGGAAAAGTAAACCTCGGATCCACAGACGTCATTCTGTATCCAGGAGTACTTAAGTAATACCCTCTCTCAAGTAATCCATGTCATCCTGACTTGCCCGAACCCGAGAAAGAGGCGTATTATATATATATATATATATATATATATATATATATATATACACACACATATATATATATAATATATATATACTGTATATATATATATATATATATATATATAACCTTTGGTTAGTTTCCGCTCGAATTGTTCATTCTGACGAAGGTCAAGCTTTTCACTCAACCTTAGACCTACAGTTTAACGTGGAATCCGAACCACGCCACATCAGCAGCAGCCCAGAGTCTTAACCACTAGGCCACCTAGGGTACCCATTTATCTACCAACCACTTTCTTTATTGTGTGGAAGGATGAACAGCTGGGTTTTGCTGCGCGCCGGCTGCCGTCGGGTCTCGAACCCGAGGCCGATGGATTCGTAGTCAGCGACGCTAACCACTACACCACCGAGGCGCATCCATATATATATATATATATATAAATTAACGTAAAGAACGACGCTTGTATAGGAGAATATTCCGCGCAAGATGAGGAGAGAGAACGAAACAAATGAAAAAATGAGGTAACCACCCGGGAATCGAACCCGGGATCTTCCGATTGCCGGTCAGATATGATAACCATTACACCACGGGCCTCACTCGAACAAATGCTGTAATTCTCCTACATACGCGGAGAAACCAATGCCCCAAGGGGGCACCTACCGCATGCCGTAACATTATATACATTTTAACTGCAAACACGCAGTATAATTAACGTAAACAACGACGCTTGTATAGGATAATATTCCGCGCAAGATGAGGAGAGAGAACGAAACAAATGAAAAAATGAGGTAACCACCCGGGAATCGAACCCGGGATCTTCCGATTGCCGGTCAGATATGATAACCATTAAACCACGGGCCTCACTCGAACAAATGCCGTAATTCTCCTACATACGCGCAGAAACCAATGCCCCAAGGGGGCACCTCCCGCATGCCGTAACATTATATACATTTTAACTCCAAACACGCAGTATAATTAACGTAAAGAACGACGCTTGTATAGGAGAATAATCCGCGCAAGATGAGGAGGGAGAACGAAACAAATGAAAAAATGAAGTAACCACCAAGGAATCGAACCCGGGATCTTCCGATTGCCTGTCAGATATAATAACCATTACACCACGGGCCTCACTCGAACAAATGCCGTAATTCTCCTACATACGCGCAGAAACCAATGCCCCAAGGGGGCACCTCCCGCATGCCGTAACATTATACATTTTAACTGCAAACACGCAGTATAATTAACGTAAAGAACGACGCTTGTATAGGAGAATATGCCGCGCACGATGAGGAGAGAGAACGTAACAAATGAAAAAATGAGGTAACCACCCGGGAATCGAACCCGGGATCTTCCAATTGCCGGTCAAATATGATAACCATTACACCACGGGCCTCACTCGAGCAAATGCCGTAATTCTCCTACATACGCGCAGAAACCAATGCCCCAAGGGGGCACCTTCCGCATGCCGTAACATTATATACATTTTAACTGCAAACACGCAGTATAATTAACGTAAAGAACGACGCTTGTATAGGATAATATTCCGCGCAAGATGAGGAGAGAGAACGAAACAAATGAAAAAATGAGGTAACCACCCGGGAATCGAACCCGGGATCTTCCGATTGCCGGTCAGATATGATAACCATTAAACCACGGGCCTCACTCGAACAAATGCCGTAATTTTCTTACATACGCGCAGAAACCAATGCCCCAAGGGGGCACCTCCCGCATGCCGTAACATTATATACATTTTAACTGCAAACACGCAGTATAATTGACGTAAAGAACGACGCTTGTATAGGAGAATATCCCGCGCAAGATGAGGAGAGAGAACGAAACAAATGAAAAAATGAGGTAACCACCCGGGAATCGAACCCGGGATCTTCCGATTGCCGGTCAGATATGATAACCATTACACCACGGGCCTCACTCGAACAAATGCCGTAATTCTCTTACATACGCGCAAAAACCAATGCCCCAATGGGGCACCTCCCTCATGCCGTAACATTATATACATTTTAACTGCAAACAGGCAGTATAATTAACGTAAAGAACGACGCTTGTATACGAGAATATTCCGCGCAAGATGAGGAGAGAGAACGAAACAAATGAAAAAATGAGGTAACCACCCGGGAATCGAACCTGGGATCTTCCGATTGCCGGTCAGATATGATAACCATTACACCACGGGCCTCACTCGAACAAATGCCGTAATTCTCCTACATACGCGGAGAAACCAATGCCCCAAGGGGGCACCTCCCGCATGCCGTAACATTATATACATTTTAACTGCAAACACGCAGTATAATTAACGTAAAGAACGACGCTTGTATAGGATAATATTCCGCGAAAGATGAGGAGAGAGAACGAAACAAATGAAAAAATGAGGTAACCACCAGGGAATCGAACCCGGGATCTTCCGATTGCCGGTCAGATATGATAACCATTAAACGATGGGCCTCACTCGAACAAATGCAGTAATTCTCCTACATACGCGCAGAAACCAATGCCCCAAGGGGGCACCTTCCGCATGCCGTAACATTATATACATTTTAACTCCAAACACGCAGTATAATTAACGTAAAGAACTACGCTTGTATAGGAGAATAACCCGCGCAAGATGAGGAGGGAGAACGAAACAAATGAAAAAATGAGGTAACCACCCGGGAATCGAACCCGGGATCTTCCGATTGCCTGTCAGATATAATAACCATTACACCACGGGCCTCACTCGAACAAATGCCGTAATTCTCCTACATACGCGGAGAAACCAATGCCCCAAGGTGGCACCTCCCGCATGCCGTAACATTATATACATTTTAACTGCAAACAGGCAGTATAATTAACGTAAAGAACGACGCTTCTATAGGAGAATATACTCCGCGCAAGATGAGGAGAGAGAACGAAACAAATGAAAAAATGAGGTAACCACCCGGAATCGAATCCGGGATCTTCCGATTGCCGGTCAGATATGATAACCATTACACACGGCCTCACTCGAACAAATGCCGTAATTCTCCTACATACGCGGAGAAACCAATGCCCAAGGGGGCACCTACCGCATGCCGTAACATTATATACATTTTAACTGCAAACACGCAGTATAATTAACGTAAAGAACGACGCTTGTATAGGATAATATTCCGCAAGATGAGGAGAGAACGAAACAAATGAAAAAATGAGGTAACCACCAGGGAATCGAACCCGGGATCTTCCGATTGCCGGTCAGATATGATAACCATTACAAACGATGGGCCTCACTCGAACAAATGCGTAATTCTCCTACATACGCGCAGAAACCAATGCCCCAAGGGGGCACCTTCCGCATGCCGTAACATTATATACATTTTAACTGCAAACAGGCAGTATAATTAACGTAAAGAACTACGCTTGTATAGGAGAATAACCCGCGCAAGATGAGGAGGAGAACGAACAAATGAAAAAATTGAGGTACCCACCCGGGAATCGAACCCGGGATCTTCCGATTGCCTGTCAGATATAATAACCATTACACCACGGGCCTCACTCGAACAAATGCCGTAATTCTCCTACATACGCGGAGAAACCAATGCCCAAAGGTGGCACCTCCCGCATGCCGTAACATTATATACATTTTAACTGCAAACAGGCAGTATAATTAACGTAAAGAACGACGCTTCTATAGGAGAATATACTCCGCGCAAGATGAGGAGAGAGAACGAAACAAATGAAAAAATGAGGTAACCACCCGGGAATCGAATCCGGGATCTTCCGATTGCCGGTCAGATATGATAACCATTACACCACGGGCCTCACTCGAACAAATGCCGTAATTCTCCTACATACGCGGAGAAACCAATGCCCCAAGGGGGCACCTACCGCATGCCGTAACATTATATACATTTTAACTGCAAACACGCAGTATAATTAACGTAAAGAACGACGCTTGTATAGGATAATATTCCGCGCAAGATGAGGAGAGAGAACGAAACAAATGAAAAAATGAGGTAACCACCGGAATCGAACCCGGGATCTTCCGATTGCCGGTCAGATATGATAACCATTAACCACGGGCCTCACTCGAACAAATGCCGTAATTTTTTACATACGCGCAGAAACCAATGCCCCAAGGGGGCACCTTCCGCATGCCGTAACATTATATACATTTAACTGCAAACAGGCAGTATAATAACGTAAAGAACGACGCTTGTATAGGAGAATATTCCGCGCAAGATGAGGAGAGAGAACGAAACAAATGAAAAAATGAGGTAACCACCGGGAATCGAACCCGGGATCTTCCGATTGCCTGTCAGATATAATAACCATTACACCACGGGCCTCACTCGAACAAATGCCGTAATTCTCCTACATACGCGCAGAAACCAATGCCCCAAGGGGGCACCTCCGCATGCCGTAACATTATATACATTTTACTGCAAACAGGCAGTTAATTAACGTAAAGAACGACGCTTCTATAGGAGAATATACTCCGCGCAAGATGAGGAGAGAGAACGAAACAAATGAAAAAACGAGGTAACCACCCGGGAATCGAACCCGGGATCTTCCGATTGCCGGTCAGATATGATAACCATTACACAACGGGCCTCACTCGAACAAATGCCGTAATTCTCCTACATACGCGGAGAAACCAATGCCCCAAGGGGGCACCTACCGCATGCCGTAACATTAATACATTTTAACTGCAACACGCAGTATAATTAACGTAAAGAACGACGCTTGTATAGGATAATATTCCGCGCAAGATGAGGAGAGAGAATGAAACAAATGAAAAAATGAGTAACCACCCGGGAATCGAACCGGATCTTCCGATTGCCGGTCAGATATGATAACCATTAAACCACGGGCCTCACTCGAACAAATGCCGTAATTTTCTTACATACGCGCAGAAACCAATGCCCCAAGGGGGCACCTCCCGCATGCCGTAACATTATATACATTTTAACTGCAAACACGCAGTATAATTAACGTAAAGAACGACGCTTGTATAGGAGAATATCCGCGCAAGATGAGGAGAGAGAACGAAACAAATGAAAAAATGAGGTAACCACCCGGGAATCGAACCCGGGATCTTCGATTGCCGGTCAGATATGATAAACCATTACCCACGGGCCTCACTCGAACAAATGCCGTAATTCTCTACATACGCGAAAACCATGCCCCAATGGGGCACCTACCGCATGCCGTAACATTATATACATTTTAACTGCAAACAGGCAGTATAATTAACGTAAAGAACGACGCTTGTATAGGAGAATATTCCGCGCAAGATGAGGAGAGAGACGAAAACAAATGAAAAAATGAGGTAACCACCCGGGATCGATCCGGGATCTTCCGATTGCCTGCAGATATGATAACCATTACACACGGGCCTCACTCGAACAAATGCCGTAATTCTCCTACATACGCGGAGAACCAATGCCCCAAGGTGGCACCTCGCGCATGCCGTAAACATTATATACATTTTAACTGCAAACACGCAGTATAATTAACGTAAAAACGACGCTTGTATAGGAATATCCCGCGCAAGATGAGGAGAGAGAACGAAACAAAATGAAAAAATGAGGTAACCACCCGGGAATCGAACCCGGGATCTTCCGATTGCCGGTCAGATATAATAACCATTACACCACGGGCCTCACTCGAACAAAATACCGTAATTCTCCTACATACGCGCAGAAACCAATGCCCCAAGGGGGGGCACCTCCCGCATGCCGTAACATTATATACATTTTAACTGCAAACAGGCAGTATAATTAACGTAAAGAACGACGCTATAGGAGAATATACTCCGCGCAAGATGAGGAGAGAGAACGAAACAAATGAAAAAATGAGGTAACCACCCGGGAACGAACCGGGATCTTCCGATTGCCGGTCAGATATATAACCATTACACCACGGGCCTCACTCGAACAAATGCCGTAATTCTCCTACAGACGCGGAGAAACCCAATGCCCCAAGGGGGCACCTCGCGCATGCCGTAACATTATATACATTTTAACTGCAAACACGCAGTATATTAACGTAAGAACGACGTTGTATAGGATAATATCCGCGCAAGATGAGGAGAGAGAACGAAACAAATGAAAAAATGAGGTAACCACCCGGGAATCGAACCCGGGATCTTCCGATTGGCGGTCAGATATAATAACCATTACACCACGGGCCTCACTCGAACAAATGCTGTAATTCTCCTACATACGCGAGAAACCAATGCCCCAAGGGGGCACCGACCGCATGCCGTAAACATTATATACATTTTAACTGCAAACAGGCAGTATAATAACGTAAACAACGACGCTTATAGGAGAATATTCCGCGCAAGATGAGGAGAGAGAACGAAACAAATGAAAAAATGAGTAACCACCCGGGAATCGAACCCGGGATTTCCGATGCCGGTCAGATATGATAACCATTAAACCACGGGCCTCCCACTCGAACAAATGCCGTAATTCTCCTAATACGCGAGAAACCAATGCCCAAGGGGGCACCTTCCGCATGCCGTAACATTATATACATTTTAACTGCAAACACGCCAGTATAATTAACGTAAAGAACGACGCTTGTATAGGATAATATTCCGCGCAAGATGAGGAGAGAGAACGAAACAAATGAAAAAATGAGGTAACCACCCGGGAATCGAACCCGGGATCTTCCGATTGGCGGTCAGATATGATAACCATTACACCACGGGCCTCACTCGAACAAATGCTGTAATTCTCCTACATACGCGGAGAAACCAATGCCCCAAGGGGCACCGACCGCATGCCGTAACATTATATACATTTTAACTGCAAACACGCAGTATAATTAACGTAAACAACGACGCTTGTATAGGATAATATTCCGCGCAAGATGAGGAGAGAGAACGAAACAAATGAAAAAAGTGAGGTAACCACCCGGGAATCGAACCCGGGATCTTCCGATTGCCGGTCAGATATGATAACCATTAAACCACGGGCCTCACTCGAACAAATGCCGTAATTCTCCTACATACGCGCAGAAACCAATGCCCCAAGGGGGCACCTTCCGCATGCCGTAACATTATATACATTTTAACTCCAAACACGCAGTATAATTAACGTAAAGAACGACGCTTGTATAGGAGAATAACCCGCGCAAGATGAGGAGGGAGAACGAAACAAATGAAAAAATGAGGTAACCACCCGGGAATCGAACCCGGCATCTTCCAATTGCCGGTCAAATATGATAACCATTACACCACGGGCCTCACTCGAGCAAATGCCGTAATTCTCCTACATACGTGCAGAAACCAATGCCCCAAGGGGGCACCGGTCGCATGCCGTAACATTATGTACATTTTAACAGCAAACACGTAGTATAATTAACGTAAAGAACGACGCTTGTATAGGAGAATATCCCGCGCAAGATGAGGAGAAAGAACGAAACAAATGAGAAAATGAGGTAACCACCCGTGAATCGATCCCGGGATCTTCCGATTGCCGGTCAGATATGATAACCATTACACCACGCCTCACTCGAACAAATGCCGTAATTCTCCTACATACGCGCAGAAACCAATGCCCCAAGGGGGCACCTCCCGCATGCCGTAACATTATATACATTTTAACTGCAAACAGGCAGTATAATTAACGTAAAGAACGACGCTTCTATAGGAGAATATACTCCGCGCAAGATGAGGAGAGAGAACGAAACAAATGAAAAAATGAGGTAACCACCCGGGAATCGAACCTGGGATCTTCCGATTGCCGGTCAGATATGATAACCATTACACCACGGGCCTCACTCGAACAAATGCCGTAATTCTCCTACATACGCGGAGAAACCAATGCCCCAAGGGGGCACCTCCCGCATGCCGTAACATTATATACATTTTAACTGCAAACACGCAGTATAATTAATGTAAAGAACGACGCTTGTGTAGGATAATAATCCGCGCAAGATGAGGAGAGAGAAAGGAAACAAATGAAAAAATGAGGTAACCACCCGGGAATCGAACCCGGGATCTTCCGATTGCCGGTCAGATATGATAACCATTAAACCACGGGCCTCACTCGAACAAATGCCGTAATTTTCTTACATACGCGCAGAAACCAATGCCCCAAGGGGGCACCTTCTGCATGCCGTAACATTATATACATTTTAACTGCAAACACGCAGTATAATTAACGTAAAGAACGACGCTTGTATAGGAGAATATACCGCGCAAGATGAGAAGAGAGAACGAAACAAATGAAAAAATGAGGTAACCACCCGTGGTGAGGCCCGTGGTGTAATGGTTATCATATCTGACCGGCAATCGGAAGATCCCGGGTTCGATTCCCGGGTGATTACCTCATTTTTTCATTTGTTTCGTTCTCTCTCCTCATCTTGCGCGGAATAATCTCCTATACAAGCGTCGTTCTTTACGTTAATTATACTGCGTGTTTGGAGTTAAAATGTATATAATGTTATGGCATGCGGAAGGTGCCCCTTTTGGGCATTGGTTTCTGCGCGTATGTAGGAGAATTACGGCATTTGTTCGAGTGAGGCCCGTGGTGTAATGGTTATCATATCTGACAGGCAATCGGAAGATCCCGGGTTCGATTCCCGGGTGGTTACCTCATTTTTTCATTTGTTTCGTTCTCTCTCCTCATCTTGCGCGGAATATTATCCTATACAAGCGTCGTTCTTTACGTTAATTATACTGCGTGTTTTCAGTTAAAATGTATATAATGTTACGGCATGCGGGAGGTGCCCCCTTGGGGCATTGGTTTCTCCGCGTATGTAGGAGAATTACGGCATTTGTTCGGGTGAGGCCCGTGGTGTAATGGTTATCATATCTGACAGGCAATCGGAAGATCCCGGGTTCGATTCCCGGGTGGTTACCTCATTTTTTCATTTGTTTCGTTCTCTCTCCTCATCTTGCGTGGAATATTCTCCTATACAAGCGTCGTTCTTTACGTTAATTATACTGCGTGTTTGCAGTTAAAATGTATATATGTTACGGCATGCGGGAGGTGCCCCCTTGGGGCATTGGTTTCTGCGCGTATGTAGGAGAATTACGGCGTTTGTTCGAGTGAGGCCCGCGGTGTAATGGTTATCATATCTGACCGGCAATCGGAAGATCCCGGGTTCGATTCCCGTGTGGTTACTTCATTCTTTCATTTGTTTCGTTCTCTCTCCTCATCTTGCGCGGAATATTCTCCTATACAAGCGTCGTTCTTTACGTTAATTATACTGCCTGTTTGCAGTTAAAATGTATATAATGTTACGGCATGCGGAAGGTGCCCCCTTAGGGCATTGGTTTCTGCGCGTATGTAGGAGAATTATGGCATTTGTTCGAGTGAGGCCCGTGGTGTAATGGTTATCATATCTGACCGGCAATCGGAAGATCCCGGGTTCTATTCCCGGGTGGTTACCTCATTTTTTCATTTGTTTCGTTCTCTCTTCTCATCTTGCGCGGAATATTCTCCTATACAAGCGTCGTTCTTTACGTTAATTATACTGCGTGTTTGCAGTTAAAATGTATATAATGTTACGGCATGCGGAAGGTGCCCCCTTGGGGCATTGGTTTCTGCGCGTATGTAGAGAATTACGGCATTTGTTCGAGTGAGGCCCGTGGTGTAATGGTTTTCATATCTGACCGGCAGTCGGAAGATCCCGGGTTCGATTCCCGGGTGGTTACCTCATTTTTTCATTTGTTTCGTTCTCTATCCTCATTTTGCGTGGAATATTCTCCTATACAAACGTCGTTCTTTACGTTAATTATACTGTGTGTTTGCAGATAAAATGTATATAATGTTACGGCATGCGGGAGGTGCCCACTTGGGGCATTGGTTTCTCCGCGTATGTAGGAGAATTACGGCATTTGTTCGAGTGAGGCCCGTGGTGTAATGGTTATCATATCTGACCGGCAATCGGAAGATCCCGGGTTCGATTCCCGGGTGGTTACCTCATTTTTTCATTTGTTTCGTTCTCTCTCCTCATCTTGCGCTGAATATTCTCCTATACAAGCGACGTTCTTTACGTTAATTATACTGCGTGTTTGCAGTTAAAATGTATATATATATATATATATATCCGATATATATATATATATATATTTGATTTTACGGTACTTTCCTGTTATCCCGGACCGCAAAGTTTTTGCGAGTTGCCAGACTTCAATTTTGACAGAATATTTTTCGTTAAAACTAACGAAAATATCACGACTTAACTTAACCAATTATCAAGGGCGTACAGTTTCCCTAACCGGGCATTCAATTAACTTAATTAGTTGGTAAGATTAGGTTAATTCGTGATATTGTCGTTAGTTTTAACGAAAATATTCTGTCAAAATTGAAGTCTGGCAACTGGTAAAAAGTCTGGGGTCTGGGATAACAGGAAAGTACCGATTTTAGATATAGCTTACAAGTATTGTTTTCATTTTATAGAATGAGCGTAAACAATCATATTTAAATTTAGTCTCTCCACGAAACTAAAATGAACGACCGCTTTCCGTTTGAATACGTATACAGAAAATGATATTTGGGGAAATGTAGGTTTGACTGTGTGAAATCGAATTTTACGTCCCTATTATTATCATTATTATTATTAATCAGCTACACGGCCGTAGCTTGTGGCGGCCAGGGGTGGCTGAGTCTCCCCTGGAAAATTTTGAGCGTCACCAACCCGTGGCAAATTTAATTCTACTGGCACTTCAGAAAGAACGCACAAAAGCAATCAATATGGAACTTCTTTTAAGAAAATTTAATGATCAGAAAAACAGAAAGTTGCAACTGTTTTGAAATAATTTTAATTTTTTACCATTAGCTACGGCCGTGATCAGATAATGTATCTTACACTCTTGTCCACCTTTTAGAAATTATCTATGTGATTATAGTGATTATAGTTTCCTTTTCACTAATTAAATCTGTGGGAAATAATTCAGTACGTGCTTAGATGAACAGTGTAGTACGCATTATAAAATTACTTCCGATTTAAAAGAGCTTCTTATATATCCCTGCAGAGTTCATGAGGGTATATATCTTGCCCCTGGTCAAAAACAAGTACGGAGACATTCTGTTCAGCAATAATTAAAGGCCTATTGCTATCGCTTCCTGCTTCTCGGAACTACTAGAAAAACTCTTGTTACTCCGATTAATTGATTTCCTACGGACATCTAATCAGTTTGACTTTAAAAGGTCCCACTCAACTGACCTGTGTATCTCTGTACCTAAAGAAACAATATCTAAATACATTGACAGTAATTCAACTATTTATAGCTGTTTCCTAGATATAAGTAAGGCATATGATAGGGTGAACCACAATATTTTATTTGCAAAACTAGAAGACAGGAACGTTCCCATGTACATATTAAATTTATTGAAATTTTGGTATTCCCACCAATCTTTCACTGTTGGGTGGGGCAATGTATATCCGAGTGTTTCGGCTCCTCTTGCTCTCCCCTATGCTGTTTAATGTGTATATTGACAGATTAATTGCTTCACTTAGCGAGGCAACAGTGGGATGTTGTATAGATAACACAAGGATAAATAACTTAGTTTATGCCGATGATATGCTGTTAATAAGTCCCTCTGTTAAAGGTCTGGATCGGCTACTAAAAGTCTGCGAAGAGTATTCGCAGAAACATGATATTCTTTTTAATGTTACAAAAACAAAGGTTATGCAATTTCATCCTAAAAGCTGTAATCAGCCAACTGATATAAGATTTAAAATGAATGGTGAGGTAATTGAGGAAGTACAGAAGTACAGGAGTTTAAGTATTTGGGTCAAACTATTACCAGCTCCTTGAGTGATGACTCGGATATAAGAAAACAATCTCGAAGCCTGTGTGCTAAAGCGAATATGACCATAAGGAACTTTCGATTCTGTACAAGTGAAGCTAAAGACACTGTTTCGCACTTTCTGCAGTAATATATACGGACAGCAACTCTGGGTGAATTATAAAAAAGGTTCTGGCAGAACCCTAAATTTGCTGTACAACAGGTCTTTTAGACTCTTACATAAATTACCCCCGAGATGCTCAGCTTCGCAAATGTTTGCTACTCGCAATGTCCCGAGCTTCCGGGAGGTAACAAGACGTGCTCAACACAGTCTAATGCAAAGAATTAAAAAATCAACCAACCCGGTCATCCAAGCTATCCATGAGTCCTGCCATTTATCCTCTAAGCTATGGACTTCTTGGTACGAAAACGTCTGTCTGTAGCTCCACTTAACTTCGACATTATAATATTATTTCTAATCAATTGTATATATTTCTATCCTTAATATATGAACTGTCATTGTATTAATAATATTTGTCATATGGACTATAGTCTGCCAATAAACCTTTTCATTTTCATTTTCATTTTCATATATACAGGGTGTACATAAAGTCAGGATCTATTTTTGTGAAGCACTTGGAAATTATATGGAATTCAATCATAAAATGATAAAGTGGTAACATTTATTAAATAATTAAGAGTAGGATTCGACGTGACGCCCATCAGTATCCCTGCACAGCTCAAATCGTTCCGCAGCATTTCTAAACACATTCTGGAGCATTTGCGGGGTTACGTTATCTGCAGCAGTTCGTATACGTGTACGTAAGTTTTCAAGACTCGTAATCTTCGTCTGATAGACGTGCGATTTGATAAAGCCCCATGCAAAAAAATCTAAAGGGGTTAAATCTGGTGATCTCGCTGGCGAAGGTCTGTTGCTTCCGCGTCCGATCCAGCGATTTGGAAAACGTCCATTTAGATAATCCTGAACAATTTTGGCATAGTGACAAGGAGCACCATCATGTTGATAGACGACGGTACTAACAATCCTATCCCCAATCAGCTGAGGTTCAAGGAATTGCTGCAACATGTCCAGATAAATAAGCCCCGTAACTGTAGCTTCAGCAAAGAAAAAAGGACCATAAACCTTAGATTTTGTTAAACCCATCCAGACATTAACTTTAGGTGAGTCTCTTTCCCAATTTTGGACGAAATCATTCGGTCTTTCATCTTCCCAAATTCGACAGTTATGGCGATTTACTTTTCCACACGTATGGAAAGTGGCTTCATCACTAAAGAGAATGTTGTCCATTAAATTATCACTCCAGATTTGTTCTACGAGATCAGCACACACAGCACTTCGTCGAGGGAAATCTTCCTCATGTAAATCATGTAAAACCTGCAAATGATAGCTTTTCTTCTGCAAATTAACTTTCAGAATTTTGTGCACAGATGACGTCGGGAGGCCGAGTCTGTGTGATGCAGCACAAACGGACGTACGTGGCTCCTCAGTGATAATTCCGCGTACTGCATTCACGGTAAGATCTGACATACACGGTCGTCCTGATCTTGCTTCATCATTTACAGATCCCGTTCGTTTAAATTTGTTCACCAATTTTCGTATTGTCTTGTCTATTGGCCCCGGCTTATGAAATCTCCTTCTAACCTTTTCTCTGATGTCATTGTATTTCTTTCCCTCGATTCGCCAAATTACTATTGCCACACGCTCTTCTGTATTCATTCTAAGGGCTTCTGAAAAGAAAAATAGAAAAAAATAATTATTTCACAAAAATAGATCCTGACTTTATGTACACCCTGTATATATTCCAAGTTCATATATATATATATATATATATATATATATATACAGGGGTGCAGTGCCAATTTTATAGGTGCCGGAGCTCTGGTGGGCCTGACAAAAGCCTGCCATTTCCTATCCTGTTTCTATATATGCCACACGATGACTAAGTATTTCCTGTTTGCACTCACTAATTATCATAAAATAAATATAATTATCAAGCAAATAAAGAAAAAAGAGCAATCATGTATTTTATCAATTTAAGAAGTTAAAAGTACTTAGTGCTTACCAAATACCACCAGTGGGAAGTTTCACAATAATTTCCACAAAGGGTCAGGCGTGATATGTTTTCGGGGGTCTGAAGCAACTCTTGTCCTGGTGTCATCTGCCGATCTGTGGTACCGCAGCCATGATATGGCATATGGCTCAGGATTCCACTGAACTAGAGGAGGTCCATGTAGTTTAACAAACATAAGCGCTGATACATGATTTATGAGAATTCTTGAGCGTGTTGTTATTATCAAGTTCATGTGACTGAATCCCCTCTCACACTCAGCAGTACTAATAGGAATAACTTGTGAACAGCTCAGTAATGGGTGTAAATCTTGGGGAATGCGGCGCCCATGATCTTCCACATAGTCTCTAAAGGCATTTAGTAGAGAGTAAGAAGAAAGCTTAAACCTCTTACAGAGAGATGAGATTTCAGCTTCTCCGTAATTAGGTGGTATTTCATCAGGCCAGTAGTCTTTTTCAAGGACATACATTTCATTTAGCAGTGATTTATACATACTTTGAGGTTCAGAAGTTTGAGAACCTTTCATGGATGTTGTCGTGAACATACGGTGCTGCAAATTGTTCACAAGACTAGTAAGAAACTGTTGATAATTATTAATGGAGACAATTTTTTTGTTGCTTGTTATGGTAATTCCTCCAAACTTCCTCTTGCAGAGGTGCCGGAGCGGCGCTCCGGTGAGCTCCGGCAGCACTGCACCCCTGTATATATATATATATATATATATATATGAAAAGAATATAAACAAGTTTAAACAACACGTATTGCAAGCACTTTACTTACCAAAATTATACTTCATAACAGTTTCCACAAAGGGTCTGGTCCTACATGTCTCTTGTGGGAAGAAGCTACTCTTATCCCCGATTCTTCTGCCACTATGTGATACCGCAGCCAGGTAGTGACATACGGTGCTAGTTAAATTATTTTATAATAATAATAATAATAATAATAATACTTCACTTAGACTTGGAATATTTAAAATTTGAAATCACAAATAGAAGTCAGTGCTTTCATCTCAGTCTGTTTGTTTCCAACTTCCAAGTATCAACTAAAAAATAAATAAATAAAATTTGGATGAATGGAGGTGTGGGAGCGGGGCTCGCGTGTGTTCCTGCAGCATTATGCCCCTGCATATATTGCGTTTGTAAAAAGTCTCTTTATTGCCGTTTGTACAGAAACTGACGACAGAAATAGTCACAATGGGGGAATTGTAAAATTAACTTGTACGTCTATTTGCACGCATCTCTGTTTTTTAATGTGTATAATATTGCTGGAATAACTGTTTAATTTAATGAGGCAAAAGTTGATTATTGTATAGTACAGCTAATACAAGGTTAAATAAATTAAGGTACTTTCCTGTTATCCCGGCCCCCAGACTTTTTGCCAGTTGCCAGACTTCAATTTTGAGACAATATTTTCGTTAAAACTAACGAAAATATCACGACTTAACCTAACGAATTATCAAGGGCATACAGTTTACCTAACCGGGCATTCAATTAACCTAATTAGTTGGTAGGGTTAGGTTAAGTCGTGATATTTTCGTTAGTTTTAACGAAAATATTCTGTGTCAAAATTGAAGTCATGCAACTGGCAAAAAGTCTCGGGTCCGGGATAACAGGAAAGTACCTAAATTAATCTTTGCCGATTATGTAAAATGTAGTTTTATTAAAGTTGTTAGCTTTTGGACAAATATTTTACAGTTGGGTGTTGATAAATCAAAGGTAATCATGAAGAGGATTTAAGGAGAGAGCCTCTGGTTAGAATGCGCGTTATGCAAATCCCAGAGTATACCCTGTAAAACTCACTAGTCGTTTCCTATTAATTGGATTTTTAGAATGGCCTTTTCCAGCACAAACTTGCTTATCTGGTGTTATATATATATATATATATATATATATATATATATATATATATATATATAATATGAAAATTATTTCACGAAAATAACACGTGAAAAATATTTATGATGAATAAAACTACGAAGGAAAGGAAATACAGAATGGTGCTCAAGCGCTTTTGTCTAATGACATCCTCAGGAACACTGAAGTACATTACAGCCTATATATAGATTACAGAAAAAAAATATATATATATATATATATATATGGGATGAATTTCACAATAAAACACGTGAAATGAATGAATGCTGCAAACCCACAAGGAAAAAGAAAAACAATTCCAAGGCCTTTCGTGTATTCAAAGCTACACCTCGTCAGGGAATGAAGATAAAAGGCGAGATGCCCATAAATATATACAACGTACAGGAAAAACAAAACAATTAGCACATACTTAACAAGGGTTAATGAGAGGCAAAATAAATTTTAACATGATATCGTCAATTTTATACGTCCCCGCACTGTTATTGAAATTGTTTTTAAAATGAATAAATGCACATTCTAGAATATTTCTTTCTATTATATCTCTGTTTTTAACAAGCGCTTTAGAACTATCCCACTTGATGCTATGGTTACATCTATACATATGGTTAAATAAAGCATTGGAAGTATTAGCTGTTCTACACGCATATTTATGCTGTTTTACCCTAACATCCAACGTTTTACCGGTTTGGCCTATATATACTGAGTTACATTGTGTACATCTGATCGAATACACACAACCAACAACATTATCAGGGCTATTCTTTATTAGGCGTGATTTAACAGTATTATTATACTTAAAGATTACATTAATGCCAATTGCTTTAAGTACAGTTGGAAGGTATTGAAAATTAACATGGTAAGGTAGGCTAAGGGTATTTTTACGCTGAAATTCCTTTACAATTAAATTATTATAATACCTATTCTTGGCTTTCTTAAGACAGTTATCTTCAATACGAAATGTGCGTTAGGCTTTGGGTTAGGTTTCTCAGTCCCAGAAAAGCCCAGCAGTTTACTGATTGCTAAGTCTTTTATTAATTTTGAAAAACATAGTAATATTTCCGAAAGTGAGGTGACTTTAGCCAAAGGTTGTGTGTATAATGCTTTTAATACGAGGTTTGAATCGAATTATCCTTTGAGGTTTGAAAAAGCCCTAAAAACACTGAAAAATAATGATTCATTACATATTACTACAGCGGACAAATCCAATTCGATCGTTATCATGGACAAAAACAGTTATGTTGAAAAGATGAATACGTTATTGAGTGATCGTGACACGTACAAACCTCTAAATAGAGACCCATTGGAGGATGTTAATAAAATGTTTACCAGAAAATTAAGAGAAATATTAAAAAATAACTATAATGGGCTTTCACAGCAGTTTCTTAGTATCAATCCGTCACTACCATATCTGTACGGCTTAGTAAAAACACACAAAGTTAATAATCCCATGAGGCCTATTGTTAGCTCAGTGGGCTCCGTAACCTATAAGCTATCAAAATGGTTAGTTAGTTTATTAACGCCGTTAGTTGGCTCTATTTCTGAGTCACATATTGTAAATAGCATGGATCTTATTGACAAACTGAAATTCCCTAATGACCCTAATTTCAAATTGGTAAGCTTCGATGTACGCTCGCTATTCACAAAAGTCCCTGTTGATGACCTACTTGATTTTTTAAAAGATAAGATCTCTGAATATTCTTTCCCTGTTCAACACAACACTCTTATTGAGTTAATTAAGCTTTGTGTCAAAGATTGTAAATTTCAGTTTGAAAATAAGTTTTATGCTATGTCGTTTGGATTGGCTATGGGAAATCCCCTTTCACCTGTACTAGCTAATTTATATATGGAATTTTTTGAAAGTAAAATTTTGCCTACGATTGTTAATTTTAACCTGGTTTGGTACAGGTATATAGATGATATTTTATGCCTTTGGCCTAATAATTTGGATGTGGACTTGTTTCTTGGTAGGCTCAACAATTTAGTCCCATCTATTAAGTTTACAGTTGAAAAAAAAAATGATGGAAGCCTATCTTTTCTTGATCTAAAAATTTGGAGATGCTCTAATCAGTTCAAATATGAAGTCTACCGTAAGCCTACTAATAATAACTCTTATGTGCATTTTTATTCTGACCATCATCCTTCGATTAAATCCTCTATTTTCTCTGCTATGTTTCTGCGAGCATTGAGAGTTGTCAGTCCTGAATTTTTAGATTCCGAGTTATGCAATATCATGAATATTGGTACTAAATTATGTTATCCTATTTCATTTTTAGATAACTGTCTTAAGAAAGCCAAGAATAGGTATTATAATAATGTAATTGTAAAGGAATTTCAGCGTAAAAATATATGTATAGATGTAACCATAGCATCAAGTGGGATAGTTCTAAAGCGCTTGTTAAAAACAGAGATATAATAGAAAAAAATATTCTAGAATGTGCATTTATTCATTTTAAAAACAATTTCAATAACAGTGCGGGGACGTATAAAATTGACGATATCATGTTAAAATTTCTTTTGCCTCATTAACCCGTGTTAAGTATGTGCTAATTGTTTTGTTTTTCCTGTACGTTGTATATATTTATGGGCATCTCGCCTTTTATCTTCATTCCCTGACGAGGTGTAGCTTTGAATACAAGGAAGGTCTTGGAATCGTTTTTCTTTTTCCTTGTGGGTTTGCAGCATATATATATATATATATATATATATATATATATACAATATATATATACAATAAACGGAGAAAATAAAAATAAAAATTAAACATTAAAGGATTGTGGGAGGAGCATACAAATTTGTAAGGAAAAAACTACCGATGTTTTAGCAATTTGCTTGAATCCAACACAAGAGCAAATGAATTGTTTCCAACCAATGTTATAGTTAATTAAAAAAAAATAATAAATTGAAAAATAAAAATAAAAATAAAACTTATAAGAGGAGCATACAAATTTATACTGGAAATCTGCCCGGGTTTTAACACTCTGCCCTTCTTGTCTAAGTTCGATGTATATAAAAATAAATTGACAAATAAAAGTTATTAGAGTAGCATACAAGTTAACCTACCAAGGTTCTAGGACAGTTCATACCAGGACAGCTCATACCAGGACAGCTCATACCAGGACAACTTATACCCAGACAACTCATACCCGGACAACTCATACCTAGGACAACTCATACCTCGGACCAGAAAAACAATTAAAAATTAATGAAAACATTTATTTTGTAAAATTAAAAATTAAATTTAAACATTTAGAATTCATGCAAGTTATTAATGAAAACATTTTGAAATGAAAACATTTATTTTTAAAATTAATGAAAACATTTATTTTATAAAATTAAAAATTAAATTTAAACATTTAAAATTCATGCAAGTTATATGAAACAGCCTTCAAGAAAGACATTTTGTTGGAAGAATTGTATTTTTCAAGCAGTTTTATCAACCGCTTGGTGCACTCTTTGTAAACTTTTTTGGAATTAATATCAACTCCCCGCTCGAAATCAACTTTTTTCTTCTGTGCCAAAGTCGCCTCCTTCTTCAGTGTAGTTATTAATTTCCAAATATTTGGATGCTGGCATGAAACAGAAATTTGCATGGCATTGTGAAACCCTTCAAGGCTATTATTAGTTCGAGCCATGTCATTTAAAGTTCTCTCTGAAATATTCCATACGTCAATAGGAATGAGTGGAGCTAGACGTCGTCTTCGAGTGCCTCTTCCTCTTTCGGCTCCGATGTAAGTGACTTCAAAGTAGGACACAAATTCCTGTGGTAAATTGTCGTCGTCGGCCAGCTCTTCGAATGCAACAATAACATCAGTCACTGGTAAAAAGGCAAGTGCTGTAAAGCACTTCATCTTTCGACGAAATTCTTCATCCTTGTTATATCTGACTTTATGACCTAGCTCGACAATTTTTCGGTAGAGATTTTGAGAAAAATGAAATAAACAACCTGTTAGGTCTATGTCAGGAAATCTTGAAATTAGGCTATTCATAGGGACTTTTTCGAAGTCCATCATATAGCTTTTAGGCTGAATATCAGGCTGAAGAGCAACTAGCTGGAAAACAACCGATCATATGTTGTTTCCTGCTTATTGGGCAACAACGCGAAAACTCTACGCACACTAAAGTGACCTATTTGAATGTGGATTGTATACAGTTGGAAATATATGGAAGGACAAACTTTAAATGTGCCATCGCCCGCCCAGTTAGGGAATTTAACCAGATCATCTAGTCCTGTTGATGAAGAGAAGATTAACAATCGTTCCTCATCTTCTACCCCTGAATCATATTGTAGAAAGGGTTCCCCTGATTCGAGTTTGCAATACTCTACCGGAATGCTAAAACCGCATCTCTCTGATGGAATCGGGGGAGCACTGCTATTTAGTTGTTGCCAACGACGAATATTGCGCCCCAGACTTGATGTTTATGGCAGTTGGGCCAATACATCATCTCGCAGAGAAGAAAATTCGGTTGCAATCACTGATCTTGCTGTCTCCTGTGACGACAAGGCATTTGCTTTTATAGAACTGAAGACGATTCGCGATTTTATTCTAGCCGCATCAGAGCTGTGATTGTGTTCTCCAGTTGAAGCTACTATTTTTAATGGGTCATCCACAGCCATCGTCTGAACACGTGTCCTACATTCCTTTACTTCACATAGCCAAAATATTCTTGACTTATCTGCATTTCGTCTGTGAAAATTATATACATATTTGTTGTCATCCACTAGCTTATTAGCACAACGCTGAGACTTCAAATAACATGGCATGTTGAGGGCTAATATAATTGGTAATCACTACAATGGTTGAACACGTTCACGGGTCGAACACTAACTGTTTTATAAATTTGATAATAGGTAGTAAGAAACCTATCCCGAAGATAAATTAGATTTAGGTTGGTTGGTTGGTTTAATTTAGGTTGGTTGGTTAAAAATAGGTTATATAATTTTGTTAAATGCATCTTATTTCTAAATTTTTTATTTTGAGTTGTCCTAGGTATGAGTTGTCCTAGGTATGAGTTGTCCTAGGTATGAGTTGTCCGGGTCTGAGTTATCCGGTATAAGTTGTCCGGGTATGTGTTGTCCTGTTATGACCTGTCCGGTAACGGTTTACCAAAGGTTTACCGTTCTACCCTTCTTATCTAAATCCGTTCTGAAGGAATTCAAAACAACAGGATCGAGTTGTAAAAGACCTTTGCTTATGTTGAAGTTATTTGTAAGTTGGATAATGCAGACTCCAGAATATTTCTATTAACAATGTTGCTAGAGTGAAACAAAACTGAAGCAATATTCCAATCAATAGAGTGGGATAACTCTGACAAATGGACAAAAAGGGCACTGGACGACTGTCCTGTTCTAACGGAATATTGATGCTGTTTTATACGTGTGTGCAAATCCTTTCCCGTCTGACCTATGTGAAAGGAATCACATTGTTTACAATCAATTTTATAGATAATGCCTGAATTATTGGTAGGGCTATTTTTTACTATGATATTTTTCACGATATTGTTATATGAAAATACTACATTAATATCCAAAAGTTTAAGTACATTAGCAAAGCCTAAAAAGCTAAAGAGCCAGGGAAAAATGGAAGTACAAAAATATTCTTTGACAAAGTACGAGTGTTATTATTCACATAAACGCAGATGGATAACACGGATTACTTCCAATACCGTTGATTTTTTCCAATTCGGCATCGATGTATTCCGGACTGGCGATCCTAAGGGCGCGGAGAAACATTGAAGAAAAAATGGCCTTCTTAGTGGGGGTGTCATGTCCCGAGTAAAAGTGTACGTAGGACAAATTGTTTGTTTTTTCCGATAGATACTAAACTTAAAACCTGGGCTTTCCCTATGTACACTAGGGTGGTCCATAATTTCACTTTTTAAAATTTTTAATGGTCCAACGGGCTAATGTTGTGGGCATTGGTGCAAGAAACAACATGGTTACCAGTTTTTGGAGTTCCGGTAATATCAGACACCCCCACCCCCAATTTCACCCCCAATTTACATGGGACCTAAAAATTTGACTGAGAAAACGAGTTTTTCCGCTTCTCTGCGAATAAACATATGACTATATTATTTTTTCTTGGTAATAATATATTATTTTAATTAATTATATATTCTAGGGGTGTTATCGCCACCCTGAAGCATCATCCCAGGCAGCTTCGCGGCGATGGGCTCGAAATTAGACCAGCTTATCAAGCCAGCTACAGTATATTTCGAGTGGGAAGAAACCTGATTCCAGGTCCCCACGTTTTTTTTTTTTTGCATTTATTTTTGAACAAAAATGAATTCCTTTTACAATGATTAAAAAATTATACCAAAGTTTAATTAAAAAGCTAAATACTTCTGCATAACATTACACAATAAACGCTCACTTAACATAATTATATATTTCAGCCAAAGATTTTTTCTTGAAGTCTGGAAGAAGGCGTCGATGTTGCTCTATAACTTTTACCAGAATTTTTTTTTGTGATTCATCATTAACAATTCTGTCTTTGAAATCTTCAATCAGCTTGATTGCTCTCTCGGCAGGATCATTCACAACTTTCATATTTTTGACAAAGTTCTCCATAACTTGGAAAGATTTGCAATTTTTCCAAGAAGTAACAGGTTCATTTAGCCAGTCACCACTAGTACCCAAGCATTGGAAAACAATTGAAGAACCCTTACCAACTAACTGATACAGCTTAGTTGTATTTGTTAGCTTAGGGAAGATTGGCTGACCTTTGGGAGGAGGGTTTTGCGGGTTGATTTGACAGACTTTCTTCATTGACTTTACAATCAGACTTTTTTCTGCATCTGAAATTTGCCGGGAAAACAAAGCAAGTGATATTCCTCAGTCAGATACCACAGCTGACCATTTAATCCCTTAAGAGCACTGGATGCTACATCGTGATCATAACTTTTATATTCAATGAGTTCATTAAAAAGATTTAAATCGTTGACAGGTGCATCACAGGCGACGGAAGCAAGCAACCAAGGTTTTATATAATAGGGGCAGTTGAATATGCACATTCTCTCTAGTTTTGCATCATATTTGAATCATACCCAGCTTCATCAGAGAATGCGTACATCTTTGCTGGATACAATACAGATGGCATCCAACTCACATAGTGTACTGCCCCAGGCTTAGCCCATCTCACACCAGTGTTTGAGACATTTTCCCCAAGAAGTAATAGAGCAACCTCGGCACATTCTCTGTAGTCGCCTCTGAGAAATAGAGGTGAACTCGCTGAATTAAGTGCATCTTTTAGAAAATCTTTTACCTCAGAAGCTTTGGCTCTCAATTGGCAATTTTTAAATGTTAGTGTTTTTGTTGGTAGTGTTATGTCCAGTTTTGGCGAAATATTTAATCTGAAGCTTTTAAACATTTCATTTTCAGGGGACGTTGTACTTCCGAAGAGACTTGTATAGACTGAGCACAAAATGCGCTCGTATAGATGATGTCTACATGCTAGCCACAGTAATTGAGTCCCAATCATTTCTTCTAGGATCTTACACGCTCCCTGTCTCCATCCAGAATTCGATGCTGTTGTATCAAAAACCATACCCCGAATATTTTTATCAATATTCCATTCAGAGATAGTTCTGAATACACATTCGGCCTGTGTCTTGCCCTTGCTATTATCTATAGTTAGGATTGATAAAATGTTGCCTTCTTTTAAACCCGGAGAACCAGAAATAATGATTGCCATTCTTTCTTCCTTTTTGTCAGTTGTAGTTTTCAATATTAATTTACTGTCCCAGTGAGCAATGCAATGCTCTGGAGGATTGAATGATGCCGTAAGTTGTTTTGCTCTAGATACTCTTGTATTTTTACATGAACGTTTAGAAGTAGACTTTGACAGGCTCATGTCATGTATATTTATATTTAATTCTGAGGCAACTGCTGCAGCGTAAACTGTTATTTGGCTATGCGAGAGATTCAGCCTATCAGCCGTGTCAGAAATCATTTGAGAATCGAAAATGCGAATTCTTTTTTTAGGATTTCTATGAGCCGAAGGTTGAAAGTCGGAATCATTTGATTCACTACTTGATTCATCATTATCCATAGGAATGTCATCATCATGTGGGATATTCATTTGTTCACCACTGGGTCCTGTATCCATGTCTGCTAAGAGTTTTTCTTTTCTCTCTACGTCATGTCGAATTATTTGGTTTCGTCTTTCTGTCCGAGTTACATAAGACTTATCTAGGCTGGAGACGTACATATTCCGAATAGTTCTTTGATCTTCAAGGAATTTTATATCTTCGCTTTTGTTTCTTGTTGTTCTCATTCTGTCTTTCATTATTGTTTCAATAGCATCTGCTGCCGATATATCCAATAGCATATCTAATTTTTCACAAAAAAATCCTTTTTATCTTCGAAAGTATTCCTGTTTTTGTGTTTTTTCAGTGTTTCATACTCATTAACTAAAGCCAGAATCTTTTCTTTTCGTCTTCTGCTTTTGGAAATATCTTGCGTTTTAATGCCAGCTAAGTCCCAGAATTTTTTAACTTTATTAAGTACAACTGTTGCAGCCTCTTCTTTATTGTTCATAGCCATATCATTTCTTTTTAAATGATAGAAATGCTGAAGTGCATCTGATTTGGATGGTAGCTGGAATAGTCCTGTAGGAATCAGTTCATCTTTAAGATTACTAATAATTGGATCATAACTGCTTTTTCTTAACTTTATATTTAATTTCTTAGGAGTAGCCATGATATTCATTTAAAATAAGATTAGAATCAACCAAGTGAAAAATGCATCATATACTATATACATCATTGGATATCTGAAAAACATAAAATATTGGCTTA
Organism: Bathynomus jamesi; assembly: GCA_023014485.1. NCBI lineage: Eukaryota > Metazoa > Arthropoda > Malacostraca > Isopoda > Cirolanidae > Bathynomus > Bathynomus jamesi. The sequence continues at coordinate 238,126 of JAJOZX010003047.1, forward strand.
ATCAGCTGTTATAGAACATTTCTATGTACACTATTATGAATAAATAATCAATTTATACACCAACATGTGCAAAGTTGATTTCTGAATAAATTGATATGCAATATGTATGCTTTTATTTAAGATTAAATATGATTAATCTTTAAAAAAATGCTTAAAAGATGTCGTTTTTACTCAGTTTTTTACTATGCAATATAAATTGGGGGGGGGGGGGGGGTCTGATATTAACGGAACTCCAAAAACTGGTAACCATGTTGTTTCTTGCACCAATGCCCATAACATTAGTATGTTGGACCATAACAAATTTTAAAAAGTGAAATTATGGACCACCCTAATGTACACGCACATCCAAAAACGGGATTGAGTTGTCTTGTTCCACTTCTAAAGTAAACTTAATGGAGGGGACTTGACCATCTAACTGAAGGAGGAAGTCATCCAGGTCACGATTCATGGGCCAGATACACAAAATATCGTCGACGTACCGCAACCATGGGATGCCACCCACCAGGATTCTCGGAATGCAAGTAATTTCGAAAAACTCCATATAAATATTGGAGAGGAGGGGCGACAAGGGGTTGCCCATGGCCATCCAAAAACTTGCTGATAATACTCGTTATTGAAAGTGAATTTACAGTCTTTGATGCAAAGTTTAATAAGTTCAAAAACAATGTGTGCAGGTATGACCTGCCACTACCTGCACACATTGTTTTGGAACTTATTAAGCTTTGCATCAAAGACTGTAAATTCACTTTCAATAACGAGTATTATCAACAAGTTTTTGGGATGGCCGTGGGTAACCCCTTGTCGTTCCTCCTCTCCAATATTTATATGGAGTTTTTCGAAATTACTTACATTCCGAGAATCCTTGGGGGTGGCATCCCATGGTTGCGGTACGTCGACGATATTTTGTGTATCTGGCCCATGAATCGTGACCTGGATGACTTCCTCCTTCAGTTAAATGATCAAGTCCCCTCCATTAAATTTACTTTAGAAGTGGAACAAGACAACTCAAGCCCGTTTTTGGATGTGCGTGTACATAGAGAAAGCCCAGTTTTTAAATTTAGTATCTATCGGGAAAAAACAAACAATTTGTCCTACGTACACTTTTACTCGGGACATGACACCGCCACTAAGAAGGCCATTTTTTCTTCAATGTTTCTCGGCGCCCTTAGGATCGCCAGTCCGGAATACATCGATGCCGAATTGGAAAAAATTAACGGTATTGGAAGTGATCTGTGTTATCCATCTGCGTTTATGGAATCTTGTCTCAACAAGGCAAAACGAACTTTCTATCGTGTCAATAATAACACTCGTACTTTGTCAAAGAATATTTTAGTACTTCCTTTTTTCCCGGGCTTTTTAGGCATTGTTAATGTACTTAAACTTTTGGATATTAATGTAGTATTTTCATATAACAATATCGTGAAAAATATCATAGTAAAAAATAGCCTTACCAATAATTCAGGCATTATCTATAAAATTGGTTGTTATCAATGTGATTCCTTTTACATAGGTCAGACGGGAAAGGATTTGCACACACGTATAAAATAGCATCAATATTCCGTTAGAACAGGACAGTCGTCCAGTGCCCTTTTTGTCCATTTGTCAGAGTTATCCCACTCTATTGATTGGAATAATGCTACAGTTTTGTTTCACTCTAGCAACATTGCTAATAGAAATATTCTGGAGTCTGCCATTATCCAACTTACACATAACTTCAACATAAGCAAAGGTCTTTTTCAACTCGATCCTGTTGTTTTGAATTCCTTCAGAACGGATTTAGATAAGAAGGGTAGAACGCTAATCCTTTGGTAAACTTGTATGCTACTCTAATAACTTTTATTTTTCACTTTATTTTTATATACATCGAACTTAGACAAGAAGGGCAGAGTTCTAAAACCTGGGCAGATTTCCAGTATAAATTTGTATGCTCTTCTTATAAGTTTTATTTTTATTTTTATTTTTCAATTTATTATTTTTTTTTTAATTAACTATAACATTGGTTGGAAACAATTCATTTGCTCTTGTGTTGGATTTGAGCAAATTGCTAAAAACATCGGTAGTTTTTTCCTTACAAATTTGTATGCTCCTACCACAATCCTTTAATGTTTAATTTTTATTTTTATTTCTCCGTTTATTGTATATATATATTTTTTCCTGTAATCTATATATAGGCTGTAACTCTTTATGGATTTCAGTGTTCCTGAGGATGTCATTAGACGAAAGCGCTTGAGCACCATTCTGTGTTTCCTTTCCTTCGTGGTTTAATTCATCATATATATATATATAATTGTGTGTGTGTGTGTGCGTGTTTCTATATTATATATTGTTAATGGTATGATGATGTTGATAAGCTTAAAAGGACCATAGAATTTGAACTAGAAGCATAAAATACCCTAATGTTCTCGTGATCGCTATTTTACCTTATGAGATGGAATTCATAGCCATAGTTCCATACTTGAGTAAAAAATTATGATCGAAATAAAATAAAAACACATGTACTGAAATATGTAACAATAACAACAACTAGTTATTGTTACAGTAAACAATAAATTAGACACAACAGAAGCATGCCTACGTTAAAATATTACGCGCAAAAAACTACTTTTCTATGTGAAGGTGAAAATATGATAATAAAAACCCACTCTAATAGACAGAGTTTATTTTCACAACAGTTTCGATGCCCACTGGCATCCTCTTCGGGTGGATGCCAGTGGGCATCGAAACTGTTGTGGAAATAAACTCTCTCTATTAGAGTGGGTTTTTATTATCATAAAAGATTACGGTTGAGTTGCCAACGGTTTTTTATTGCGAAGGAAATCAGATGTTTAATTTAAATAATTGTTTACATATATAATAATAATAATAATAATAATAATAATAATAATAATAATTATGTTTAAGCGTATATTTAGAAAACGGATTCGATGTTTCAGTAATTGAATCTACTCGAATATGCATGATTAGACTGGTTACCGCAAATGTATTTTCATGGCTTTAAAGTTGCATTACATATTGGATGTATGTTTGATTTTGTGCTAACATTTCTTTAAATTTATCCGCATAGCTTAGAACAATAATTTGTCTAGCTGAACAATATGACAGTGAAGGAAGACGCATAGATATTTGGACTTATGAAATATAAATTACAAGTATGCGCGTTATCACCCTGGCCTTTTTTAAAATGTCTAATATATATATATATAATTATGATAAAAATTATAATATTTGCTGATCATCATAATTGTTACCTCGTTACTATAAGAATTTTACCGGATTGAAGTATATATAAGCTACCTCTAGATTAGATAAATGAAATATGATTTAAATTCGTTAATATATTCTGGATATATTTCCTAAATACAAATTTTAGAACAAAACAAAATTTGTTTATGAATTAACTGTAATTATTCTAATTTTATTTTATGTGGTATCAATTAATGCATTAACGTGAAACGATGAACCTACACACAGTTGTCAAAAAATTTTTTTTAAGGCCTTCTGCTGTATTTCTTGAGAATTTAGACCTCTTCGTATTGGTCAATTAGGGTGGTGGTTTTACGGGTATTATGTAACTATTAACCCTTTCATGCCTGAGTTATGGAATTTTATTTTAAGGTTTTTCCTAGTTAAGCTAAAATAATCTCTAATATTCAGAGTGCAAGGCTTGCTTGTCTAGCTCATGTTGCCATAAGGCCACGTCGGCGTTAAAGAAATCTTTGCTATTTGTCAGACACTACAGTTCTTCTTATATACGTAATATATACGTTGTTTCCATTTACTAGTATATACAGGATGGGTACAAAAAAGTGACCCCTTAGAGGTAAATTGTCATATTAAAAAAGGTAAGGGGACTAGAGCTCCCAAACTTCATAGATGCTTACCTTAGCATGTTGTTCGTCTTAATTAAGAAGTTACTCGATGTGTCCCCATTCCTGCTCAACGCAGGCCTCCAAACGTGGACGCCACTGATCAATACACCTGTTTACATATCGCGTAGTTCATCTATGTCTCTTATATTGGTACCAGGGATGTAAACTTTGGACTTTAGAGCTTCCCAAACTCTATAATCTAGTGGTGAAAGATCGGGGCTACTAACCGGCCACATATTGAGTTCGATAAAATACGGTGTTTCGTTCTCAAGGAATGTGACAGTTTGGAGTGATCTGTGAGCACGGCTCCATCTTTTTGGAAAGTATATCTTTCACCACTAATTCGTCGAATATCAGTTAGATAGAATGGTAAAACATTTAAACAGTAATAGTGCGCGTTAATTTTTGCATTTCTTTCGATAAATAAAATCCTGCTTTTCCCTAATTTTGACACACAAGCACCTATCATAATACTTGTAGAGAATTTCGAGGTTTCTTTAACTTAGCGTTTTGAAGGTAGATCTCGTTTTTATGGACGTTCCCATGCAAGCGATCATTCTGATGGTTTATTGGGGGCCGTAGATAAAAAAAAATTTCATCAGAAAATGTTGTGGGTTACACAGTTACACACCTTTTACTTATGACAGCAGAACACTGAATGATGACAAATAAACAATTGCAACATAATCTGGAGCATTCTTGATGAAACATGTTTAAACAGGTTGATCTTGTCTTATCAAGCAATATTTTCAGCTACAAACTTGACAATTATCTCTAATATATTCATTTAATTGAATTCATCATAAATATGATGATTAATTAATTAAAAACATATGTTTAGTATACTTGACAACTGCTAGTAATTTCAAATATTAATTGCATAAATACTAGCTATATTTTATGAACTTTAATAAGCGGGGGCGACCTCTAAACATTGTTCAATCCAAAAAACATTTTATATGTGATGTTTTTTCAACCAATGGAACTGGTTGAGGGGGCGCAACCTAAAAAATCAACACTTCGAAAATAAGAGACACCCTAATATACGTAGAGGGTGGTGCAAAAGTCTGGACCCATAGGCGGTTTATATGGAAAAAAGTGTGGCGTGCAGGAAGTTTATTATGAAATGAAATTTCATTAACCATACACCAGTGACTAAATTATGTTAAATTTAACGTTCTAGTTCAGAATTTGCAATAAGTGTAATGGTATTTCGTATAATCGAGGCATAAGGAAATTTGCGACTGAACGTGAGGTGGCTCCTTCTTTTGCATACAAAAGCACAAGCTCTATTCTTTCTGCTATTGTTAACTTGTCTGCCATAGGGTAACAATCTGAAAAATATTTAGTAAAATTATAAACAAAAATTAAATTATAAAAACTATTATAAAAATCGAAAGATATTTTTTATATAGTAAATTGCCTATGGGTCCAGACTTTTGCACCACCCTGTATATATTCCAAAGGGGGCATAACTAAGTGTTTGATGGTTTGAGACAAATTCATCAGTGAAATCTAAAAATTAAATTACATAAAACTGAGAATGATGGAAAATTAAGGAATAAAGAATGAAGGCCATGGATGAAATGAAGAGAAAAATGTGAAAAGGCAAATGATGAGGGTTAAAAAATTACAAAAGAAGGAGGAAGTCAGTCTTCAACAAACGAAAAACCTGCACTACGGCGGGGTACCACCTTCTTTACCCGAGCACCAAAGAGAGAAGAAAGGTCCTCCTTTTCAGTGCTCCGGGGATGAAGCTTTGGATGATAACTCTCGACCTTTATTTTGGCTCTCTTCTCGTTTTATTTGGGGGAGGGGCGTTTTGTGGTATTCACCCTTGGCACCTTCTTCGTGCATAAAAAAATAATATAATTTTAATGTTAATGATTTTAATACGATTTCACTGGTAAAAATTACAGTTATCTGTAAAAATCTGAAAACTGAAATGATTTTCTATCTGCATCAGTTTAACAGACAATCAGTCAGGAACTGGCACAGCGCTCACCCCAAATGATGCGGCCAATTGTTCTAACTCTTATTATTATTATTATTATTACCATCATCATCGGGAATCGAACCCCAGACCTCAAAGTCTTCACTTCACTGAACATTTTCTTTGCATTCGCATATTTAGATTAAAGATCTGCTTCCCTCACAGATAAATTATTTATAATTTTTTTTCAGAGTAGCACTTCTTGAGGATTATATATATATATATATATATATATATATATATATATATATATAGCGTGTCCCAAAGAAATGTATACCCACTTTGTTCGATAATACCAGCTATGAGGATAATAAATATATTACTGTTTATATGTTTTTTAATAAAGAATTTTCTCCTGAATCTAAATATGTAATTATTTTTATTAAAATTTGAAGAACAAAAAAGTTACAGATGTTTAAATTATAATTATTATTTTCGAGACTTCATGTGCGATATTTTCTAATATTTTTTTTTTAGCCTGGCCTGCCTTTTAACCGACTGTTTTGAGATACTTATGTTTAGTGCCTAGCTTAGCCTAGCCATTTCGTTGAGTTCTAATTAGGCAAGACTACAGTTTTGCTCTAACCTTATCTAACATCTTATAACTCTGCGACGTTTGTTCTTTTCTAACGACAATTTGAACATCTCAGATAAAGTGTCATTCAACCATGGAATTTGTAAATTTTTTGAATTAACTAATAATTACAACATTTATGCTTCAATATCAACACTAAACATAAGTATCTCAAAACAGTCGGTTAAAATATTAGAAAATATCGCACATGAAGTCTCGAAAATAATAATTATAATTTAAACATCTGTAACTTTTTTGTTTTTCAATTTTTAATAAACATAATTACATATTTAGATTCAGGAGAAAATTCTTTATTAAAAAACATATAACAAGTAATATATTTATTATCCTCATAGCTGGTATTATCGAACAAAGTGGGTATACATTTCTTTGGGACACGCTGTATATATATATATATATATATGCAATAAAGAATAATATTAGTATAAGAAACACTCAAGTTGATCCAGTCTCTCTCTCTCTCTCTCTTTTGCACGGCCAATTCATTGACGTTTTCACGCTCTTACACGGGTTCAACGATATAGATTTTAGAAGCATGTTTAGTTTAAGTGATAACTCGCAACCATGGCTGGAAGTTGGATTTGAAACGGTTTAGCACTAGTGTGTGTGGGATTTACTTTACCTATAAGATCTGTGACACGTGGAACAGGCTACCTTCAGAAGTTGTGAGCAGTTCCTCTGTGGGTCAGTTCAAGAAAAGGCTAGACCGAATCTTGCATACTATTTGAGGGTGAAGGAATTTTCCCTGACACCCGTGGCCATTGGTACATCCTCGGTATGGTAGGTAGTTTCGAGGTAGTTCTTATCCTTGTAACTCTCTCTCTCTCTCTCTCTCTCTCTCTCCTCTCTCTCTCTCTCTCTTTCTCACGTATACATTCCACACTGTAGCCCGTAAATAAAAATAAAAAATGGCAGTTTCATTACATCATTAAGCTTTATTAAGTTTAACTCTTTAAATAATGCACTCGAGTGATCAAGGAAATCACCATCAGATAAATAACCTTATTGCTCTTTTTGGATGACAAAGATATCGTTTTATGCGTTGTTAGTTGAGTTTCCCCATACAAGGGTGCACTACGTTATATAAGGAAGAGCAAGATTATGATAAATAATCAATAAAACCTGTTTAGGGACGACATTTCTGAGTTTAAACATTATAGCATCGCTCCTTGAATTCTTTTTCGCGACATAATTTACATGATCACTCCATTGCAAATTCTTATCTAACATTACATCAAGAAATTTTGTCAAGTACACTCCTTTATAGCGATTTCATTAGCATTAAGTTCATCAAGATATACATTTATTTTGTTAATAAAATCATGAAATTTATTTTACTGGTATTCAGTAAGAGTTTATTGGTGGTCAACCATTTTATTACACTGATGAATTCTGAATTAAATATATTCTTAGCTGAATTAACAGCTTTGCAAGAAAAAGACAGTTATATCATCTGCAAACATTATGAAGTTCAGTTTACAATATGAGTAGAAGGCGTAATTAGATTGTTTATATATATATATATATATATATATATATATATATATTATATATATATATATAATTATATATATATATATATATATATATATATATATATATATATATATATATATATATATATATATGTATATATGTATATATATATATATATATATATATATATATATATATATATATATATATATATATATATATATATATATGCACTAGAATCACAAAATAACACGTGACCTTATTAATAAGCAAACAACCACAAGGAAAAGGAAACACAAAGTCCGAGCGCTTTCGTGATATATTCACAAAATAATATGAACACCTTGATAAATGGCGGTTTTTATTCTTAATATGGAGTTGGTCCTCCTTTAGCGGCAATAACAGCTGCAATGCGTCGGGGAATTGATTCATACAGCTTTTGGACAGTGGCTAGAGGAATCCTGAACCATTCTTCGAGCAAACCCTGCTCCAGTTCCTCCAAAGACGCCGGCGGTGGGAATCGGCTTCTGACCTGCTGCTCCAACTGACACCACAGATGCTGGATAATGTTAAGATCCGGGGATTGTGGAGGCCAATCCAAGCGTTCTACTTTACTAACATGCTCTTCAAACCAGTTTTTAACGACCCCAGCGGTGTGGATTGGTGCATTATCATCCTGGAAGACGGCGCCGCCATTGGAAAACAGCGTTTGGACCATGGGATGGACCTGGTCAGCCAATATTGACAGATAGACCTGGGCGTTAACCCTACCATGCAGTACTACAGCTAGGCCAAGAGTATTCCACGATATTGCTGCCCAAATAATCACAGATCCGCCTCCATGCTTAACGGTTGGGGTCAGGCAGTCGGGGTCATAAGCATCTTTAGGCTGTCTCCAGACGTAAACTCGACCGGAACATGGAAATAGCGTAAAGGAGGATTCGTCGGAGTAGACTACATTCTTCCACCGGTCCATTGACCAATTCTTATGGTCATTACACCATTTTCTGCGCCGCTCAATGTTGATGTGCGAAAGGAAGGGTTTGGCAATTGCAGCCCTCCCATGGTATCCAGTTCCATGGAGCTCGCAACGTACAGTTCTGGTCGATACCGGGCTTGCAAGATGCTGGTTAAGCTCTGCAGTGACTTTTGGAGCTGTGGTCTTATGGTTCTTTGTCACAATGCGCTTTAGCACGCGGCGGTATCGATCACACAGCTTCTTCTTGCGTCCACTATTTCATTTGTCGGTGCTTGTCTTTCCATGGCTTTGGTATGCAGACATGACCATAGAGACAGTTCCTCTGGATACATTGAACATCTGAGCGGTTTTCGTCACCGATGCACCAGCCATCCGCACTCCGACAATTTGCCCTCTTTGGAAGTCTGACAGGTCTTTCATAACTGCTAATTCATAAGTCACTCAGATCTGTAAAAACAACGTAAGGGTTAGAACATGATGTATACACTCTCTGTTACGCATTTAAATAGGTTTGCCAGTCATTTCACCGTTTACTTTGTGTCTGAGCAGTCCGTAAAGATAACCGGTGAAATCGGCGGGTGTTCATATTATTTTGTCTAACCCCTGTATATATATATATATATATATACGGTATATATATATATATATATATATAAATGATACTCGTTCCACAAAGAAAAAAAAAATTTCCACCACAAATTTTACTGGGGAGATGACTCAGTAGGAAAAAAGAAACATGGCAATAAGAATGGTTAATTGAGCAACTAATCTCGATGTGTGTCATAAGAAAGTATTAAATTTGCTTTTGGGAATATCATTATGCTTATCAATATTTTTATTATGTTGATAATTCACGACTGGTGCTAAATTCCTGTTACTTAAACTTGAAAATAGGAACAAATGACCACAGATTTGTGAAATAATAATAATTCACCGTACCACCAAGATAAAAAATTAGTACATAAATACTGCCTAATTTAATCAAATATAAAAACAGGATGAAAACTAGCCTACTGTTTCACAGGACAGCGTTATCATAGTCTCATAAAGTATAATTAAACTTCCATCGAAGGACTTTCAATTTTGGAATGGTTTTTATATAGTTATCTAAGCGAAACCTTTATACTGCCCCAAATTTCAACGATACTCGTCTCTAAATTCTATTAAAAACTCACGCAGTCCCTTAGCCACAACCTCACTACAAACTTCATCATGATTATATTAATGTAGTGGTAAAAATACTTTAGCGCGTCCATGATGACAAGGTTTACATTCTCAACCGCAGGGTACGAGTACTCGGTATAATGCAACATGACATAATACCGCTTGTCACACCCACTCAACAACAAGACGCACTAACCATAACCGTTGCTTCTCTTCTGCACGTGTTGTTTCTTCCACTTCACGGTATATGTAGGCTTTTATACAGTTTAGTCCTACAACATAGTCCATTACATCATTTGTACCACGAAGTCCTGCAATGCTCTTGCCAGAATATCCATAGAGTATTTGAACCTCTTGTTTCTCAAGCTTCGCACGGTTCAATTTAGCCTTAAAAGTATCAAAGGAGGGTGGAATAGGGAGTCATTCAGTGGTCACCACATCTTCACACTTTACCGAATACCGCTTCAAAAATGTTGAACACGCAATATTAAAGGTAGCCATCACTATTTTTTTTCTACGAGGGAGAATACACGTCTGAGCTCAATTGTATACAGAAGTCAACTGAGCACGTAGGGATAGAGATATGCCCAGGTAGTAACAGGAGTCACGTGACCGATTATACAGGGGGCGGCGCTTAGGACAAATAATTCAAATGATTGAATTTATTAATATCTTACTATTTGTTAATTTCTGAGAGAAAAAATAAGCGCGAGATAACCCATTATAAAAGTTACGCTAGGAAACCCTGGGGTACTGGGTCACAATAGTACCCCGGGTAGAGTTTAAGGGTTAAACTTACAAAAAACTCATAATAATTTTGATACTACGATTTCAAGGTTTTACACTTCTCTGTTCATAGTTAAACAGGTGTAAGTTTTCTTCAAATCTGATATTAAGTCAGTTTAAAAATTAAGCTTACATAATGTTTAGTTAACTTTAAACTTGCTTTTTGTTATGTATTAAACCAATTACTTATTTGAGGTTTGATAGTTCTTCCTCTTTCGAGCTCTGTTATCTGAAAGCTCTTCACTCTGTGGTCCTTAAGGCTTTCAGTCCTATTTATTAATGTTGTCTTTTAAAGGATAGGACGTAGAAATGAATTCTTACTGTGATAACTTTATTCTCAAATGAAAGGAGTTACGTTTCTTTAAAGGAGTATTAAGTTGGTGAAGGAGAGACTAGTTCTTCTCTTACAAATCCCACTTTTATAGTATTCAATTCTTGAGTGAAATCCTATCACTGCTAAATTTTACATATAAGTTGTATGTCAGTTAGGCATTTGAACGAAACGTTTTTGTAACACTGAATTCGATGTGTAACATCAGCGTAACTTCTCCAGATTGATATATATATAATGCTAATAACTCTGGCTGATGAGTTTATGTTAACACAAGAAATAACAGAAAACAAGAAAAAACAACTGCATAAATTTGGTGATCACAAACAACAGCAACCTAATAGATACACAAATTAATAGATAATGTAGAAATATCCCCAACTATAATATCGGATCAAAACATTATTGAAATAACAACCAATATAAAGGCAACAAGAAAGTAAAGAACACGAACAACAGAAAGAAGCAATTTCCAAATTTTTAATTTTCACACCAAAGGTATAAATTGGGGAGATGTTGCATCCAGCATGGAAGTAATAGACTGGAAATCCATCGTTGTGGCCAGGTCAGCGTCTTCTCCTCTGAGGTCATTATAATGACCTCAGAGGAGAAGACGCTGGAAATTGTGGAAAGACGTCCCAAAAATACAACAAATGGGAAAGAGAAGCAGATTCGAGAGACAAAAGAGGTCATTGTTGAGGACCCCCAACATACAGTGGACCGGTACAGGTGAGATCATTGTGGAAGGAACAAAGGTACAGGGATCAAATATCGTAGACATACCAATATTATCTTAAGGAAATGCCTAATTCTTAACGTAACTTAACTGAACCTAACCTAGCTTACACTTCTTTAGGGTGAATTTCACACTTAAACACATGAAATGAATGAATAATGCAAACTCACAAGGAAAAAAGAAGAAATGTTTCCAAGTCCTTTCGTGTAATCAGCAGTACACCTCGTCGGGGAATGGAGAAGGCGAGTGACGAAAATATATACATATGTACAACGGAGCAGAGAAATAAAGAGATTAGCACATGGTTAACAAGCATTGGTTAAAAGAGAAAGATATTTTAACAAGATATTGTTAAATTTATACATTCCATATTCTATTCTTACTACTACTAATGCTATTTTCTAATGCTAGCAGCAACAGAGAGGAGTTTTTCAGAAATCGCCGTCGCCATCCATCTCCTGTCTCACGTTTGTGCCCGGAATCGTGCAAAATCTGTTCTTCGAGTCGCCAAAATTTCCTTCACAAGCCATGCGTGGTGGTGCTTCCAGGCTTTGTCAAAAATAAAGGAGATAGTCCTGAACTTACATACCTCTAACAAACCCCCTCCATTCCATCCTACCTTTTTTATACAGGAAGGAATGTCCAGGGGCGAATGTCCGCAGAAAAGCCTCCCCGATTGAGGAAGAAGTTGATACCCAAAATCAAGGTCCAGGGTTTTCGATATGCCTATATACTCTGCGTTTGAAAGATTGGAGGTCATACACAAGTGGAAGGATGGATTGAGAAAGAATGTTCCAGAGTTGATCGGTTGATTAGATGAAAGATTCAAAATATCAATATTCCTTAAGTTAGAGAGTTGGACAGAAAAAGAATGAGAATGTGTAGAAAGATTGGTACTGCGTGCGCTTCATAAAGAAGGATACATGCAGTTGGAGTGTTCAGAAGAGCAATGTCTGATATAATAGCGATAGTAAAGAGAGAGTGATGCAACATTGCGGCGAAGTGAGAGATACTGAAGACAGTCAGTAAGAGGAGGGAATTGATGAGACGAAAAACCTTTCATTCTACTCGGTCAAGTACGGCTGTGTGGGTTAAACTATCCCACACATGAGAAGCGTACTCCATACAAGGGTAGACAAGAACGTTGTACAGAGACAGCAACTGAGTGGGGTGAAGAAACTGCGGAACCGGTACAACACACCTAACCTCTTAGAAACTGATTTAGAAAGAGAGTATATGTGTTCTTGCCAGGAAGGCCACAAGAGAAGGAAACAATAAGAATGTTAGAAATGGAGAAACTGAGTTGTTGAAGCATTGAAAGCCACATGGTTTTCTCTGTCTCAGTTTGAGATAGCAGAAAGATCAGAGGTCAGGTGTACCATAGCCTTCCTACGCGAAGCACTGAGTGACTGTTGGGTCGGACGCTTTATGAAACGGGTGGAGAAGTGAAAAGTGGAATCATCGACATAGGAGTGGATAGGGCAGAGAGTGTGACTTAATAGATCATTGATGAATAAAAGTTAAAGAGTGGGTGACAGGACAGAATCTGAGGAACATCACTGTCAATAGCTTTAGGAGGATAACAGTGGCCATCTACATCCGCATCTATAGATCGTCCAGAAAGGAAATTAGAGAGGAAGGCACAGATAGAAGGATTGAAACCAAAGGATAGCATTTTCGAAATTAAAGATTTGTGCCAGACTCTATCAAAAGCTTTTGATACCGTATGTATATCGCAATAACAAATGTTTCATCGAAATCCCAAAAAGGGGATGACCAAGAGTTAGAGAGATATGCAAGAAGATCGCCAGTAGAGTTTCCCTTGTAGAATCCATACTGACGAGCTGAAAACTGTGAGAAGAGGGGTGATTAAGAATTTCCTATGAAAGATGGAATCAAAAACAATACAAAGGCAAGAAATTAAAGCAAATGGAAGTTAGTTGGAGGGTTGAGAGCGTCACCCTTCTTTGGTACATGCTGAATGAAAGCGAACTTCCAGTAGGAAGGAATAGCATCAGATGAAAGACAAAGACGAAAGAGTTTTCCACGGATAAGGTGTCTTTAGGCATGAATTTGTTCTTGAACACAGTAAAGCACAATGAGGCGATTGTGGTTGTTTCAGACATAATTATGACCTGATCATAATTATGACCTGATCCTATAAATTCTTCATGCATGAAAAACATTTTTTATGCTAATTTGGAACTTTTACAACCTGGCTTTCACTTGAGATATCGTAATAAAATTTTTATGAAATAAACTTAGATATGTTTATTATTACTTTAGAAATTTCAGTACCCTAAAGTAAATGCAATCGGAATGACAGCGTTTTAAATAGAGGATGTTTATTTTGTGCCACCCGGTATATATATATATATATATATATTAGTGATGTAGGTCACATCCGCATCCGCATCCGCATCCGCGGAACATCCGCACATTTTCTCGCATCCGCATCCGCGTCCGCATCCGCACTTTGGACTGCGGTGTCGTGCGGATGTGGACCTGTGAGAAAAACGTCATTAATAAGCGGAAATTATCAAATTCTACTATATTAATAGAACTAGTTCATTGTGCGCAAAAGTGATGCAAGCGACAAGGACGAGAGGCTGTTGTATGAAGTTCCCTCTTGCAACCTACTTAGATCCACGTTACAAAGCTAAGTTATTTCACCTAGTACATTAGAACGAGTTAAATCATCACTTGGCAAAGCAGTTGAAGAGCTTCAATCTCTTGAATCTGTCGCTTCGCCACCACGAAAAGAATAAAAGTTTCAGTGACAGAACCAACACCGTCAACAAGCAAATCTATCACAGAATCTGTCTCTCAGTTCTTGAGTCAAGCAGCATGACGAGACCTACGCGATGTCAAAAGATGTAGTAAAAATGATCGAGAGCTATCACGAAGAAAAACGCTGCTGCATGTGACAATCCTATTAGTTGGTGGAAAATACGCAGAATATCTATCCATACTTGAGTAAACATTGCAAGGAAACATTTAGCCTGTCCTCCAACAAAACGTCACCAAGCGAGAGATTATTTAGCAGTGCTGGATTAATATATGATGAAAAGAGAAACAGACTGGCAGCAGAAAAGGCAGAAAAATTAATGTTCCTTAAGCATAACCTTCCTATAATTAAGTTTGAACATTAAACGATGAACATCTTAGTTTACTTTATTTTAATTACTCATTTATAAATATGCCTAATAAAACTTTAAACTTAATATAAATAGTTATCAAGCTAATTAAAGATCTCTTTCTATAAGGGTGGAGGTTGGGGAAAGAGGTCGGTGGGGTGCATTTGAGTTGGGTTCACGTCCCGCATCCTGGTAACATAATTATGGTTTCTAATTGTGGCTGAAACTCAACAAAATATAACGAATTTATTTGCAGACGAATTCACTAATTGATTTCTATATTAGTTAGATGCTTGATATTATTTTATATGTTCAGAGAAAAGTACAGCAATTATTGTACAATTAATCAATTATATTACATTATAGCTACAGCTCTCTCTATATAATAACTTATTATATACGTTAAACACAACAAATCTCGAATATATCCTAAAAAATAACGAAAATGTAGACATCCGCATCCGCATCCGCATCCGCGGATGTTGAAATCAAACATCCTCATCCGCATCCGCATCCGCGGATGTGAACAAAATGACATCCGCTACATCACTAATATATATATATGTTAACTACAAACGACACAGTATAATTAATGTAAAGAACGACCCTTGTTTAGAAGAGTGTCCGCACAAGAGGAGGAGAGAAAACGAACGATGAAAAATGAGGCAACTCCCGGGAATCGAACACGGAATCATCCGATTGCCGGTCAGATATGATAACCATTACACCAAGGGCCACAAAGAATCAGAGCTCGTAATTCTCCTACGTACGAGCGGAATCGAATGCCCTGTAAGGGGGCACCTTCTCATGCCGTATATATATGTATTTTTAAACTGCAAAGGACACACAGTATAATTAATGTAAAGAACGACGGTTGTTTAGAAGAGTGTCCGCACAAGAGGAGGAGAGAAAAGGGGCAATGAAAAATGAGCCACCTCCCGGGAATTGAACCCTGAATCATCTGATTGCTAGTCAGATATGATAACCATTACACCAAGTGTGTCGTTTGCAGTTAAAATATGTGTGCGTATATATATATATATATATATATATATATATATATATATATACGGCACAAAAAGGTGCCCCCTTAAAGGGCATTCGATTCCGCTCGTACGTAGGAGAATTACGAGTCGGGCTAGCATCATGAAAAAGAAAAACTATGGTATTTGTCATTTACCATTACTTATTCGGACTATAGTGGATTTAATTATCCCAGAAGAGTTCCTTGTTCCATGCACTGTCTGTGTGTATCATAAAAACTCAGGGGACCATTCTGAGTTCATTCCCATATATATATATATATATATAATATTTAGGAGAAATCCAATGACAAGGAGAAATGTAAATGCCATGAAAAGTCTTCTTTATTGCGCAACGTTTCGAGCAATACGCTCATCTTCAGGCTGTTTAATAACAATGTGAAATTAAAATCAATATTGAATGAAAAACAAACAGAAATTTCTATAACCTATTCGTAAAGACAAATTTTAAAAGACTGAGAAAAGAGGGTTAAGTTCTAAGTTATACAGATTTACATATAAAAATTAAGAAGTTATTTTTAAATACATGTAGTAAATGTGAAATTAATACACTGGAAAAATTACCAATAGTACACTGGAACAATGGAGCTATCTACCTTACACAGCAGTATCCGAGGCCGACTAATTTGAGCAGAGGAAACGGGAACGAAGGATGGCGAGGGAGATAGGGGAAGGAGGGATTATAAGGAATTGGGGAAGGAGGAGGGATCATAGCAAATTGAGATTTTAATTTCACATTGTTATTAAACAGCCTGAAGATGAGCGTATTGCTCGAAACGTTGCGCAATAAAGAAGACTTTTCATGGCATTTACATTTCTCCTTGTCATTGGATTTCTCCTAAATATTAAATTGAAGCTCTGTAGAAGCAACCCGCATAATTATATATATATATATATATATATATGATGAATAAAACCACGAAGGAAAGGAAACACAAAATGGTGCTCAAGCGCTTTCGTCTAATGAGTGTTCCTGAGGATGTCATTAGACGAAAGCGCTTGAGCACCATTTTGTGTTTCCTTTCCTTCGTGGTTTTATTCATCATAAATATTTTTCACGTGTTACTTTCGTGAAATAATTTTCATATATATATATATATATATATACTGTATATACACATGATGAAAAAAACCACGAAGGAAAGGAAACAGAATGGTGCTCAAGCGCTTTCGTCTAATGACATCCTCAGGAACACTGAGGATGTCATTAGACGAAAGTGCTTGAGCACCATTCTGTTTTTCCTTTCCTTCGTGGTTTTTTTCATCATAAATATTTTTCACGTGTTATTTTCGTGAAATAATTTTCATATATATATATATATATATATATATATATATATATATATATATGTGATGAATAACTTATATGTGATGAATAAATTAAGTGATGAATTTAAAACAGGGCTGTGGAGTCGGCACATAAAAAACCGACTCTGACTCCGACTCCGACTCCTCAATTTTTTGTCTATCCGACTCCGACTCCGAAGGTATATTAATTCTAAATCTGCTATGATGATAATTACACAAGAGGCATTTCATCACCACCACGTGAATCATCATCATCTGTGGTCATTGTTATGGTAACTTTGTCTGTAGTAAAGTATCTTGTAAGTGGTGCTTGTCGTTCAGTAGATTTCTGATCTTTTGTTAACTTTGAAGTAGTTGCAAGGTTTTTATTACTATCTTCCTCAATGACAACTTCTAAAATTTTGGGATAGAAACGCTGCAAATGTCTTTTCAAATTTGATGCTCTGGTTGGTGCATTTTTATCAGAGCCAGTAAAACCACTGATTTTTGCTTCACATAATTTTTAATCATCATCATCTTCTATCATACACTGACACACGAAATGTTTCCCATCTGTGGTTATTGTAAAATATTCAAAAACTGCAGACTTTGTTAGAAGTGTCTTTGCCATTGTGAAAGGGGTTTTAGACTTGAAAGTTAAAAACTTATGAAATTTAGAAAGAACTCGAAATTAAATAAGCATTAAAAATAAAAAATATTATCTGAAAAGAAAAAATGAATTAATGGCATTAGTGTCTGAAATGGAAAACATTGTGTTTATTATTTAAGTGGTTTAACCACCATAGCTGCCAGTGATATCACACACAAAAACATTTTATTAAAATTTATATTGAGGTCGGAGTCGGAGTCGGTACATTTTTACCGACTCCGACTCCGACTCCAGCACCACCAAAATTGCTTCCGACTCCGACTCCGACTCCACAGCCCTGATTTAAAACATCTCAATATATATATACAGGGCGTCCCAAAAAAATGTATACACACTTTAACAGCTGATAGCTCAATTGATGTTTCTTTCTTTCCAAGTTAAACCCATTAGAATTAAAAATGGCAGTCAGACTAAGCTTTGAACAAAGGAAATTCATTCTAAAATGCTACTGGAAGTGTGAAAACGCAGTTGAAGTGCAAAGACAGTTTAAGAGGGAGTTTCAAACAGATCCACCAACGCGACTTACCATCACTCGAATTAGAGATAAGTTTGAAGCCGATGGAACTGTTCAGAATGTCCACAAGAAGCGTTCCGGAAGACCACGGACATCGACAAGCCCCACAAAGCAAGAAAGAGTACTGGAAACGTATCACCAAAGTCCAAGAAAATCTGTGCGGCAAGCGAGTCGTGAGGTAGGAATTTCAGAATCGTCTGTCCAACGCATTTTGAGCGCTGTCAATGGAAAAGTTACATTCCAAGATTAGTCTATGCTATTAATGAAGATGATCCGGACCGAAGAGTGGAGTATTGCGAGTGGTACTTGGCACGATGTGGATGTGGACTGGACGAAGGGGTTTCGTAGAATACCCTCCGCGTTCACCAGACCTCACACCACTAGACTTTTTTTATGGGGATACTTAAAAGACAAAGTCTACGCTATAAAACCTGCAACAGTCGCTGAATTCAGAGCAGCCATTGAACGAGAATGCACACAAATACCAAACGAAATGTTTCGTGATGTTTGCGATTCCATTGCTTCGCGTTATCAGCAGTGCCTGGACCAGAACGGACGTCAGTTTGAAAACAGGCGTTGACAAAACAATTAAATAATGTCTGTAGATTCTATTACATTTTGAAAATGAAATGTATTTTAATAAACACTGCCTTTATAATTATTTAAAGTGTGTATACATTTTTTTGGGACGCCCTATATATATATATATATATATATATATATATATATATATATATATATATATATATATATATATATATATATATATATATCCTAAGATGTTTTAAATTCATCACATATAATTTATCGCTTTATTTTTAAAATTCTAAAAACAAACGTGCAACAAGTCTAAAGAGTAATTAAACAGACAGAAAGAAACTTTGGCTTAACTAATCAAAAAGTAAGACAAACTTAGGTATCTTGAGATTCAAAGTTATGTGTAATAAAGGCATCTTTTATTTCTTTATTGAAGTGGAGGAAATTATTTTTGTTTTTGTTTTTTCTCGTATTTTTAAAGCATTATATTTTTGAAGGTTTTTTGACAGGGAAATCTAATATTTTTTAGAAGGAAAATAATGACGTATGTAACAGGTTTTTTATTAGAAAATGCTTAGAGCGTCGAAATAGTTGGGTTCTCGCCAATTTCAACCTTTCTCGGATGTATAAGTTTATACAAAATCGCTACAAAACTTGAAATGCGCACTGGAAACTCTACTTTTCCTCCTCTTCAGGTTCATCAAGTTTGTCGACTTCGTTTTCTTTGTTTTCATCGCCGTAGATGCGTTGTCGAACTGATACCTTTGAAGCAAGGCAACGTATTCATTTTCTAGCTAAATGGGTTTTGAACGGGACACTGGATAAGACATTAAATTTTATTCACTGATCAGAAAATTTCACAGTTTGATCTCTTTTTTTTGAATGACTATAATATCGTAAAGAAAAGAAAGATACAGTAAATTTCAGTTCTGCTAGAATACAGTGAATCTCAATTTTACATCGAGATTAAATTCATACGCCTTAAAGAAAATCGGGGAATCCTTACAGGAGAAATGCCGACCTTGAGAGGGTTCGAGATAAACTCGTTTTGTTTTGTTAACAAAAGGTGAACAGCTAAGATTTTTACTTAATTCGGTAAAGGAAGTTTTTAAGTGAGTTTTAATAATATTAAGGAGGACCCAGAAACTGTGAGAGTGCTCAGGCGAACTAATGCAGCCCATTGCGCTAATTCTGCAATTCATGTGAGTTAAATTTAGGTGATCTTTTAAGAATGGTGTTTTCAATAAGTTTTTTAAAAGAATGTTCTCATGATATTTGTAGTTTCTGAATAACTGATATAAATACGTTTTTGAAGAAAGTTAATTAATCAATTCAGTAACTTGCACTTTCTCAAAATAAACATGTTCATAATTATAGTCAAATGTAAATTGGAATCGGAAGTATCTGCTTCTAAATCCTTTAAAATACCATTAAATAATTAAGCGAAACTCGTGCAATAATTTCATCGGTTTCACTGGATTCAGATCACAGATTGGTAATGTTTAAATTGAAAATGCATGTACCCAAGACGTGAAATAAGAATACCAGTCAAAGGTCTCAGAAAAATTTAAAGAAACTGCCCAAGTGACTAGTGATGTAGCGGTTGTCACTTTTCATAGCTCTGCGGTTGCGGTTATGTACCCAATAACATCATAATATTATCTAAGAATAAACAACACAATAAAATATCGCGTTTTAGCCACACTTTTCACAGTCTATAATATAATGACTATAATCTAAACTGTAAAAAGTGTTTCTAGGATGCGGGACGAGGACCCAACGTTTTTTGCATCCCACCAACCACTTTCCCCAACCACTGCCCATTCGAAAGTGGTGTATATAATTATAATATATACACACACATTATTTAATCCTTATATTTAAATTGAATTGCTGGGAGACTATTTCAAAAATAAAAGTTTTTCAGCTTTGTCCCCCTTCAGCCTATTCCTTTTTTCATCGTAGATGATCCCTGCTTCAATAAATAATTGTTCACTGGGAACACTTGAGGGAGGACATCCAAGGTATGTCCGAGCCAGTTTCCTCAAATTTTTTTATTTCTTTTGATTTGACCTCCACCAAGCCAAAGCATCATCATCTTGTCCAATCCTTTTTTCTTTGTGATATTTCTTAATAATTTTTTGCGAGTCTCTGCTTGACTCAGTTTCGGTCTCGCCATCACTACTGGAAGCCAATAGAGCACTCATTGAGTCCATTATTGTCATTGATTTACTCGTAGAAGCTGATGCCTGGCCTAAATCAATCAGTGGTTTCTTTGCCGGTGGTTCAATGGCTGTCTCCGAGTCCAATGATGTTTGAGTCTTGTCCATTTCATCACAAAGTTATCCCAATTTTTCCTGAACACCTTTTGTGACATGTGAAGCGGAAAAAAATTTTGCTTTGTACCTTGGATCGAAATAGGTAGCCAAAGAATACATGTCATTTGCTTTTAGGCAATCAAATCTTCTTGCTAGCTCTGTGCGCATTATCTCCTTCATTGTTTTGATTCCACGATCAGCTTCAGAATCACCACTTCGAGGTTGCAGCACATTTTTCAAGTAAACGACGAGGGGAATAACCTCAGATATGGAAGAGGTGGAACTACTCAATCTTTCTGTGATATCATCGAATGGTTCCAGCACACCCACACAGTTTAACAAGAGAGTGAAGTCGACGTTAGTGAGTTGTTGCATTTTGGAATTAGCAGCGCTATATAGACTCAGTGGTTCCTTCAACTTCAGTGTTCTCTGCATCATGTGATAAGTGCTGTTCCTCAATGTGGCGACATCATGAACAACTGTAAGTTCAGGTTGATCTAAGCGTTTCTGATTTTTTTAACTCATCCTGCGCCATCGTAGAATGGTTGAAATGAGTAGCGATGGATCGAAGTTTAGCTAACAAGTCACTGAGAGATTTTTGTCAGGATAATCCACTTTTGATTACAAGTTGCAGTTTATGAACAGTGCAATCGATATTATGGAAGCCAGTGAGAAACAAAGCTTTTATCATGTTTGCTCCTGAGTCGCGCATTACACAGTAGATGGGTGAATGGGCAATATCCCACTTCTGAAGCATCTGCTCAAATTTTTCTGACAAGTATTCTCCAGTGTGGCGATCTTCAAGTGGCATTACGCTGAGCACGAAATTGGTTCTCTTGAAGTCTTGATTCACTGCATGGCATGTCAAAGAGAGTAAAGACACTCTAGCAGACGTGTCTGGCCATGCATCCGTTGTCAATGATACTTTCGAATCTTTTAGAGGCTCAAGAATTTTGAACACTTTCTTTGAAACAAAGTCATAGATATCGTTGCACACAAGATCAGTGTAGAACTGACGCTGTTTCACTTTATACTGTGGAGCTGTTTCAGCCATGAGTCTCATGCAACCTAAGTCCTCAACGTGGCTGAATGGCAAGTCATCCATTATTATCATTTCGACTATGCGATGGTCCAGTGATTTTGATTTGGAATGATTCGCATCCCAAATTTTGACTTTTTCGAAGCAATTTTCAATCGTCTGATTCTTTTCTTTCACTGCGCACTTCATTTCCTGTAGGGGTGTAAGAGACACTTGATTCCTTTTTCTTCTTTGACTGTTCATTAGCTTCATTTTCACTAGATATCACTTCATTATATTCCTTCTTGTGCATTGAACGCAGATGGTTTTTGAAGTTAGCGGTATTCCTTCCCTTTCGTGATTAGTTCTTATTACATATGACACACTTCCCTACATCGTTTGACATTCTCGAGAAGTACTTCCACACTGTACTCGTAGATCGCTCCATGATGGTTGCACCACAGTCTAACACTTTACTAATGGGTTGAAGCACGTAACGTTACAAAGGTAGCGACGGAGAGCTAACGCAACACAATCACCCTCACTCGTGTCTGAATAGATACTGAAGCTGGTGCTTTAGTTTAGTGTGTAACGTGTTAGTGAAAGTTGCCTAATTTCTAATAAAAAAAATTGAGTGTTTTTATTTCTTTTGATCAACAGTAATTATACATCATCATTGCTTTATTAAATATAATTAAAATAATGCTTTTCTAGCCACCTAGCGTTGATAAATGTAAGTTATTACATAATGCATGTATCCATCCAGTCCAAATAGCAATTATAGACATGTTGCAATTAGGGCGTAGCAATCTTATACTTTTTTACACCCTTGAGTGAAGGCATGAGGCATGACAGGAACAGCATTTGGGGACGTTTGTACATTTATAGCCATTACACTAACATTTATAGCATTTGGTTGCCCTAGTAAGAAGATATCCTCAAACAACTGCAATAACCGCACTGATAAATGCGGTTGCGGTTGCGGAGCTGAGAATATGTGCGGTTGCGGACAACCGCTGCATCACTACAATAGACGTACGAAAAGCCAAAAACATACAATGTGGAAACGAAATGGCAAACACTTAACGAAGTAATAAAGCTGCATAAGATGTAATTGGGATAAAATATATTGGTGGAAACAAATGAAATGTATATCATGGTGAACAGAAGTTAAACGTGAAATGAATAAGTTCAGACTCTGGCTGAAAAGGAGATCACCTGAATCATGTCTTGAATATCAAATAGCGAGAAATGAAGCTGAAGAAATAAAAAGAAGCACAAAATAAGATATGGAAAGAATTAGGGGAACAACTAGAGGCAGATTATCTTAGTGGTAGAAAACTAGTTTATAGTTTAGTAAAAGGATGTAGGAAAGGAAGCGAAGATCGAGTCTCAACTGTAAAAAGATCAAGGAGGAAACTTGTTGATAGATTGTGAGGATATTCATGAACGATGGCAACATTATTTTATAGCATTACTAAATGTAAATGATGTTGAAAATAATCGTGCACCAGAAATTGAAATTAATGATTACGACATGCTTAATAATGAAATAACAATGAATGAGGTTAAGCAACTTTACTTGCTCTAATGCTATCCGCAACAGAGAGGATGCTTTCAGAAGGTATCGTCGACATCCAACTCCTCACTCTCACTCAGCTTATATTTCTGCCCGGAATCGTGCAAAATCTGTTCTTCGACACGCCAAAAATTCTTTCATCCGACAAAAATGTGAAAATCTATCCAATTCTAATTCTTGTCGCTCTTTCTGGCATCTAGCTAAGAACCTCTTCAACAACTTTACTTCATCGTCTTTCCCTCCTCCTTTCCATTCCGATGGCTCAGTTGCCGTCTCTTCTCCTGACAAAGCGGAACTCTTCGCTCAAACTTTCGCTTACAATTCAACCCTGGACGATTCCGGTGTTGTTCCTCCATCTCCAACTCCCTCTGATTTTATTATGTTTGAAATTAGAATCTCTTCTAAAGATGTTTTTTCTGCCCTATCTGGGCTCAACTCTAGGAAGGTGTATGGTCCTGATGGTGTTCCTCCTGTTGTTCTTAAGAACTGTGTTTCCGTGCTGACAACCCTGCATAGGAAAACTCTTTCGTCTTTGTCCCTCACGTGGTACGTTTCCTTCCTGCTGGAAGTTCGCTTTCATTCAGCCTGTCCCAAAGAAGGGTGACCGCTCTCAACCCTCCAACTATCGTCCAATTGCTTTGATTTCTTGCCTTTCCAAAGTTTTTTAATCTATCCTTAATAGGATAGGGACGCTCTACTGGCGATCTTCTTGCATATCTCTCTGACTTTTGGTCATCCTCCTTTCGGGATTTCGGTGAAACTTTTGCTATTGCGCTAAACGTATCGAAAGCGTTCGGAAGAGTGTGGCACAAATCTTTAATCTCGAAACTGCCCTCCTTCGGTTTCTATCCTTCTATCTGTGCCTTCATCTCTAATTTCCTTTCTGGCCGATCTATGGCTGCGGTGCGGTTGTAGATGGCCAATGTTCTTCTTCTAGAGCTATTAACAGTGGTGTTCCTCAGGGTTCTGTCCTGTCACACACTCTTTTCCTTTTATTTATTAATGATCTCTTGATTCGAAATTCCTGTCCTATTCACTCCTATGCCGATGATTCCGCTTTTCACCTCTCCACCCGCTTCCCAAAGCGTCCCTCACAGCAGTCACTTCATGATTCGTGTAGGATGGCTATGGAAATCCTGACCTCTCATCTTTTTGCCATCTCTGAATGGGGCAGAGAAAACCTTGTGGCTTTCAATGCCTCAAAAACTCAGTTGCTCCATCTGTCTACGCGTCACAATCTTCCATACAACTATCCCCTTACCTTCAACAACACACAACTCAATCCTTCCTCTTCTTTTAACATTCTTGCCGTTTCCTTTTCTTGTGGTTAGGCGTGCTATACCGCCTCCGCGGTTTCTTCACCCCCACTCAGTTGCTGTCTCTGTACAGGGGTCTTGTTCCATCCTGTATGGAGTACGCTTCTCATGTGAGAGGTGGCTCAACCCACACAGCAGTACTTGACCGGGTAGAATCAAAGGCTTTTCGTCTCATCAATTCCCCGCTTCTTACTGATTGTCTTCAATCTCTCTCTCTTTGCCGCAATGTGGCCTCACTCTCTCTTTACTATCGCTATTATAACGGACATTGCTCTTCTGAACTCTTTAACTGCATGCCTCCTCCTTTAAGGAGAGTACGCAGAACCAGACTTTCTCCACTTTCTTATTCCTTTTCTGTCCAACTCTCTCATGCAAGGGTTAATCAGTATTTTCAATCTTTCATCTACTCAGCCGGTCAACTCTAGAACAATCTTCCTCAATCCATCTTCGTCCTGTCTATGACCTCCCATCTTTCAAACGCAGAATGTCTCGGCATCTCGAAAACCCTGGACCTTGATTTTGGTTCTCTTCTTCTTCTAGGAGGGGGGGCTTTTGTGGGCATTTGCCCTTGGCCCCTCCTTCCTGCAATAAAAAAGCAGGCACTTAAGCGGATGGAGGAAAATAAGACAGCAGGATGTGACGGTTCAACAGCAGAATTGTTTGAAGAAGGAGGCGAAACAATGATTGAACATATTATACATGAACTTTTTAATATGGCCTGGAATAGTGGTAAAGTGCTAAATGATTGGGAAAAAGCAGTAATATGTCCACTATTTAAAAGTGGAGATGATATGAAGGTAAAATCTACAGAGGAATATCGCTTCTACCCCATATCGGAAAGACTTATGAAAGAGTGTTGGAAAGAAGACTCCGTAGAGAATAGAATCGGTGACTCACAACATGATTTTAGACCTAGAAGAAGTACTGTTCATTTAATATTTACAGTGGGAATGATAACTGAAAAATCTTGGAAATGGAATACAGATCAATAATTTGCGTTTCTCGATTTGGAGAAGGCACTTGACAGAGTACCAAGAAACAGAATGTGGGAAGTTTTGAGTGACCTTCAATACTAGATACCTGAAAAATTAATAACATCAATTAAAAGCCTATACAGTACTAGTGAAAGTATTCTTCGATCACAACGAGGAAAAGAAAATTGGTTCCCAGTAAAATGTGGTGTACGCCAAGGTAGTGTAATATCTCAGCTATTCTTTATAATATACAGAGAATAATGAAAATAATAGATCACTGAAATAAGATCACACAAACGCTTGCTTACGCGGATGATGTCTCCTTAATTGCAGAAAGTACAGAAGCTCTTCAAGTACTCATAGATAGATAGAATGAACAGCTCAGTATGAATAATTTCAAGCTTAATATTAATAAGTCTGAAGTAGTGCCATTATCCAGTCAAGGAAGAGATTGCGAGATACAGATTGGAGACCACTTTTAAAATGTGTGGAAGACTTTAAATATTAGGATGTGAATATAAATAACAAGGGTCTGGCAGAAATAGAACTTCATAAAAGAATATCTGAATACAGTAAGAATTTAGGCTTGTTGTATCCATTACACAAGCCTGCATTTCAAACCAAAGTACGAGATATTTTATTCCTATTACATGATATTATACAATTTTGCCATGCTGATTTCAAATTTCACAACCATTTTTATGTATCACGTCAGGGTTTTTCACAAAATATAAGTCAGATATATTCATAGTATGTATTAAACAACTAAATTTCCAAGAGTACAAAATTATAAGAAATACAAAGACAGTACACTTCAAAGTAAATTCAACTTTGATACTTAATTGATACATAATAAAGGGTGTCCCATAAGTCTGGCGTCATAGGAAAAATAATAAAAAAAGGCAAAACAAAAGCTTTTATTTACAGAACGTGCTCAATATGTCCATTGTTTTCAATACACAAATTCACACGTGATACCCAGTCAGCAAGCACACGGTGAATGATGTCAGGAGTAATGGTGTTACATGCCCCAATAATGCGCTGCCGCAAATGTTCAACACTCCTAATTTTCTCTGCGTATACCAGCGCTTTCAAGTGGCTCCAGAGATAAAAATCTAGTGGCGTGAGATCCGGGCTTCTAGCTGGCCATTCCACAGGCCCTCGACGTCCTATCCAATGACCAGGGAATTGTTGGTACAGGTATTCCCTTATTTGGGTGCTGTAATGTGCAGGAGCGCCGTCTTGCTGGAACCATGCTGGGAAATTTCCTTCTTCGTTCAAGACACTGAGAAATGCTTCTTCCTTGAGCATACATAGGTAGGTGCCTCCAGTGACATGTTCATCGAAAAAGAGGGGGCCTATGATGCGATCCTTCCAAATGCCACACCATACCATCACCAGAGATGCACCTTGTTCCTTTGAAGAGGTATACCAGTGAGGGTTGTTTTGAGACCAGTAGCGGGTGTTCTGTCCATTTACCTCACCATTTCCATAAAAAACAGCCTCGTCACTGAACAGAATGGTGGACGGGAAATTGGCATCCCGAGCATATTGTCCCGTAGCCCACTCACAAAATTCCATCCGCCGGTCGGGATCATCTTCGATTAATTTTTGTAGGATCTGAAGTTTATATGGATGCCATTTGTGAGCCTGAAGAATGCGATGGATGCTACTTTTCGACACTCCTGTCTCGGCGGACAATCGCCGAAGAGACTTATTGGGACTTCTGTTAAAATGAGCCAGGATAGCAGTCGCTGTATCATCGTCAGTGGACTTCCTTGAAGGTCTACTGCGTGGTTTATCTTCTATGGATCCTGTTTCCTTAAACTTTGCAACAAGTCTGCTAACACAACTCTGTGTTATTGGCTCGCGGTCTGGATGCAGTCTGTTAAATTCAGCAGCGGCCTCTTTTTGACTCCGATTTCCTATGAGTAGAATTATCTGGATTCGTTCTTCCTTGCTCACAGACATTATGGCCTGTAGAAAGAGAAAAATATGAATTATGGTTTGTAGAAATAGAAAAATATGAATTTCCCCTATGATGCTGGACTTATGGGACACCCTGTAGATCAATCATGAGTGATCAGTAAGAGAAAATCGTCGTTTTTTTGCTCGCTTCTTATGCTGCATTTCTTCCGAGCCCTCCGGTTTCAGACCCCAGCAGTAGTCTGCCATCATGTTGATATCCCACCTTCCTTGGTATCTCTTTTCCATAATCTTGATATCCTGGTGGAACCTTTCTCCTTGTTCCTCACTCACACTACCCAAGTTTTCAGGAATAAATCATTCTATGTATATATTGTACACATATATTGCATAATTGGGTGTATGTCTATATACCACCCATAGAAAATGGGTGATATGTATTTGCCAGAAAACTGTACGTGATGAGAAAAAATGGATGTGATTTTTGGATTCAGCACACCGAATTGATAATAAACAGTTATGTATGTTGAAACATCAGATATGTTACATGCCAGTGTTATTAAAGAACAAACGTATACCAGTAAAAGTTAAAACATTAGTATACTGTATATACTACAATTTTAAGACCAATATTAACGTATGGTTCTGAGGCATGGGTACTCACCAGCAAGACTAGAAATAAAATTCAAGAAACCGAAATGGATAGGAAAAGAAATGAGGATATCCAGCGGAATCTTGGTGTGACATCAATATTAGAAATTATTAAGAATAGACAAGTGCGATGGTATGGGCATGTGTAACGAATGGGTGAAGGAAGACTCCCCCAAAAATATATGAATTGGAGATCTGAAGGCAGAAGACCTAGGGGAAGTCCACACATGAGATGGAAGGAGAATGTAAGACTGGCTGTACGAGAAAGGGGGTTTTACTTCGAAAAATATCGAAAACCAAGGAATGTTTATGGACAGAAGACAGTAGAGAGCGTTGATGAGGTTGCGTGACTGACAGGCAAAGCCTAACAGGAGGAGGATAAGAAGAAGAATGAATAGTTAGTAGTTTAAGGATAATTAACAGGGATTAAATGTTAATAAGCAGAACCTACATAAACTAATGTACTTTAATAGCTGCTAAACTTGGATTGTAATTACCTTAAAAATAACGTAAAAAATGTCAAGCAAAATAAAAAAAATTCTTTCTCAAAATGCTGTCGATCTAAGGAAAACGCAGCTCATTCAAATACACAATCTCAGTTGATGTCTAGATAAGGTAGCCCGTTTATATATATATATATATATTATAATGTTTAAAAAGAAAAGTAAAAAATTAATGAAAGATGAATTCTGAAATCATGTTAACATTGCGCTGAACAACTTTGACATGAAACTGAAAAATAAACATTATTTTAGAATGTAATTTAGAAATTAAAGGAAAAATCATCGATGTTTTAAATCATTTATTATAAAATTTCATGGAATATAATTCAATAGCTTATTAAATTTTAAATGCATAGTAGACCTGTGGCACTGAAATTTTTCTTTATATATACGGTGGATAGATAGATAGATAGATAGATAGGGAGTGTGAGAGTGCGAGTGAGAGCTGAAAAGGATAACTACAATCAACTCATTTCCATAACACAGGTAAATTAAAAAAAAATTAAACCTAGTTATGATGAAAGAGGAGTATAAGCCATTAATGAAACACTAATGAACTTCTTAACAAAGTAAAATAAATGAGGCTTTTAAACATTTTAACATAACGAGAAACAGTTTTTAGAACACTTCAGGAATGACTAATTGAATTACTAATCTGGATTTGTTCACATTATACAGGGTGTTTATAAAGTCCCTATCTATTTCAGTGAAAACGCAGCAAACAGGGTAAAATTCAATAACAATATAATAGAAGGCATACAGTTAATGAATACTTAAGCATATGATTCACCATGAGCACCTTTAGTATCTCTACAGAGTTCGAATCTGTCAGCAGCATTGCAGAACACATTTTGGAGGATGACAGGGGTTATTTTTGTAACTGCTGTTACGATACGAGCACGTAAATTTTACAGATCTGTAACCCTCGTTTGATAGACGTTTGATTTGATAAAGCCCAATGCAAAGAAATTCAAGGGCGTTAGGTCAGGAGCTCGAGCCGCCCAGGTCCTGTTGCCTCCACATCCGATCCACCGATTTGGAAATCGTTCATTTAGGTACTCCCGAACAATGTTTGCGTAATGACAAGGTGCCCCATCTTGTTGAAAGACGACGGTGTTTAAAATGCCCTCTGAATGAAGCTGGGACACTTACGTGCTCGTATCTTAACAGCAGTTACACAAATAACCCCTGTCATCCTCCAAAATGTGTTCCGCAATGCTGCTGACAGATTCGAACTCTGTAGAGATACTGATGGTGCTCATGTAGAATCATATGCTTAAGTATTCATTAAATGTATGCCTTCTATTATATTGTTATTGAATTTTACCCTTTTTGCTACGTTTTCACTGAAATAGATAGGAACTTTATAAACACCCTGTATTGTAATGCGTATGTGTTTGAATCCAACAAGCTTAAGTCATTGTGACTGACAATTTTGGATGCTAAACATGTGAACATCTCAGAAGTAACTTATTCAGTGTTAGAAAAGCTTTATTTAACGCAGATTAAAGTTCCTTCAAGAACTTTGTTTATAATTCGCTCATCAGTAGAATTGAAACTGATGTTTGAATCACCATCGATACTCACTCAATTCACGTATTAGATTTTTATGTAATTTAAGGAAGGTGTAGAAAACAAAGTGAGAAGATTTTCGATGATGGTCATCCTCAAAATGGTGTAGAGCTACAAAGTCGACATGCATAATTTCGGCATCAAATTTCTAAACATGCATGAAATGGAAGTGGAAAACCCAGACGAATTTTTCGACATAGATACAGATCAATCAAGAACAAATTCCGGCACAAACCTATTAATGGACTTCGAGTTCACAGAAGGATATGTAATTACGGCCTTATCACAGATGCGAGAAAATTCAGCTCCAGGGCCAGACACATGGAGTACCACGTTTCTGAGGAAATGCAAAGAGAGTATTGCCAAACCGCTATACTTACTATGGAGGAAATCACTCGACACAGGACAAATTCCACTCCCTTGAAAGAACGCGAACATTGCTCCCCCTATTTAAAGGTGGTAACAGAGCAATGCCCAAGAATTATCGGCCAATGGCTCTCACCTCACACCTTATAAATGTTCTGAACGTATAATTAGAGGCAAACCTACTTACTACCTACAAGAAAAAGATTTATACAACCGAAATCAACATGGCTTCAGGGCGGGAAGATCATGCCTATCACAGCAACTAGACCACCAGGAGAAAATATTAGAAACATTGCGTCGAGGAAACATAAATGTAATATATACTGACTTTGCAAAAGCCTTCGATAAATGTGACCGTGGAATCATAGCACACAAACTTAAGAATACAAGAATTACTGGAAAGCTAGGAACGTAGATATTTAATTTCTTGACGCACAGAACACAAAGAGTGGTGGTAAACGGAGTTAAATCGGAAGTCTCGGAAGTCGTGAGCTCTGTCCCACAAGGGACAGTATTAGCTCCCTTGCTGTTCATAATAATGATTGCAGATATTGGTGCAGATATTAAGGACAGTATTGTATCATGCTTCACTTCACAGATGACACAAAGATATGTAAGGAAATATTGAACGAAGGTAACATAACAAAATTACAAAACGACATTGAAACAATATTCCAGTGGGCAGAAGACAACAATATGAAGTTCAACGAAGAAAAATTCCAACTTCTAAGATATGGTAATAACAGGGAGCTACAGAAAAAATGGTACAAAACTCTGCAAGCTAAACAGATAACACCAAATCCACAAGTCAGGGATCTTGGAGTAATAATGTCGTCGGATGCAGAATTCAGAGAGCACTTTAAAATCAAAATTACAACGGCTAGAAAAATAATGGGAATCATCCGAAGGAGCTTCCGCAGCAGAAAAGTAAACATCATGCTCAAATTATGGAAAAGTCTAGTCCTACTAATAATTGAGTATTGTTCAGTAGGGCGGATCGAAAATGAGGTTTTTAAACCTTTTTTCGATATTCAAATATGGCTAGTGCGGAAAATATGTGAGTGCTATAGATAATGACTGTGCATAAATATTAGTCCTGCGAAATTATATCTTCAGGTGCCACAAAGCCGTCGAAAAAAGTGAAATATAATGATTTTCTTATATTCTGCATTAGTACAATAACTGAAACTTACTTGTTATTATTATATATTAAGTGTTCCAATTACCAAAATAGTTACTGAATTACGCAGCTCTTAGTTTATTTAGATCAATGTTCTTTTGATTAATGATCTAAATAATCCAGAACTCACCACGAGGAGGTGGCTGCGTGTCGAGCTCCACCCATGCCCTCCCAACCACCCATCCTTGCGCATGTTTTTTTCTATTAACGTTTTATTTAAACTTTATATTCAGCTTTACTTTCGAATGATGGCATTTTTTTACGTGACTGAAGTGTTGATCTTATGAAGCCATCTCGCGCGTTCAATCCAAATACTTTTGATGATGCTTCAGTCACTAATTTTACCATTCTTTCTACTACTTGTGTATGACAAGGGAATTTCTCGAATGGAGGGGTACTCTTGTTTTCTATGAATTCTTCAATCTCATTTTCTGTCAGGTGTCTTGTCACAGGTGGTTCAGTGACAATGCATTTTTGCCAATTAATTAAATCAGTATAATCAGTAGCTTCAAATTGAATAACAGGTACTGTGAAACGCCTCACAACTTTTTCCTTGTTTGTTTGCCTTGCTTTCTTTATTCGCCTCCATGCTAATTCTCTTATGGCGCTGCGTCATCATGAATCATTGATGCTAGAATATTTTCTGGATTTGCAAAAAATGCATTTCTTTGTATGACAGGGTTTACAATATCATTTACTTCGTCATTCAGTGTTCTTGTTAGTTCAATAGTTTTGAAAACATGTTTTGAGCCATTGACAAAAGACGTACTTTGCTTAATAGAAAACCACATTGGGATGTAGACCTTCATTATAAAAGAAGCAATGTTCATGAGGTTCTCAGATGGACTTACAGTTGAAACGTATAGACGAAGCAAACGATTTGCTGTAGTCAGCCATCGTGAATGTGCCATTTTGCCTGGACTACGATGAGCAAGATCTGGAGAGCAATATCCCTTTGTTATGGCCTGATGAATATCAATTAGATATTTTTGGTCGGTGCTAAGATCTTCACAGTCTACAGTTGGTTCCTCAGCATCAATCCTTTCAAACTCGACAATAGGAAGACTCTCACAGTTCTCTAATTCCCTGCCAATAGGACCGGTGAATCCGCGGGGCCAGATTTTTTCCATCCAGCTTTGCAACTAAATGGCGTAATGGCAATTCATTGGCATGGAGCTGGCACACTAAATGTTGAACTGGCTTCTTCAGCTTCAATTCTATAAGCCTTATAACGCCTCCCTTTTCTCCAGTGTTGACTGCTGCACCATCGCATCCAATGGCAACAAGGTTTTCCAGGTTCATGTCATTATTTCCAATATACTCAAACATTCCTTTACATATTTCTTCAGCTGATCCAGAATTCACAGAATAATGGCCCAAATAATCTGAACCAGGTTCTCTCACTAAAGTGATATGTTCTTCTGTTACCTTCTTCTGATATACTTTGGACTTTTTTTTCTTGGAAGAGTGTAGAATCTTTTCGACCATCAAAATAGATTCCTCTGATTGGGACCTGATTTTGATCTTTCATAATTTCTGATCTCTTCTTTTGTCTTTCTCTTCTGATTTTACTCCTCTCCACTACTTCAGATGTATTGTCAATAGAAACTTCTCCAATATCTTGCAATACTGCACTAACAATGAATGCTGCAGCTCGATCTGAAACTGCAGTCCTGTCACAAGCAGTAGCCACTGAAGGTAGATTTGTAGTTTTCCTTTTCTTGAATAATTGTTCTTCAGGTTGTTCGAGCTTTCTCTTCGAGCTAACTGGCTCTGGAAATGTATCGTCTGATATTTCGCCAGATTCACTTTCACTATTTGATGTCGATGATGATAATTCAACATTTGTATCCTGCAATTTCTCCTGTAAAGATTCTTTGGTGAGCCTCACAGCTTCTTTTTGCTTTCTTAGCAACGTAGATGCTTTTTTCTTTGAGAGTGTAATATCTACTCTATCAATAAACAGTTTTCTTTCACTCCTTTGATCTAAGAGGAACGTCACTTCTTCCTATGGAACTGTTTTTTCTTTGGGACAAGAACATTGTGTTAGTACTTTGCACTTGCACGCTGCAATGTCAAAAAGTTTCGTGTGTGCTTCTTTTTTGAACATATCAATCTTTGCTTTGTAAGCTTCAGAATTTTTTTGCTTTGGTATGGCTTCATAATGACACGATACTTTTCGTGGTAGCTTCTGAACATTGTTTCAATTCGCCTGTCTGACAGAATTGGGACGGAAGCACTTTCCCAAATTGTTTTCAATTTATCAACAACTTGTTCTAATATTTGAGATATTGAAGGATCTTTATTAGTATTCTGTTTCAAATCGTTTCTTACAAACAAGTAATATTTAAAAACTCCTTCGTATGTAGGAAGATTCCTGTGCCACAAATCTTCCCCCATACCAAACATGGGGCACTCAGTTGAGGCCCTGGTTGATTTTTCACAAACTCGAGACATTTTGAAAGTATACAAATCTGAAAAAGAAAGAGCTAATATCAATTATACGTTAATTTCAGTTAATAGTACATGGCAAACTTAGGGCAACACAATACAGAAATGCAAAATATATAAGAAATATAGTTTAGACTATCTGAGTAACGCCAACAACAGAACACCCACCTGCTACGAGAGCGACAGCTACACTGAACCGAAGTACTCACGTGACAGCTGAGTGAGCTGACTATAGAAAACTGTTTTTAGAGAATAGAAACTTTTTTTAAAAGTTGACTGAGCTATTTTTATACAAGTGTGAATAAATTCTTGTCTATTGTGCATCGTGGACTCTGTAATTATTGGTTAAAATCTGCTTTTTTCAATTTTTTTCAATATTGAAGGTCATTGTGGCACCTGAATATATTAATATTATGATTTTAAATTTATACCAGCTTATTTCCTCACTACTTCACACATTTTCCACACTAGCCAATTTGAAAATTCGAAAAATGAGTTTTTCACTCCGCCCTATTGCTCAGTACTCACAAGCTCACACAGTAAATGAGACATTGTGAACATTGAAGCTATACAAAGGACTTTTAGTTTAAGATAGAGGAAACGGAAGGTGAAGACTACTGGTCTCGACTACAATCCATGGAACTCTACTCTCTCGAAAGAGGGCGCGAGCGGTACACAATAATATACATATGGAAAATACTTGAGGGCACTGTTCCTAACCTTAGAATGAAAGCGAAACAAACTGAAATGAGAGAAGAGGCAGATTTTGTACTGTTCCAGTTGCGGTGGGACAAGGGGCCATGAAAACGAGGATGGAAAATACCCTCAGAATACGAGGCCCAAAGCTTTTCAATGTCCTACCAAAAGAAGTGAGGAATCTCCAGCACATCGAACTGAATAACTTCAAGAATCAGCTGGACAGGTTCCTGTGGAAAGTCCCTGACCAGCCATGCGTGGCTGGCTACGAGGGCAGCAGGAGATCAGACAGCAATTCCCTCCTTCACCAAATCCCGGAAATGAGGCGGGATGCTGCAGAGGGGTCGACTGCAGGTCGATCCTGACCCGTCGTTCAATTTCTCTAAAGTATACCCTAAAGTAAGTAAGTATGCATAATTTCAAAAAGTTCGACCTCATGCATGTCAATTTAATTTGTTAAGTTAAAGTTAGGTCTACCGATCTACAGATCAACAGAAGCTAAGGCTAACAAAGACCCTAAGATCCATTCTAAGGTTAGCCCGAGAGAAAGAAGAGAGTAGGGGGTTAAAAGAAGAGAATAAAGAGTTAAAAGACGAGAATAAGGGGTTAAGTAAGTAGCAAAACCTATCATTCGTGGGTTAACATTCATTCAGAAAAAGAGAGAGAAAGACACCATCATCATCCGCCAGCCACTGCCGACAAGTCGGAAAAATAGTCAAAGAGAATAGGAAAGGGGTAAAAGATGAAAAGAAGTAAAATAAGAACGTTTACAAACCGTGCAAACAGTCTTAACTCAAAGAAACACTATCATACCATGCAAACTACAAACATGCAAGTAAAGAGAGGATAAAAAAAGAAAAAAAAGTATAAAGAGTTAACAAAAAGGGAATTAGTTTCCGTTACGAGATGCATCTAAGTTCTTGTTAGTCTAATTTTTTTTTAAATATAATTTTATTGCTGGCATATCACACGCTGGTATGTCACAATTAGGCTGGCATATCAGATTAGGTGTGGTTTGGTTAGGTTTTTCACTGAAAATCTGAAATGTATACCTTATATAGGTTGATCACCCAGTTAAGTAATTAAACAAAATTTTCATTTTGAATGAAATGAAATTAGGTGTTGAACTTTAACATCTAATATTCATGTTATCCTTCAGGAAGCAACTACTTAAGGCCAGTGATTGTTGTTGAATAGAAAGTTATACAACTAATTTCAATCTGGTTCATTACAGTATATGAACACTCATGAACTCACTGGGTATATAATTCCGATATAATTTTTATTAAAGTAAAGCATACTTTAACTGATCATCAGTTAGTTCATCCTACGATGGAAAAAGTGCTTGGTGCTACTGTAGTATGCGGTCTACCTACGATTCGGCGGTCTACCTTTTAATTATAGCTTCTTATCTTCTTATTATTTTATTATTAGGTTAATTGTACGCTCTTGACGATTGGTTAGGTTAAGTCGTGATATTTTCGTTAAAACTAACGAAAATATCACGACTTAACCTAACCAATCATCAAGGGCGTACTGTAGTATGCGGTCTACCGTTAAGTATGCGGTAGTAGTATGTTTAACTTCTTTAATAATTCCTTAATTGTGTAAATTAAATTATAATTCCTTTCAATGCATTTTCAATTCCTTTTAAATATTTTGAACGGTAGACCGCATACTACAGTAGAAACTTAACGGTAGACCGCATACTACAGTAGAAACTTAACGGTAGACCGCATACTACAGTAGAAACTTAACGGTAGACCGCATACTACAGTAGAAACTTAACGGTAGACCGCATACTACAGTAGAAACTTAACGGTAGACCGCATACTACAGTAGCACCCCAAGTGCTTTTATCAAAGTTCAATTGCAGCCACTGAAGTGAGATACTTCTCATTAATTCATCGAGTGTCCGATCATTCTCAAAGGTATTGTGTTAGGAATCTTTGAGTAACGGTTCGTCCACCTCTATTTTCCCATAGAGGTACATCATGGTTCATATAGAACGGTGAACAGTATTTTCACGTGTATCACCCTTAAAATATTTTCAAAACTGTAGTCATATTTGAGTAGCTTTAAGGAACGAACAGAATGGTCATCTTGTTTTTACAGTCCTGTCGCTGCTTTATTCTTGAGTTCGTTTCTCAAGTTCATATAAATAGTTATTGTCCTCGACCTACCTGCCAAAAAGTTTTCCATACAGACTCATTTTTAAGGGGTTGCAATAAAGTAATTCTATTCAGAAATTACTTTAGATGGTTGTTAGATTTTTTAATGGAAAAGACTTCCTGTTTCTTTACAGTTGAAGTATTATAATATAAAGACCCATCGATATATGGTGTAATTCGTCTGAATGGGTATTATCATGAGCAAGTTGCAATAATTTTAGGTTACTTAAAAGGTATACAGACTTATTTATACTCAAATTTTTGTTTTATCCACAAAATATACGCTTATTAGACCAAATGACATCCCATTGATTACCTCTAATGCTATTGTTTTGTAGTTCACTGAAGATG
This sequence comes from Bathynomus jamesi, assembly GCA_023014485.1. Classification (NCBI taxonomy): domain Eukaryota; kingdom Metazoa; phylum Arthropoda; class Malacostraca; order Isopoda; family Cirolanidae; genus Bathynomus; species Bathynomus jamesi. The sequence continues at coordinate 276,315 of JAJOZX010003047.1, forward strand.
ATAAAATTTATTAGATCATTATGATCACAGTTAATAATGCCTTAAATTTATAACCTGTACATCAAAGTTGTAACTATACGAGACAATGATCATACCACTATAAGATTCGGGGTTTTCGAGATGGGGCCTCCGTTCTTGGATGGGTGGCAAACAGATTAATGAACGTGAACTTTTTATGAAGAGGTTTTGTTTCGTACTCAACTAAGTTTCAGAGTTTCACAAACGGATGTCATACAACTAAGTTCAGAATGCTGCCCATAATAATGCACAAGATAGTATCATAGCCATTCAGATGGCAGCGTGATTCTGTGTGAAGTTTATCTTCATATAATTACTAACTCACTTCTCTAACAGGAATTGGATGTACCGTACATAAAATTTATCAATTTATCAATGTCGTGTAGACTGTCAAATGTCAATTCTGAAACATTTAATACTCAGTGTCACTTTCGTTATTTATAGAAATCAAAATATAACCAACTGATAATATTAAACACAAAAACGTTTCAAATTTTAATCTTATGTTCGCATGTTAAGAATAAACTTTACGCAATTGATCGAAAATAGAAAGGTCTAGGAAGGAATTCACCTCGCCTGGGAAAGAATTAAAGGGATTTTAGCAACGGGATTTCATGTAGGCCCACTTATTCCACGGCCTTTTTAAGAAAATTATTAGCCCGGTGAAAAAGGAGCGCCGACAAAATCTTTCGACTCGCCTCCGTCGAACTTTCTGACTCCCTTTCTCGTCTCCTTTTGTCTGCTTCTCGCCCCCCTCTCGTCTTGTGCTGAGTTCTGTATTTTATAGCGTCTCTCAGCACTGTAGAGTTCCAGTTTTCACTTCGCGTTTAGACAGATTTTCTTTAATTCGTTAAGCACACGTTCCTAGAGCTAAGAGATACATTTTAAATACATCATATTAAAGGTTTTAATTAATTTTAACTGTTTTATATTATGTACATACCTCAATGAACCTATTTTTATATTATGGCCAATTTAAAATTAATATTATTCTAATTTTTTTAAATTGAATTGCAGTGATTATTTTTGGCGGTAGGGTGTTCACTAGAGCGCAATTGGTACAAACTAAAGGAACGCTCTGACATTGGTGAAAGTAAAGAATACCACTGGTTGAAAAGTCTGGCGACCTGATATGACAGTGGTGCACGCGTAGTTTGGCCTAAATTCTCTATGTTATACCTGTTCACAGTCACGTAGCCTACATAATTTTCAAGTTTTAGTAGTTTTCTATTACACATTTAACTTATGTTTAATTTTTAATACTTATTATATTTTACACATTTTTTTTTACTCCCAGCACAGCATACCATACCATGTAGGGATACCAATGATAGCAGTGATGACACCAGTCATTTCGTTTACATAAGTAAAAGAGTGTGACTATTCATACCTACCCCTTCCTACAACGAATATGTTTAAATTACCCGGCTTACCTATGTTAATTACAAAATAAAAAAAAATGATCAGAATTTACATCTGCATTGAAATTCCTCACCAGACACTGCGAATGTTTTGGAGTTCTCAGATAAATGTTTAATTATGTATAATAAGTCGATGTATTCATCCATTAGAAGCGTGTAACAATTTAAGATTAATGTAACTTCATTTTATATACAGTATATCTACCGTAGTTATCTTTTAAAGGGTATGTTTATGAGGTTATTTAACCTGCTTCGTAGCAGCAAAGGTCATATGACGGGGAGAACCTACAGCTTTACGTGGGATCCGAAATAAGGGTCGCTACACAAAAAAAAGTTTAAATTGATTGAAAATTTTAATGGGATGATAGGAAAATTTTATTATTATTTCGCATAACAAATATTTAACCGAAACAATAAAAATGTGGCCTTCACATTATGCCAAAATATCTTTACGTCTGCATACTATCTTTAAGTCTGCATACATAATAAAAGAAGTGTTAACGGACTCTAAAGACCAAAGTCCAACCAATAAATACGATTTATCATGTCAGCCAAAGTTCATTGACTCGAAATATTCAGTGAAAATTCAGTATCATTATTGCTGAAGATTCACGTATGAATACAGTTCCATCAGAGGATAAAATAATTTCTAATATATTTTCAACGATTTGCTTATATGCCTAAAATTTTGGGACCTTTTCCAGTTTGTGTACCGTTTTTCATATAATTTATTTTTGAGAATATTTTTGTTAAAACTAACGAAAATATCACGACTTAACCTAACCAATTATCAAGAGCGTACAGTTGATCTATTAGTAAATAGTAAATACTATTCCAGAAACAAACAATGTTATAATTAATAATAGATCAACTGTACGCCCTTGATAATTGGTTAGGTTAAGTCGTGATATTTTCGTTAGTTTTAACAAAAATATTCTCAAAAATAAATTATATGAAAAACGGTACACAAACTGGAAAAGGTCCAAATTTTGAAGTCTGTAACAGAATAAATGAACTGTTAAATTACTCTAAAGACCAAAGTCAAACCAATGAATACGATTTAGCTGTGGCTATATAGCATTTTATCATGTTTACCAGAAGTTCATTGACTAAATATATTTCACTGAATTTACGAGATCAATTTTTTTAGTTTACATCATCTGGATCTGGACGCAGAGGAGTCACCCATCGAATCACTACCCAAACCCAATATCGCTTAACTTCGCTGATCGACGGGAAGCGGTGTTGCGACAATGGCGACGACGTAACTCGTTATATTTTAAAAGTATAGTATAATAGTCCTTGCAAGAGAGGAAATTAGTATACTTTCTTATATACTTTCCCTCACTGAGGGGCTTCCAAAAACAAAATTAACTCTTTAGATCAGGGGTGGCGAACCTTTATACAGTCGCATCCCAAAAAAAACATGTAAACCAAAAAAATAAAAAAATTCGCGTGCCCACCAAAGTTTATATATATATATTATACCAAAGTATAAACATTGAGTCTATTATTTTATACAAATTTTTTGGATAACAATTTCTATGCTTAGGCGTGTCAGGCAAATTTCATCGCGTGCCATAGGTTCGCCACCACTGCTTTAGATAAATCATTTACATTCGATTCTCTCTCTCTCTCTCTCTTCGTCTTTCTCTTTCATTTCTCTCTTTCGGTCTGTTTACTTTCACTCTTTTCCTCTCATTATCTCTTGCCAAAGCAAAATATACCCAAGGTTTTTCTTATCTTTTCTCTCGGCTGAGAATAACCCACTTCATAGAAGAGTCAAGGACTTAAAGAGGGAGTTGAGAAAAGGTTTTCGGCAAACATTTATTCCAAAATGAATGAAGGAATGAATATGTAAATAAATAAAAATTGTAAACATTTACAGTTTTATATTAAAAATTGTATTTACTGTACTTTCAATATTTTTCATACTAAATTTATTTTAAATCTGAATATTCATAAACTAGTAACTATAATGATGGGGGTTATTTAGCCTCCTTTGCAACATCTAAGGTCATATGACGGAGGGGTCCAACAGCTTTACGTGGGATCCGAACCACCACCGCAAAGGATGGTCTCCCATCCAAGTACTCACGAAACCCACTGTCGCTTAACTTCGCTGATCGACGAGAATTGGTGTTACGACACTGGCCACGACGTAGCCCTTCATAAACTAGAAAACCGCCATGATGGGCAAGCCGACTGAGTTTGGACCAAAGTTTTGTGTTACAGTTAAGCGTTTTTACTAGCTTCAGAAATTAAGTATATTATTCTCATATAATTTATACTCTTTATCACTTTAACAGCTAAAACTTTCTTTATCAACTAAAATGAAAAGTTAATTAAAATTAATGTAAAAAATAAAATTAAATATAAATTTATCAAAAGATAATAAATAATGACATTTAAAAATACAATAAAAAGGAACACCAATTAAAATTCCAAGTTGAAAATGGTATATAATATGCACAGATTAAGACCACAAATGCGATGCAAAAATATTTGTATTTCTACAGCAAATGCTCGCGTCACCTTCGATTTTCGCCAAAATTTTGTTCCACAGCAATAATACTTTCATTTCACACACACACACACACACACACACACACACACACACACACACACACACACACAAGTTTCAAAATCTGACATACTTTTTTCATTTAAACGTAAATATTTATTAGAATAGAATGTGTAACAATTCATTTACTTTACTGTCAAATACTAATGCTGACAAAAAACGTCCGTAAATGTAAAACATGAACTCTTAAACTGACAAAACAAAAACCTTCATTTCTTAAAATTTTTACATCATTCATGGTAGTATAATAGTTTCGCATTGTGCATCATTTCAGTAAATGCAGAAATCAAGAATGGTACCCTTCAACAACCTTTCAAATGTTCCGTGCGATGATTCCTCATTTCATGAAGGTCAAACTTGTCGCCCCTCCTCTCGAGTTGGCCTGGTGAAGTAGTGAGTTGGTTTCTTGTACACTCCACCTCACATAGCCAGGTACGCCCGGCTCATCAGGGATTGTTCTGAGCCAGGTGTCTAATTTTCTTTTGAAGATGTCCACTGCGACACCACTCGTGTTCCTTAGGTCTTTGAGCAGATAATTAAACAGTCTTGATCCTCTCACAACAAAACTATTTTCTTTCAGGGTTAAGGATGTTCCTTGTCTAGACTTTAATTTGGGAACACAACACAGTCTTCCTTTTCTACTTTCCACTGTTGTTTGGGGAGTTACAGGGTTCAGAGTAAGATTAGCGACTAGTTTCTCCATTATTTTCGAAGTATAAATAAAATAATGGTGTATCTCTCTCTTCTCTTTTCCAGTAAATATAGGTTTAATTCGCGTAACCTTTCCCAGTAATTTAGTTCTTTGCATCCCTTGATCTTGGCTGTGAAGCTTCTCTGAATCCCTTCTAGCTGTCTAATGTCTTCTTTTTTATATGGGCATGTTAGGACCGAGCAGTATTCCAATTTGGGTATGATCAGTATTTTCAGTAGAGGAATCATTATATTCCTATCCCTTCGTTTAAAGGTTCTCAGTATCTGCCTAGTTATTCTCTTTGCTCTGTTTACTGCTATCTTATTTTGTGTTTCAAATTTCGCATCATCAATCATTACAACCCCTAAATCTTTTGCTTAGAATTTCTCTGAATTTCCTGTTCATTTGGAGGTATAATATTCCATGGATTTTAGGTCCTCCCTCTTTCGGTACCGTAACAGCTGAAATTTCTCAGTGTTAAACTTCATATTGTTGTCTTCCGTCCACATGTAGATTCTGTTCATGTCGTTTTGTAGAGATCCAATATCTTCTGGGTTTCTTATTTTTCTACTGATCTTTGTGTCATCGGCAAAAGATGTTACTGTGCTGTCTCTGGTAACGTTGTCATCTATGTCAGTTAGCATGATTATGAAGAGTAGTGGAGCTAATACTGTTCCTTGTGGTACTGAGCCGAGGACCTCTGATTCTGGTGAAGATATTCCTTGTGCTGTAACGACTTGCCATCGCTCACTGAAGAAATTATATATCCATTTTCCTACGTTTCCTGTTATTCCCATGTATTTCAGTTTATGTATTATGATTCCATGGTCACACTTGTCGAACGCTTTGGCAAAGTCTGTGTATATTATATCATAGTTTTTATTACTTTCAAGTGCATCAATAATGTTGTAGTGTTCCATTAGTTGTGAGAAGCATGATCTGCCTGACCGAAATCCTTCTTGGTTATCATTTAATTTTTCTGAGTTTCCAAAAAGTTATAGATTTTCTGTCTAACTATTCTTTCAAATATTTTAGTGAGATGAGATGTAAGCGACACTGGCCTATAGTTTTTGGCCTCTGATCGATCTCCTCCTTTATATATTGGGACTATGCTTGCGCTCTTCAGGATGCCCGGTATTTCTCCCGTGTCTAGTGATCGTCTCCATATCCAATATAGGGGCTCAGCGATTGCATTCTTGCAGTTTTTGATCAGTGTGTCATTCCATTCGTCCGGTCCTGCCGCTGAGTGTGCTTTTAGTTTCCCTATAGCTTATGTATGATAATATCTTCTGTCGTAAAGTCGAAGTCCGTTATACTTTCCCCTTGTAGTTCTTCTTCAAAGAACGCGTTTCTATGGCATATCAGTTTGTCAGTTTTTGGGATACTGAAAGATGATTCGTACTGAGCTCTTAATATTTCGGATACTTCTGTTAGATCATCAGATAAAGCATTGTCTTCGTTTTTCAAAGGTCCAATAGTCATATAGTTTTTCGACTTCCTTTTTGCAAAATTATAGAAGTACTTTGAGTTAACTTTATCGCCTTTATAGCGTCGCCTTCTTCTTTTTCTGTATGCTTCTCAATTAGTTCCTGTATGACGCAATCGATACTCTGCAGTTTATCATTTAATATTTTTCTGGTGTTGTTATCTTTAGTTACTTAATTTTGCAGTTATTTTTTTACTCTTTCGTAACAATGACCTCTTTTGTCTCTCGAACCTGCTTCTCTTTCCCCTTTGTTGTATTTTTTTGGGACATGTCTTTACACAATTTCCAGCGTCTTCTCCTCTCAGGTCGTTAGCATCTCTCCCGTTGTTACTTCCATGCTGGATGCAACATCTTCCCAGTTTATAGCTTTGGAGTGAAAATTAAAAAATTCGAATTTGCTTCCTTCTGTTGTTCGTGTTCTTTCCTTTCTTGTTGCTTTTATATTGGTTGTTATTTCAATAATGTTGTGATCCGATATTATAGTTGGGGATATTTCTACGTTATCAATTAGGTTGCTGTTGTTTGTGAATACCAAATCTAGGAGGTTGTTTTTCTTGTGTTTTCTGCTATTTCTTGTGCTAACATAAATTCATCAGCTAGAGCTAGTAGCATTTTTACTTGCCCCTGGTCTTCCCGTGTGCCCCCCTTGTCCTGGTGTATACATATATTTTTTCCTATCCTTTTATATTCCATGAATGGGAAATTAAAATCACCATAGAGAAAAATATTTGGGGTTGGAGAATGTAGATCTTTTACCCAGTTTCTTACCTCTGTAATGGAATCAGAGAATTTTGAGGTTGGCGTGTTCGGGGGTCCGTACATTACAATTAGCACCATATTTAATCTTTCAACTTTTGCTGCAACACATTCTACGTAGCTGTTTGAAGTACTTATAGTCATTTCTGCCATGTGCCTTTCGCGTGTGTAAATAGCACATCCTCCTTTACGTCTCACTGTTCTGATGGCTCGGAGGATGTTATAGTTGTCAATTTGTATTTCTTTTTTATCAATACAGAACTCACAGTTTTCACAGTTCGCCTGGCAGTCCTTTAGATGGGTTTCCGTGAGGCATGCAAAATCTGCCGCGGTTTCTTGCATGAGTCCTTTCAGATATAAAACTTTGTCCGGGGAATGGTTTGATTTAAGGCCCTGAATGTTGGCTAGGATTATTTTTATTTTTTCCCTTTTGTTTTTAAATACTTTGTTTCTGATTTGTTAGTAGTTTGATGGCATTTGGGGAGACAGACATGGATCAATTTGAAATCCCCCCCCCCTTCATGACGGTCTCCTACCTTCCTTTATAAGGTTTCCTTCATGGTCTTTCATGAGAGATATTTAGAAAGAAAAAAAATTAAAAAGGATTCATCCTCGCCTCTCTTCCGTGACCGGACAGCTCATACCAGGACAACACATACCCGGACAACTTATACCGGACAACTCAGACCCAGACAACTCATACCTAGGACAACTCATACCTAGGACAACTCATACTCTCTTCATCAATTACCACCCCAATGTTGATCTTTTCTTCTATATCCACCCCGAAAGTTTAAACTCTGCAAATTAACCAAAATAAGATAAGAAAACAATAACAACAAATTTATTATTTATTGCAAACATATAATAAATAGAGAACCATTATTTACATAGGATAAAATTTGAATGCCCGGTTAGGTCAACTGTACGCCCTTGACGATTGGTTAGGTTTAGTCGTGATATTTTCGTTAGTTTTAACGAAAATATCACGACTAAACCTAACCAATCGTCAAAGGCGTACAGTTGACCTAACTGGGCAATGAACCCAACCGGGTATTCAGTTGACCTAACCGGGCATTCAATGAACCTAACTGGGCATATATATATATATATATATATATATATATATATATATATAACTTGCATGAATTTAAATGTTTAAATTTAATTTTTAATTTTACAAAATAAATGTTTTCATTAATTTTTAATTTTTTTTCTGGTCCTATGTATGAGTTGTCCTTGGTATGAGTTGTCCTAGGTATGAGTTGTCCTGGTATGAGCTGTCCTGGTATGAACTGTCCTAGAACCCCTTTCTTCATGGTCTTTCATGGGACAAAAACAAACAAAAAAAGGACCAATTTTTAGCCCTGGGGTTCCTGGCTTCACGGTCTTTCGAAACAAACAAACAAACAAACATTCCCTGTTGAATACGAAAAAAGGCACTTTTTACGCAGCGTTCTGGCTCGTTCCGGTGCGTTCCGTCGTGTTCGTGGCCCGGCTAGTTTTAGCTGCAGGGGGAGCAACATTAGACTGATATTCTGTATATATATATATATATATATACACGTACTTTACAGGTAAAATCTAAATAGCAGAGTCGCCTTATGACTACAGAGTTTGACACTCAATTTTGAACCTTATATCCTCGAACGATAGAAATGAAAAATTAAAATAAATAACTCATACATTAAAAAAATTTAATAGTCAGGAATAGACTCCTACGAGAGTATGTATGGACCTCAAAACATACAAGAAGTTGCGTTGTATTCTCAAAGCGTATTATTGTAATTTAATACCGCATTGGTTCTTCGAGTGTAGTTCTATCGCACCGCTTTCATATGTTAACTAATGCGAACGTCACAAAAAACAAAATCAGGTTAAACGCATTTTAAATCAAAAACAATTTCTTTGTTTAATATCTGTATTATGAAAAACAAAATGAAGGTTTATTGTTTTAATTTAAATAATTAATTTTTCTCTTTATTTTTTAAGGGAAATTGACTTATTTTCATCCGATCTGAAACATGCTTAATTGTTTATTTACTTTGTGTCGCGAATTCAGCTCTCGAACGAGGCAAGCGATATTCAACACATGATAGAAGAAATCATTGGTGAACACAGTATAGTGATAGTTAATAAACTAAACACGAAATCTCCGTATTATAACTCTTTTAAAGTAATAATTAAAGGTGTAAATGCGCATTTCAACCCGTATAATATGAGTCAATGGCCAGACGGTATTATTGTTAAGGAGTTTATTCACTTTTCCAGGAGATTTGATAACAGGCAAAATAATAATAATAATAATAATAATAATAATAGGCGCCCTAACGGTAATGCCTGAAAGTTGTACTGTGTATAATAATAATAATCTTACTAATAATAATAATAATCTTACTAATAATAAATTCTCTATCAGTCATGGCGGATAACTTGTTGAAAATAGTCTCATATAATGTTAGGTCAGTGAGGAATTCAACTGTAGATGTCCATAAAATCTGCGACAGTGCAGATTTGATACTCCTGCAGGAGCACTGGCTACCTAAGCAAGAGCTAAAATTCCTCTCTACCATCCATGATGACTTTATGTACCATGCGTCATCAGCAGTAGACTTGTCAGATGAATTAATGTACGGTAGGCCTTTTGGTGGTGTTGCTTTCTTATTAAGGAAAAATTTGTCAAAATATATAAGATTTTTAACAAGCGATAATGTAAGGTTGTTAGGCATTGAATTACAAGTGAACAATGATTGCATATTAATTGTAAACTGCTATTTACCATACAACAACGGCAGTAATCTAGATGAATACATTGATTTGAGGTACAAAATTAAGTCATTATCGGATAACCCCAAATATTCTCACTGTATAATAATGGGGGACTTTAACGCACATGTGAACTCGGAATTCTTTGTAGAATTGGGTAACATGTGCGAGTCGGCCAATTTAAGTATAAGTGATGTAGATGTATTAGTAGGCTGACCATATTTCCTTGAGACAAAAACGGGACATTGGGATGGCAAAAAAGGGACGGGGGTTATGTAATATTCTGTATTCATGAAAAAGTAAGTACATAAACATATTGAGCTTACAATTATTCTTCAGTGACAGAACCCATACAGAACCCATAAAAAAAACGGTACTGTCCCGTTCAAAACGGTACGTATGGTCAGCCTATACAGTATTAGGGGTAGCCAGTGGTAATTTTACATACGTTAGCGATATGAGTGGTACCACCAGGTGGATTGATCATTGTCTCATTAGTAATAATCTAAAGGATCGAATTGTTAGAGTTTATATTTTGCATGATTTCCTTCTTTCTGATCATAGACCATTAGAAATATTAATTAACGTTACCAATTTATGCGCAACACGACTTAACAAGAACTCAATAGGTAAGGATAATCGCGTCGATTGGTCCAATGTTAATATGCAGCAGAGAATAGAATACAAAGACAGAACATGTCACCTCTTTAATAATTTAGAAATTTTGCACCTTGCCTGTAATAATCCTTGCTCAAATGATTCTCACTGTAAACTCATAGATAGGTATTATAGTAAGATAATATCCCTGTTAAGAGAAGCAGGAAGCCCCCTGATTAAATCTTACAACTATCATACTAAGGTTATTCCTGGATGGAATGATTTTATTGCCCCCCTGAAGAGGGAATCGAAAGACGCCTATGATTTGTGGTGCTTTCATGGTAGACCCAGATTAGGACCAGTATACATGAATATGTGTAGAAGTCGGGGTCAGTAGAAGGCGGCCAAAAGGCGATGTAAACAGGAAGAAGAGTCTATTCGAGCATCAAAAGCCTGTGAAGCTCGCATAAATAACGATAATAACAAATTTTGGAAATTTGTTAAGAATCAAACGGGTGTCAAAAATGTCCTCCCTCCAACAATCGATGGGGTGTCGGGGGAGGATGAAATTGCAAAGCTGTGGAAAAACCACTACTCTAACATTCTTAACAGTGTGAGTAGGGATAATCTTAAGATAGATTGCGGCGAAACGATTGTGGGAGGGACAAGGGAAAATATTTTTATATCATTTTCTGAAGTAAAGAGGTTAATTAAAGAGTTAAAGACTGGTTCTGCGTCAGGGGTAGATAACTTATCGAATGAGCACTTAAAATATGCAAATGACGTAGTATGTCTGCATATATCATTGCTCCTATCAGCCATGCTTGCTCATAGCTATATCCCTGCAGAGTTCATGAGGGTATATATCTTGCCCCTGGTCAAAAATAAGTACGGAGACATTCTGTCCAGCAATAATTACAGGCCTACTGCTGTCGCTTCCTGCTTCTCGAACCTACTAGAAAAACTCTTGTTACTCCGATTAAATGATTTCCTATGGACATCTCCTAATCAGTTTGGCTTTAAAAGGTCCCACTCAACTGACCTGTGTATCTATGTACTTAAAAAACAATATCTAAATACATTGACAGTAATTCAACCATTTATAGCTGTTTCCTAGATATAAGTAAGGCATATGATAGGGTGAACCACAATATTTTATTTGCAAAACTAGAAGACAGGAAGGTTCCCATGTACATATTAAGTTTATTGAAATTTTGGTATTCCCACCAATCTTTCACTGTTAGGTGGGGCAATGTACTATCCGAGTGTTTTCGCTCCTCTTGCGGGGTGAGACAAGGCTCCTTGCTCTCCCCTATGCTGTTTAATGTGTATATTGACGGATTAATTGCTTCACTTAATGAGGCAACAGTGGGATGTTGTATAGATAACACAAGGATAAATAACTTAGTTTATGCCGATGATATGGTATTAATAAGTTCCTCTGTTAAAGGTCTGGATCGGCTACTGAACGTCTGCGAAGTGTATTCGCAGAAACATGATATTCTTTTTAATGTTATAAAAACTAAGGTTATGCAATTTCATCCTAAAAGCTGTAATCAGCCAGCTGATATAAGGTTTAAAATGAATGGTGAAGTAATGGAGGAAGTACAAGAGTTTAAGTATTTGGGTCAAACTATTACCAGCTCCTTGAGTGATGACTCGGATATAAGAAAACAATCTCGAAGTCTGTGTGCTAAAGCGAAAATGACCATAAGGAACTTTCGTTTCTGTACAAGTGAAGCTAAAGACACACTCTTTCGTACTTTCTGCAGTAATATATACGGTCAGCAACTCTGGGTGAATTATAAAAAAGGTTTTGGCAGAACCCTAAATTTGCTGTACAACAGGTCTTTTAGACTCATACATAAATTACCCCCGAGATGCTCAGCTTCGCAAATGTTTGCTACCCGCAATGTCCCGAGCTTCCCGGAGGTAACAAGACGTGCTCAACACAGTCTAATGCAAAGAATTAAAAAATCAACCAACCCGATCATCCAAGCTATCCATGAGTCCTGCCATTTATCCTCTAAGCTATGGACTTCTTGGTACGAAAACGTCTGTCTGTAGCTCCACTTAACTTCGACAGTGCAGTATTATTTCCAATCAATTGTATATATTTCTATCCTTAGTATATGAACTGTCATGGTATTAATAATATTTGTCATATGGACTATAGTCTGCCAATAAACCTTTTCATTTTCATTTTCATTTTCAAATATGTAGTTTTCCGTTATTTACCTCGATATATAAATATCTTCTGGTATGTGAGCTAATAATTTTACTGCACATCAAATATTGTTATAAAATTGTGCGTGTTTAAAGAAATTTCTCTTTAAACGTTAAAGGCAACGTAATTTAAAAATTTTGATGATCTGCTATTTGTATGTAATATTTGTATGTATGTACTGATATTTAGACTATACATTTCGTGAATCAACACACGTAAATAAGCCGAGATAATATAGCCTTCCCCTCGCTCTATTGTATAATTATATATAACCTCATTAACCTCGTTGCTGTTCCGTGCGTTGGTCTCTTTTCACACGAAGGTCAAGCTGGTGGCCCCGCCTGTAGGTTTGGCTTGGTGGAGGAGCGAGTTGCTTTCTTGCGCTCTCCACCGTACACGGCCAGGTACTCCCGGCTCATCTGGTATCGTCCTCAGCCAGGCATCTAGTCTTCTCTTGAAGACTTCAACTTTGACCCCTGTAACGTTTCTGAGGTCCTGTGGAAGCTGGTTGAAAAGTCTTGGCCCCATGACAACCAAGTTATTTTCCTTCAGTGTTGAGGAGGTCCCTTGTTGGGCCTTTAATTTGGGAACAGTACATATTCTGCCTTTTCTATTTCCCAGTGTTGTTTGAGTGGTAATTGGATTTAATTTGAGGTTTGGTACCAGTTTTTCGATCATTTTCCATATGTAGATTATGGTGTACCTCTCTCTTCTTCTTTCCAGGGAGTGCAGATTTCGTTTATGTACTCTTTCCCAGTAGTTGAGTTCTTTGCAGCCATCATCAATCTTGGCTGTGAAATGCCTCTGCGTTTCTTCTAGTTTATTAGTTTCTTCCTTTTTATATGGGGACGTCAAAACTGAGCAGTATTCAAGTTTTGGTATAATCAGTGTTTTTAGCAGGGGAATCATGACTGTCCTGTCCCTTCTTTTGAACCTTCTTAGTATCTGTCCCGCGACTCTTTTTGCTTTATTTATCGCTATCTGATTTTGTGTTTCGAATTTCGCATCATCGGTCATTAATACCCCCAGATCGATCGCTTTCGTGCTTCTCTGAATTTCCTGTCTCTCTGGAGCATAATATACAGTCTGTTTAAGTTCCTCTTTTCTACCATATCTCAAGAGCTGAAATTTCTTGGTGTTAAATGTCATGTTGTTGTCTTCTGACCATTTGTATATTTTGTTCGTGTCCCTCTGCAAGGCCTCCACTTCATTTACATCGTTGATTTTTCTGCTGATCTTTGTATCGTCTTCAAATATATATATATATATATATATATATATATATCAGGGCTGTGCGGGTCTATCACTTTCGGGTCGGGTCCGGGTCTGGGTCATTTTTCTAATTCACTTTCGGGTCCGGGTCCGGGTCCGGGTCGTTTTTCTAATTTACTTTCTGGTCCTGGTCCGGGTCGGACCCGAAACTTCACTTTCAAGTCCTGTCGGGTCTTTCAGTATATGACCCGGGTCTGGGTCGGGTCCACTATTAAAAATGTAATAATTATAATCTGGTATAGGATAGGTAATAAGACTGCTACCGTAGCTACATTAACATGTTTTCTGAAACATAGTAAAACATTATATGGCTATACGGTAGTAGCCTAACCATATATATTAATTAATCCGATTTTGGAAATGTTTGAAAGTAGGTGTATTAATTTTATTAATATTTAATAGTAACTAGGTATAGTTATACAATATACATGCATTGCTAAGGGGCAAAGTACGATGTATGATTGCTCTCTTCAGCCCCCTTATTCTAAATTTTAATTAATTTTGTGAAAACAAATTCTATATTTTTTTGAGTGAACTCAAATGGAAAGGCGACAGCACTTGATCATATTGGACCCGTTGTGTGTTGCAATGGATACAACTTGTGCAGATCCCAAGTCGTACTCGGTTAACACAGTCTGAATGGTTTGTTTCAAAACATCTCCTATGAAATTAATTATTTATTACTGATTTAGATTTAAAGTAACATTCTTTTACATATATTGTAATATTGTTCGATATATACTGTACAGTATATATTTGTGTGAAATGTAAAATAATTTTTTGTGTGAAATGTAAATAATTTTTACCTGTATGCGAGCAGTGAAGTTCCTTGACAGCCAATGTTTTCACTTCAATTTTGTTTTCAAAGTGATATTGGGCTTGAATACCTAAAAATCCTCTATCTAAGCGGCTGCAACAATCTACTTTTAAATGAAACAGTTTTTTTAAGAAGTATTTTTAACTTATTTTTTCAGCTATTGCTCTATCGAGAGTCAAAGTAGCAAGATTTTTTATGTTCATGTTTATATTCACTGCAGATAGAAATGGTTCAACCAAAATTTTAAATCCAATATCTTCTACAATGCTAAAAGGCCGCCCGTCTATTGTCACCCACGAAATAAGGCCATTTTCTAAAGTTTTCTTATGAAGTTGCGGGTGAACTCCAACTTTAATTTGTTTAAAAAAGTTTTTAACACTAGTTTGGCCTACATTCATTCCCTTGGTTTGTATTTGAGTTTTCGAAGTACTGCTAGTGCTAGGTAGGCTTTTATCATGATCCTCAACTTTACGATATATGATATGTCTGGGTGACACGATTTTAGGTATCGCTTTAGGTTTGTCACATGATGCCACTATACACTATTCCACACTTTTCAATTTGGCATGTAGATGTTTTATCAATATTATTATATTTAAAATATTCATTTGTAAGGCTAATTCTTTTGCTACCACTCCCCACCGAAAAAAAACCTTGTAAAGGCATTGCAAATTCAAATAAATAGCAAACGAAGCACTGGAGACCAACCAATGTACACAGTACACAACTCACAAACAAACAATAAAATATATTAGGATTAGGCTATTCTTCCGTCACCGTTAACTCTCCACTTCCAGTGAGTCATGTGGAGGGTGGAGTGATAATTCAATACATTGTTGCCAAATCCAAAGGCGCACACATAAATTTTGTAAACTAAAAACCCGGCTGTGCGGGTCCTTCACTTTCGGGTCGGGTCTGGGTCTGGGTCTGGGTCAATTTTAAAATTCACTTTCGGGTCCGGGTCCGGGTCCGGGTCGGGGTCTTATCTCACTTTCGGGTTAAACCCGGGTCTGGGTCCTGGTCCGGGTCCGACCTGCCAGCCCTGATATATATATATACAGGGCCAATCAAAAAAGACGCAACAGTTTAAATTGCTTATATTTCGTAATATTGTTAACGTACAGGAATGATGTTTGTATTAGTTTACAGCGTACACCTGGGAGTTTTGTTACCGCTTAGGCCTAGTAGCCTAAGGCGCTAGGCGAACGACTCTTGTAGCCTTAAATGAATATTTTAACGATCGCGTCATTTCGGATCGCTTCACTGAACGTTTTGCCTGTGGATGGTCTTGGCCACCATATTCTCCGGATCTCAACCCATGTGATTATTTTTTGGGGATATCTGAAAGATAATGTTTACAGAAACAATCGTCTCACAATTAGTGAGCTGCAAGAGGAAATTTCATCTGTTGTCAGCACAATCACTCATGACGTTCTACGCACAGTACTTGCCAACTTTCAACGTCGACTGCAAATGGTTTTGGATGCCAGTGGTTCACACATTGAACATGCTTTTCATGAAATAAAAACTCCCAATTGTACGCTGTAAACTAATACAAAAATCACTCCTGTATGTTAACAATATTACGAAATATAAGCAATTTAAACTGTTGCGTCTTTTTTGAATGGCCCTGTATATATGATGAATAAAACCACGAAGGAAAAGAAACACAGAGTGGTTTTATTCATCATAAATATTTTTCACGTGTTAATTTCGTGAAATAATTTTCACATATATATATATATAATATATATATATATATATATATATATATACATACAGGGCGTCCCAAAAAAATGTATACACACTTTAAATAATTATAAAGGCAGTGTTTATTAAAATACATTTCATTTTCAAAGTGTAATAGAATCTACAGACATTATTTAATTGTTTTGTCAACGCCTGTTTTCAAACTGACGTCCGTTCTGGTCCAGGCACTGCTGATAACGCGAAGCAATGGAATCGCAAACATCACGAAACATTTCGTTTGGTATTTGTGTGCATTCTCGTTCAATGGCTGCTCTCAATTCAGCGACTGTTGCAGGTTTTATAGCGTAGACTTTGTCTTTTAAGTATCCCCATAAAAAAAAGTCTAGTGGTGTGAGGTCTGGTGAACGCGGAGGGTATTCTACGAAACCCCTTCGTCCAATCCACATCCACATCGTGCCAAGTACCACTCGCAATACTCCACTCTTCGGTCCGGATCATCTTCATTAATAGCATGGACTAATCTTGGAATGTAACTTTTCCATTGACAGCGCTCAAAATGCGTTGGACAGACGATTCTGAAATTCCTACCTCACGACTCGCTTGCCGCACAGATTTTCTTGGACTTTGGTGATACGTTTCCAGTACTCTTTCTTGCTTTGTGGGGCTTGTCGATGTCCGTGGTCTTCCGGAACGCTTCTTGTGGACATTCTGAACAGTTCCATCGGCTTCAAACTTATCTCTAATTCGAGTGATGGTAAGTCGCGTTGGTGGATGTGTTTGAAACTCCCTCTTAAACTGTCTTTGCACTTCAACTGCGTTTTCACACTTCCAGTAGCATTTTAGAATGAATTTCCTTTGTTCAAAGCTTAGTCTGACTGCCATTATTAATTCTAATGGGTTTAACTTGGAAAGAAAGAAACATCAATTGAGCTATCAGCTGTTAAAGTGTGTATACATTTTTTTGGGACGCCCTGTATATATAATAAGTATGGGGTATTCTATCCAACAATAATTACAGGCGTATTGCTATCGCCTCTTACTTCTCAAAATTACTAGAGAAACTCTTGTTACACCGCTTAAATGATTACTTATGAACATCTAACGAGTTTGGTTTTAAAGGGTCCCACTCAACTGATCTCTGTATCTATGTACTTAAGGAAATTATATTTAAATACACTGACAGTAATTCAACTATTTGTAGCTGTTGCCTAGATATAAGTAAGGCATATTATAGAAGGAACCACAATATTTTATTTACAAAACTAGAAGACAGGGAAGTTCCCATGTACATATTAAATTTATAATGACATAATTTACGATGAGGAAGTACAAGAATTTAAGTATTGGGGTCAAACCATCACCAGCTCCTTGACTGATGACTCAGATATAGGAAAATCTCGAAGCCTTTGTGTTGAAGCGAATATGACTATAAGGAACCTCCGGTTCTGTACAAGTGAAGCTAAAGAACTCTCTTTCTGCAGTAATATATATGGACAGCAACTCTGGGTGGGTTATAAAAAAAGGTTTTGACAGAACCCTAAATTTTCAGTCTAAAAGATCTTTTAGACTCCTATATAAATTACCCCCGAGATACTCAGCTCCGCAAATGTTTGCTACCCACAATGTCCCGAGCTTCCCGGAGGTAACAAGGCGTGCTCAATACAGTAATGCAACGAATTAAAAAATCAACCAGCCCGATTAGCCAAGCTGTTTACTAGTCCTGCCGTACTTCTTCTAAGCTATGGAATTCATGGTGTGAAAACTTCTGCTTGTAGCTTCACTTAACCTCGATATTACTGTATTATTTCTCATTAATTGCATATATTTCTATCCTTAGTATGTGATTTGTTATTGTATTAGTAATATTTGTCATGTGGATAATGGTGTGACAATAAACTTAGTCATTTTCATTTTTATTTTCATATGAAACAGTGAAATAAATAAGCAAGTATGCCTTAAATTTCGATATGATACCACACAGTTAAAGAAAATGGTTAGTGAGTTTTACGGACGTTACTCTGGTATTTATTTGACACGTCTTCTAACCAGTCCCTCTCTCCTTAACTGACAGTCATGATTTTTTCTGAATTATCAACCCCCAATTGTAAAATACTTGGTCAAGAGCTAACAACTTTAATACAACTACATTTTTCATCATCAGTAAAGATTAATTTATTTAACCTCGTATTTGCTATACATTAATCAACTCTTGCCTCCAAACAGTTATTCCAACATTATACTGTAAACAGCTGAGGGGAGAACAAAGAAACGTACAAGTTATCTTCCCATTCCATCATTGTGCCCCTAATTCTATTCACAGATTCTGATGAAACGAGTTGTTTTATATACTTTCACCTTCTATCCTTCACGCATATTGTATAGTTCAATTAGAACATCTTTTGGAGAAAAAGGATTATGGTGATTTGCTTGCGTCCACATATTAGGATTGTTGAGCAAAGATTGTTGCTTAAAAAATATTGCACAGTCTTTCATGAAGCAATACCACTAAAGTAATTGAATACGTATCTTCAATAATAATTGCAACAAAGATCTTGCACTACACGTTCGCTTCCCAGAGATGATTATTTAATCAAAACTGAAAGTTGCAGTCTTTGCAAATTCTGGTCGCATTGTGCACCAAGATGGTGCGAGCCCACGCCTGTTTATTACAACTTCTTTCAAAGCAGTCGTAAATCCTCTAGTCTTTCCTCTGAAGTAGGAGTCACACCAAACTATTTTACATCGAACACTTTCTAACATATACATACTAACAGAAATGAGGAGACCGCATATATAAGTGTAGTACAATATACGAATTTTATTAGTTTGGTTAATTCCTCACTGCTTTTGTATCACACATTCCTATCTGTATTACCTAAAAATTAGTTAGCTAGTTACCAGCTAGTAATTAAAATAATGTAATGTGCGAATTTTTAGATGGGGACCCACACCTACAGCCTACTCACACACACACACACACACACACACACAGGCTTTTTCAGGGAAAGGGTATATATATATATATATATATATATATATATATATATATATATATATATATATATATATATCTTTCAACCTTTTAAAAGTTTCGTGCGATGATTCCTCATTTCACGAAGGTCAAGCTTGTCGCCCCTCCTCTTTTCTCTCTCTCTCTCTCTCTCTCTCTCTCTCTCTCTATATATATATATATATATATATATATGTGTGTATATATATATATATATATATATATATATATATATGTATATATGTACTAGGGGCAATCAATATCTTTTGCCCCACTCTTTTACTAGGCTAAATAACAGGCCCTGTGGCTGAAATATCTTTTGGACCGTAAGTTTGAACATTCTGCGCTTCACATAACCGGAGTTTTCCAGTTTGAACCTCCCCTCCTTGTATAAAACCGCTTTTAAACACCCTTGTATAAAACCGATGGTTAACGCAGTTTCGAAAATGGCGTCTGACACTGATGTGCGTCGTAGAAAGAGAGCTGTTATCGAGTTCTTAACCGCAGAGAAGGAAACAGTTCGAAATATTCACAAACGTCTACAAAACGTTTATGAAGATGCTGTTGTTGATCGAAGCACATTTGGACGCTTGTCTAAACGTATGAGATCATCGGAGAGAGGGAGAGCCAGCCTCGATGATGAACCACGCAGCGGTCGCCCGGCATCAGCTGTGACATCTCCCACTGTGCAACGTGCTAACAGCATCACTCGATCAAATCGGCGCATCACGTACAAGGAGCTATCACTGGAGCTAGGAATTAGTGAAGGAAGTGTGAATACGATAATTCAGCAACTGGGATTCCTTCTTTTGCACGATAACGCAAGACCACACAATAGTTTTCAAACAAGAGAAGCCATCACAAAAATGCGCTTGACTGTGTAACCCCACCCTCCATACAGCCTGGATATGGCACCTTCAGACTTCCATTTGTTTTGGCCAATGAAAGATGCTCTTCATGGAAGAAAGTTTCAGAATGACGATGAGGTTGTTGAGGAGGTTAAAAGGTGGCTCCAGCGGAACCCAGCGGACTTATACCAACAAGGAATAATGGCCCTTGTTTCGAGGTGGAAGAAAGCCGTAGAAAAGGATGGAGACTATGTGGAAAAATAAAAACTTGTAAAAAAGGTATGTAACTACTTGTGTACAAAATTTTTGGAACTTACAAGGAAACTTGGAAAGAAAAAAAAAGGTGGGGCAAAATATATTGAATGGTCCTCGTGTATATATATATATATATATATATATATATATATATATATACAGGGTGTTTGAAAACTTTCTGTACAAATTGTAATGGGGGATAGGCAACACCAAGACAAACCCTTTTCGTCTATAAGTGTATGTCCGCTGACGTCACCATTCGGCGCGAGAGGGCGCCGCTGCAATTGGCTAAAAGGTGAAGTGGACTAGACTCGCGCTTGCCGCGGGCATTCTTAAATCGGACGTAGTACGCGTAACACGTTTATTTAAAGAAGGCATGTTTATTTAAAGAAGGTGCTGAAAGTTGCGACCGGTAGCATCAATGCATGCCCGACAGCGTCGAAGCATTGACCGACGTACACGTCGAAAGATTCCCGGCATTTCGGGAACAGTTCCAGCGGCGACAGCGATTCTTGCTACGAGGTCTTCTTCTGAGTAAATGGGAGTCTCGTACACGAGGTTCTTCATGTGTCCCCACAGGAAAAAATCGAGGCATGTTAAATCGGGCGATCTCGGTGGCCAGGCTACGGGCCCACCCCGGCCTATCCATCAGTCCCCAAAAGTGGCGTTCAGATAATCCCGCACATCGTTGCTGGAGTGTGCTGGGGCCCCGTCGTGTTGAAACCACATTCGTCTACGAATAGCCACGGGAACATCTTCTAGCACTTCCGGCAACGTTTCTTCAAGAAATATCCGATAAACCCACCCGTCGAGTCGGGCAGGCAGCAGGTACGGCCCAATCAACTTGCCATGGACGATACCCGCCCAAACATTGACGGCGAACCGTTCTTGATGAGCCACCCGTGTAGCATGTGGATTTGCGTGCGCCCACACGTGAGAATTGTGCATGTTAAACACACCCTCACGTGTGAAACAGGCCTCATCTGAGAACAGCACATAAGCCGGAAAATTATGCTGCACCGCTGTCTGCTGCAGAAACCAGCGTGCGAATTCCACACGAAGAGGGTAATCCCGAGGTTGTAATGCCTGAACTCTCTGACGATGAAACGGATGTAACTGCTGCTCGTACAACACTCTCCAGACCAGGTCGTGGTTCACACCGAGGATACGTGCAACACCTCGCGTGCTTGCGCTTGGATTGTCCTCAAATCGCCGTAGGATTTCTTCTTCCATGTCAGGAGTGCGCACGTTTCTCTCCCGACCAGTGTCATGCATGTTTGCATGGAATGTTCCAGTTTCTCGCAGTCGCCGATGCAAATGCGCAAACGTTTGGTGGTTTGGCACACGTCTGTTTGGGAAGCGCTGTCGGTACAACCTCACAGCAGCTCTTCCGTTTCCATTGGCAGCCCCATACACCATATGCATGTCAGCCATCTCAGCAGTCGTGAAGCGTTCCATGTTACGCGTACTACGTCCGATTTAAGAATGCCCGCGGCAAGCGCGAGTCTAGCCCACTTCACCTTTTAGCCAATTGCAGCGGCGCCCTCTCGCGCCGAATGGTGACGTCAGCGGACATACACTTATAGACGAAAAGGGTTTGTCTTGGTGTTGCCTATCCCCCATTACAATTTGTACAGAAAGTTTTCAAACACCCTGTATATATATATATATATATATAATATATATATATATATATATATATATATATGATGAATAAAACCACGAAGGGAAAAGAAACACAAAGGGGTGCTCAAGCGCTTTCGTCTAATGACATCCTGAGGAACACTGAGGATGTCATTAGACGAAAGCGCTTGAGCACCCCTTTGTGTTTCTTTTCCCTTCGTGGTTTTATTCATCATAAATATTTTTCACGTGTCACTTTCGTGAAATAATTTTTCATATATATATATATATATATATAATATATATGTTATGATGTATATATGCAGTATACTTAAATATATGCATATTATATATAAAGATGTAAATATAAAAATATGCATAATATAAAGATTCTATACAAAATAGATGACTAACAATAAATGTCGTATTATGAAGGAAACTGAGGAATGCTAATTCTTTCTCAATCTCAAGGGGTTTTAAGTTTCAATTCCCTCAAAAACTGTGGGTGATAGAAAAAACATGTTTTCATTTGTGTAATCAGCGTTAAAAAGAACATAAGAATCACCCACATTTATCAAATGAGGAAAATCTTTGTTGAACAATTTTATGATTTGCTGAATATGTGCATTTGTACATTGGGACAAGACCATAGTTCATGTGACAAATATTAATGATATGAACTGACAATAGAATACATTGACAGCTCAAGTACTAAGGAGAGAAATGGAGTTAGTATGAAATAGTACAGTAATGTCGGATATAAGTAGAGCTACCGTCAGACGCCTCTATATCATGAATTCCATAGCTTTCGAAGACGTGTATATATATATATATATATATATATATATATATATATATATATATGTATATAGTTTTACAATCATGCACGATACTATGTTCCAAAGCAATTATTCAACCATTAATGTTCTCATATTTGCTCAAATAAATTTCTAATAATAAAATTTTTATAAGTTTATTCATCTCAATTTTGTGTTTATGTACAATACTTTTGGGAGCAGTTGGACGAGATAAGCCATATATAAAGATTTCACATGATTTAACTACACAAAACACACATTTATTTATATAGATATCTGCTCTAACGTTGAAGCTACTGTGACGTTGTCTGGTTATAATACATCATTTACTCAATGAAATAACTGCACAGTCACACCTATTTATTAACTTGTGGCATCTTCCACATGAAAACTACCCAACCTACCAGAAATTTCCACCAGAAACGTGTAAATTACATAATTCGGCACTGATTAAGCAATTTATAAACTCTCATCGATGAACACATCCACCATTTTCTTAAAATAATCAAAAACTATTAATTATTTATTACCAGTAGTATAGCCTCAAAAAGGGAGAGTGCAGGAATGTTGCAAGAGATAATGATCAAATGTTGCAAAGGGGGTGGGGGTATGCAACAACTCAATGTTGCAAAGGGGTGGGGTATGCAACAACTCAATATCGCAAAGAGGGTAGGGTATGCAACAACTCAATGTCGCAAAGGGGGGTGGGGGTATGCAACAACTCAATGTTGCAAAGGGGGGTGGGGGATGCTGCAGGTGCAACAAGGGGTCATGAAACTTGGAGGCGGCGTTATCCCCCAGGAGAAAGACAGGAGAAGGAGAGAAAGGAAGAGAGGTGTTCACCTGGCAGGAGCCAAGTGCATAATAACGCTTCAGCTGACCCGCCGTCCTCTTATAGATTCCTAATCAGCCAGTTGGCTTAATCAGCCAGTTGGCTTAGAAGGAGCCAAGGGGGAAGGGGTACACCTGGAGGGGGGAGAGGGGAGGGACCTTCGGGGGGAGAAGGGAGGATGACCTCCTCCCAAAGGGGTTGCCTTAGCCTAAGAGTGAAAGGATAGACGGAGGAGGACTTTGGGGGGACAAGGTGGGATGTCCTAACCCCCCAAAGGGAAACTAAGCTAAGTCTTAACCTAAGAAGGGAAGGAGAGAGATCTTTATTCAACAGCTGTCATCATCAAACTACCAGCTCCGAAGCCAAGCGGGTCTTATATAGATGATGGTTGAGTTGCCAGATACCATTTTTTATTTTAATTGTACAGGTATACATTATTAGGGTGAGTTGGTAGATACTATTTTAATTCGTTACCAAAGCATACAGGCATAAAATCGAAATTGACAATAAGAAAATGATTATTAATTAAATAAATAGAATCTACCTTCTACTCCCCAAAAAATAATATAATACGTACAATCACCAAAATAATAGTTCAGACGAAATATACACACACACAAATGAACAACTTTCTCCTTACCTTATATATATATATATATATATATATATATATATATATATATATATATATATATATATATAAAGAATCATATTAACTGTGTCTATTTAATTTTGTCATTCCTTATAGAAAGAATCATATTAACTGTCTATTTAATTTTGTCATTCCTTATATATATATAAACGGATTTTCACCTTAAAGTGAATTGTTAAAAGTATATTAATTTAAAGCAAATGAATTTTCTCCTTTTAAGAGAATCAATTACACTGGCCAACAAAATGAAACTTTTTTCTCATCACAAACATGATCACACTTTTCTTAATGCATTTATCGCGCTGATTCCGAATCTGGTTTTATTTTGTTTCTAGCACGTATAGTTATATAGATACACTGGTTTTGATATTTTTAAGTTTTTGATATTGCTATAAGAAAATTTATGGATGTATAGATCACACTTAGGAATGCTAAACAACAAATACATCATATACCTTATTCAATGTACTTATAAATAAAGAATATATACATTATTTTATTAAAAGCGCTGTGAGTGTGATTCCCTTTTGTAAATTTGGCCTGGATTGTCACGATACAGCATCCAACAATGGTCCGCCATCATGCTTTCATTCCAATATCCTTGGTAGCGCTTCTCCATCATCTGAATATCTTGATGGAAGCGCTCTCCTTGCTCGTCACTCACTGCACCAAGGTTTTCAGGAAAGAAATCTAAGTGGGAATGCAGGAAGTGAATTTTTAACGACATTCGACACTCCATTTCTTTGAATGCATCAAGGAGGTTCTTGACTCCATCCTTATGCGCAGGTGACTTGTTGCTTCCAAGAAAGTTTTCACATATCCATTTGAACGCCAGCCAAGCCTTCAATTCCAGCGGACTTAGGACTTTTTCAAATTCAGTGTCATTCAAAACCTCCCTTATTTGTGGCCCAACAAAAATTCCTTCCTTCAATTTTGCTGCAGTAACCTTCGGAAATTTCCTTGAAAGGTATTGGAACCCTTCAGAATTGACTTCACCCATTGCTTTAACAAAATTCTTCATTAAGCCAAGTTTAATGTGAAGAGGTGGCAGATAGATCTTTTGGGGATCCACTAAAGGGACAGACTGGACATTGCTTATCCCTGGGACATATGTATACCTAAGTGGCCAGTCACTTTTGGTGTAATGTTCTATAGTGGCGCGACTGTCCCACAGGCAAAGGAAACAACAAAATTTTGTGAATCCTGACTGCATACCCATAAGCATTCTTATAACTTTTAGATCTCCACAAACATTCCATTGATGACTGTCGTATTTGATTGCCCTCAGTAGTATATCCATATTGTCATATGTCTCTTTTAGATGGACGGAATGGGCAATGGGGATGGATGGCATTATATTACCATTATGCAAAAGAACTGCTTTCAGGCTTCTCTGCAACGAATCAATAAAGAGGCGCCACTCAGATGCCACATACGTCTGAGATATGGCTGTAAATAGTCCATTGATGTCATGGGAATAACAGAGAGGACCGTCTACTGAAAAGAATGCTGTTAATTCAAAATTCCGCTTTCGGTAGTAACTAATACGAACATTGTTCTCAAGTAAATTGTTCTCCTTTAGTCTTGAGGCGAGAAGCTCTGATTTCTCTTTAGACAGCGATAAGTCTCTAACAAAATCATTCAACTGTCCTTGGGTTAACTTTTTAGGCTCTAAATGTCTACCTTCAAAAGTGTACTCTGGTTCTGTAGATGGTCCGGAAACGCCAGTTGCAGCACCTTCATCACTTTCCATGTCATCTATGATAGAATCTAGCCTATCACTTGGGGGAATTGGAATGGGCAATGTTTCATCATGTTTTACTGGTCTACGTGCTGAATCCAAGTTTGGATATACAATCTGGTGTTTGTTCTTGGCAGAAAACCCCATTAAGTTCACACTACAAAAATAACAGTCTTCATAATGATCTCTCGGCTCCCTCCATATCATGGGTATGGCAAATGGCATTGAAGCTTTCTTTTTGTTAAGCCAATCACGTAATCCATTTGAACAGCCAGAACAGATTTGATGTGGCGCCCATGGTTTATCTCGTGACCCGACAATTCAGCGCAGGACAATTCAGCGCCGACAATTCAGCGCCGACAATTCAGCGCAAGACAATTCAGCGCGAAAATACCAACAAAGAAGACGAAAGAACAAATCCAGAGGGAAGAGAGGCTTGCAACTGTTAGGTTAGGTTAGGTTAGGTTTCTAGTTTTTTAAATAAAATCTTAATTTTAACAATTCTAACAAATTTTGTTTTTTTAAATAAAATTTTAATAATTATACTCCTTTGAATTTTATCTCCTATTTGTCACTCCTTCGTTGTCACTCCTTCGTTACGGTATTTATGTCACTCCTTTGTTATGTCACTCCTTTGAAATGTCACTCCTTCGATACAGACCCAATTTAGCATATATATAAATATACAAATTTTTCTTTTTTATTTATTGCGATTTATTTTTATTATTTTTAACTAAACTTTTAACTGTACTGACTTGCGCTGAATTGTCTTGCGCTGAATTGTCTTTGCGCTGAATTGTCGGCGCTGAATTGTCGGCGCTGAATTGTCCTGCGCTGAATTGTCGGTGCTCCGGTTTATCTTGGTCACCTAGATGGCAACCAAAGTATAGCTTGTATATTTTCTTAATGTCGGTTGTAATACTTCGTCGCTGTGTTTTAGTTGTCAACTGGCCGCATACGAAAGAGAACTTGTCGGGGTCATTCTTACATTGTCGAGGCATGTTGACTGACCTGAGCAAACTATAAATTCAAAAAAAATGTACACCAACTTGACACAACAAGTTCTTGGACTGGACTGATCTTTTGACACACAAAGCACGGCGTTGTTGCCTGAATCACAATGCTGCTAGACGTAAAAGCTCACACCTGAAATACATAAGATGTATAATTAAGCTAATTGAAATAAATAAGATGAATAAACTAAAAAAACACAATAAAATAAACACAATCAAATGTTGAAATATTAGTATTTTGCCTATTTAAAATGGTTAAATCTGTGTAGTTATATATATGCCTTCATCTTGAAAACTATACGTGCTAGAAAGAATCTGAATGCAGTTTTGGAATCAGCGTGAAAAATGCTATCCAGCAACTACAAACTTTACTCTGATGAAAAATCTTTGTTGACCAGTGTTATTAAAACCAATATTAACAATATAAGATACTAGTTACTTAAAAGGCGTTTTATTTACCTTCTTTCAGTTATTAAAACGAATCCAAAATATTAACTCTTAGAACATTGTGTTCAGACGAGTAGGAAATTGAACCAGGGACGCCAAAAGAATCACACCTGTTTACACCGAGGCCTTTTTGAAAGGAATCTGGGTCAACTTGCTCTCTCTCTCAAGGACTCGATCTGTCTCGGCAAATCCTTCGCTCGACTCCTTCAATTTGGTCCCTTGCTACTAATTGGAAAGATATATTATTATTATTATACATTTTTCAAAATTAACACACACACCACACACACACACACACACACAATTATATTAAATAATAAACAGCAAAAGAAATAAACACATTAACTGTGTCTATTTTCTTTTGGCCAACCTTTCTTATGTATCAAAAACAGAAAAAAATATTAAGCCTTTTCATATTATTTCATTTTCATGTCATTTCACTTCATTTCACTAGTCTCATATCATTTCACTCATCTCATTTACTTTCAGCTTTGGAAAAAAAAATTCTGAACAGATGCGTCTTAGGCTAGCCGCAAAATGGCCACCAAGTTTCCTTTTTTCCACTCAAATCGACAAAACCTCGCTTGACTCTAAATGTTAAAAATATTATGCTTATTACTACTCACTGAAATACACACTTCACTCTCGAAGCGAATGTCTTCCTCGTAAATAAAAAATGTTTTATATTTTATCAACTTAGTTATTTTATTTACACTAGTTTGCATCTCTGTTATTGATTTAAAACACTGTCAAAATAATAATTATCAGATATCAACAAAGTTTTTTCAAAACTAATACACATGTACTCTGAAAGTACTAACAATTGAATGTAATTACTTGTTTTCTGTATAAACGTCTGCAAGAAAGAGATGAGATCGTGGGTTCGACTCCCGATTACCAGACGCGTATCTCTCACGATTCCTAGTTAATGTTTTCAATAATGTAATTACTTGTTTTCTGTATAAACGTCTGCAAAAAGAACAGCTTCAGAGTTCATTTACACCATGCGTACACTTATCTCGTGTACACAGTTAGTCGGAAATAAAACGTACCAATGGAACTATAGACTCATTTAAAATACAGAATTCATTCACACCAGGCGTGCACCTATATATATATATATATATATATATATATATATACAGAGAGAGAGAGTTTTGTTCATTCTTTTTTTTTTTTTTTAAATAAATAAAGGAATGGATATATTTACAATTTCTCTATTATAAAATCCTCTGGCTAACGTATTAAGTAAACGCTATTATGACACTTCTAACCAAGCCTCCTACGGCGGCGTAGATAGACTGTACAGAAGTGTTTACCCCGGGAGTAGCATGACCGCAAAATGTGATATGTCCATAAACAATATAGATTTTTCTCTTTAGTAATAATAATAATAACTAACTCTTCGCTGAATTATAACAATGGTTAAGCTTTTCACTCCGCCTTAGACCCACAGTTTAACGTGGAAACCGAATACTCTTTTCTTTTTTAAAAAATATAATTAAAGGAATGGATATATTTATAATTTCTTTATTATAAAATCCTCTCGATTACATTAGTGATTATTGATCCGGGAATAGTGGGGGGAAAACCAAGTATTGTCGCAAATATTGACATGGTAAAGACAGCAAGGGGTAATACGAGCATTAAATCTATTGGAGAAAATATAAAGATGCCATTAGTCGTCCAAAGCATGGACCCGTTATAGCGGTGTTACGATTGGTACACAAACTTATCATAGCTCCACCCAGCTACACTGACAACCAATCATTACGAACATCTGCTCTTGATCTTTTGGGGCGGAGCTTGGCGATTTTGCATATAAAAGGAAATATTTTTCAGGTGGGAGTAACAGTAGCTATTTTCGCGCCAGTGAATAATCATTCCCTCTGCCAGTGAATAAACATTCCCTCCGCCATGGAACACGAACTTTAAACTTTTCCGGATTTGTATGAAGAAGGTGACACTGCAACATTGACTGCAATTAATCTTTTTAATGCGATTGACCGTGATGGATTATTTCCAACGCAAACCGTTGATGATATTTGCAATGACGCTCCTTACAATCCGACGCAAGGGACTACCATAGAAATGTAAGTGTCTATAATTTTTTTTATTTTTATTCACAAACTGTCAGAAAGATGATTTCATATATATGGAGGGATGTAGTATCTCGTCAAATACTTCATTTAGATACTCACCATTATGCTAAAATCGAAATTTTTATGGCAATCTTTTGCATGTTTTTTTTATAAATGTTATTCGGATTACCTCTTAAATGAGCTTCTCTGAGCGAACCAAAGATATCTTCACATAATGGGTCTGTCTTACAATATGTATACTCTGTATATGTTTTTATTAAAAAAGATCAATATGAACATTATTCTTTCTCCTTTAAGGTCCGATGAGGATTTGACACGTGTTATACAATCTTTTGAAGAATCTCGTGTCATGAATACGGAGGATATACTGAACAGTCAGCATAATGAATGTCACATCGAAATAATGTAAGTGTTTTTCGATCTTTTTGGGGGAAGAAGACAATATATTTTCATCAATTTATTAAATGAAAGAAATCAGTACAATAACCATCTTAAACTACAGAATATACAAACTAACGTTACAAATATAACATTATACTATACAACGAGTACGCACAATTGGAAAACGGATTTTTATCTGTCTGCATACCATTTCATCGTTTCGTCGAGTGTGACACGGGTCGAATAAATTTAAAAATTTATAAATTCTTTATCACGTGACATATGCATGAGAAATGAGATGCAGTACATTCCACAAGTATTACTAAAATATCCTTGTATACGAAACGGGTTCCATACAACTTCGGGAATATGTAACTGAGCGAGAAATTTTACAATAACAGGGTCACTCCAGGGTTGAGTACCGAGTGAATCAAAATAGTACAGGCGGTGTCTATTTTTAAAATAGACAGATCCAATGAATCCCTTCATTACCGATGACATCTGTGTTCACAATAAGACTACCGCATTCTCGCGTACTTGGCAAACTCAATGTTTCATTCTTCGCAAACACGCCGATAAATTTGGAACGTGTGACTCGTTCACTATTCATTACTCTCTGAAGTGTATTAGCATCCATTTTAAAAGTCAGTGATAACGCTCCTAAATCTATCTACTTCTATTAGGGCTTGCGATTCGAGATATACTAGTACACTAATAGGCGCGTCTATAGGCTTGGTGAATTCCAACCTCACTGAGATGTTTCCGCTCTGTTGTGGGCTTAAATGCGTATTTACGCTAGCAGATAAGTCAGGTGTAATGTCAAACGGATAAAGGTTAAATTGATCAATGAATTCTTTCTGCGTTACCCCATTACCAAGCTCATCACAATCACCTGCAATATGGGTCAGATTACTATAGGCTCTCGCGCAAAGAGGTAACACAGCGTCTGATGAATAGTCCGTATCCAATGTTCCACCCAAAGCAATGCCATTAACGTATAGAGTTATATTTTTAAGTCCGAAATTCTCGAATTTAAAGGCACTCTTTTTATATTTTCCATTCACCGAAGCATGGTCCTGCATTCCGATTAATATCCTTTTAGGAAGATTTCCCAGGGCGATGTTTTCTATCTGCTTCGACGCCAACCCTGCAGGCACCGTATATAGTTTGATTTGTACTCTGTTAATAGGGTATTTCACTGTAGCGTTTAGTAAATTTTTCTCAATTTCTAGTTGTTTTGGTGAACTTAATTTCACTCGCCGTACGCGGAGGTATGTGTCCATAATGTGAACCACAACGGGCTTTGCTCCCTCTTCTTGATCAGCATCCAGATTTAAGCAGATCTCAGGACTCGTGCGGGTGAGCTTTATTTTCATATCCACCCCGTTGACAAGCAACTTCTCCTGGAAAGTGAAATCTGTGTGCAGACGTCCAAAACACTCGTATATCTTCTTTTTAGAATTTTTAAATTTGTCCTTTATACTACTTTCGTCTTTAGTTTGATAATATCCCTCGGCACTTAAAAAGGTAGCCTTCGCTTCTTTGGAAAAGTTGAGGACATTTTCCAGATAGGCTCGTAGATGATAGTATCCCGTGCCTGACGATATGTTGGTCTGATTTAAATATACGTCACACTGGTTGAATATGGAGTGCAGAAAGTTTGTTTCAGGGTATACAGCATATTTGTCATCGCAGTCCGTTCCATCAGAATGGGCTATACGTAGCTTAGCGTACATGTGCACACAGCTTGGATCAAAAAAGTAAGGGCCTGAGCTGGGTATCACGAATTCTATAGGTGCACTCGGGGAACTAATTGTGTTTAAAGGGTTAATTGTAATAAAATCACTGTGCTCAATAGAAACTTGAGTTGGAGGCATCTCAAAAAGGGACAGCTCCGATTTACAGCATTGTGAACTACATGGGTGGATGAAGCGTGCCATGACGAGTTAGAAATAGTGCCTCCTCTCTCGACAAGTAGTAAACAAACTATGATTCATGAGATCAATGTCCTTAGCTTATATCAGTCAAAAAAGTGGTCAACCATAGGTTTCATTCGCTTACAGCACTTCTTTTTTGATATCCTTTTACGTTTAATACCACGTGCCCCTTCTTCCGGACAGCCCTCTTCTTCTTCCCGCCACCACGCATTTTTCTCTTTGCATCTTTGATGATTTCGTCCCGTGTACGCTTTAAATGTTTTTTTAGAGCTTCTTTAGGTTTAGCCCCAGCCAATATGTCTTCTGCAGTGTTAAGACCTGATTGTAGCGCTTTCCTTCCGAGGTATCTGGCACCCCTCTTCAGCAAAGGAACAGCCGTACGTAGTATGGATGAAAAAATGGACCCAAGTCCACTACCGCGCTGGTATCTCACCCCTCGATAGACGGTGAAAGGCTTTCTATCCATTATAACTCAGTGCGTCGAAAGTGTAGCTTCACTGTTAAGCTCCCGTTACCGAATGGGAAGTTTTCACCCTCAATCGTTCTTATATATATTGAGATATTGGTTATTAAATTAGTTGCGACATTCACATAATGGGGTCTGTCATATGTAATACTCAAACTCCTTCCTCTATGGTTGGGGATGTGGGCAATGCGCAGCAGGCGTGCCTGGGTATCCCCAACAAACTGGTGCTCCACTATATTACTGTAAATATAGCACATGTCTGGGGACTGAGAGCTTTCAGCCAATTTCTCCATCTTCAATTGATACATTAATCTGGACAAGTCATGCTGTGCCTCGTGAAATGTGTCTCTTTGGATGGCTGCGCTATATCGTCCATTGGTTATAATTTTGAACACTCTTCGATCTTTAATACGTCTGTTAGTCTTTGATTTTAGGATTAGTGTATGTGCAGGGTTTCCTTTGTTTACGATTTCGTATACTAAATCATTCGTAAGGTTTGAGTTTCTTAAACTTACGTTTAAGTCTCTCACAACATCCTCGACCGAACCATAATGACCCGGTCCTAGTCTTACTTCTGTACTGTAATACCGTGCAACCTTAGTCCGAGCGATACGTATAGTTTCATCCATAGCTACCCCAGCTTTTTCACACTCGTCAATGTCTCTAAGAATCGTAAAAACGGATTCTTTATATTCAATATTTAAAAAGAGGGTGTCCAGCTGAATTTCGCATATCCCCACCTCATACGAATCACGACCCAATTCAATGGCCCGTGGAGTTCTGTTACAAAGTTGGCTAGTGTGTTGTTAGGGTGTACAGACAGGGACGAGGAGGACGGGAGTGTGACGTAGAAATGGTTAGGAGCCATGTTGCATACTATTTAAGCTTCATTATTGCATCAGCTTTTATATAGGTGTTGAAGCTTTCTGGGTACCCTAGCCATTTCACCAGGTACATTTTTCTCTTTCCTGAACCTTTGCTTCCTAAAATTTTCTCAATTTTAAACACATTTTTTCCTAAATTAAATGCAACTTTCTGCAATTCCTCGCGGTAAAAGCCTCCTGAGATTTTTCCCCATTCAAATCTTCAATGTAATACATCATTATCTCACCTTTAGGTCTCATAGCCCTAACTTTAAAAATCTCACGTGTCCATCCTTGCTCAAAACCCTTTGCGAATTTATTCCCGAACGCGACAGCCTTACATAATCATTGATTTTGAAGCGCGCAGAGTGTGGTGGTGTTGGTGATCCATCTCTTCTCGGGAGCGTACCTCTTTCTAAAACTTCGTTAGGTGTTGTCCCAATCGTGCGATGGTGTGAGCGGTGTAGGATGATGCAATGATTCCAGAATGTCTAGAAATCTGTAGTGTTTTTATGTGTAAAATAGCGGTGCATGCGTTCCTTTATGGTACGTTGAACTCTTTCAGCTAAAGAAGCCTTATGTATAGAATTGGTTGTGTAATAGCTGATATTAAACTCTGTCAACATGTTCTGAAAAGCACGGCCTATAAAATCCTTCCCCATATCCGTAAGAAAATAGCCAGGAACCCTGTTTTCTTTTAACATTAGCGTTTTGGTGGCTTTAGCAACTGTTTCAGGTGATTTATTTTTCAGAGGAACTAGCCACATATATCTAGAGAATACATCTATCATGAATACAATGTAACGGTAACCATCGTTATACACAGAATATCTTTGCATGTCTGTTAAATCTGCTTGCCAAATAGAAACAATCGAGGAAGCCGTTGTCTTGGCTGTTTTAAACCTTTTTCTCACAGGCTTATGTTTCATATAAGCGTCCTGCTCCCGCAAAAATCTTTCAACATCTTTTTTTCCTACTCCGTAAACACTCCTGTACAGTCTATCTACGCCGCTGTAGGAGGCTGGGTTACAAATGTCATAATAGCGTTTACTTAATGCGTTAGCCATTTACGTATTTTAGAGGCACGTGGGTAGGGTTGACCGTTGTTTATCCTCTTCTTTCTCCTCTTCAAAGGTGTTACCGCCGGGGGTGACGGCGTCTTCAATTGTGCCACATGCGTTACATGTTCCAAGTCTTTTAACCTGTTCAGATTTCCTATCAACGTTTTAGGGACATTTATTTTTTGTAGTCTTGCTTTAATATGCTTCCATCCTGATGGTGATGGCCTATCCCACTTTCTCACCAGATCATGGACAATGTCTACGATATTCGACCCCTGTACCTTTGATCCTTCCACAATGATCTCACCTGTATCGGTCCATTGTATGGTTGGGTCCTCATTCAATAGATTATAAAGACTTAAGCCTTTATTCCTCAATGTATGTGGGAGGGTGCTTTTTAATACATGCTCGATATGTTGTGTGGCTGATCCCTTAATTTTTGGTTGGTCAGCTGTATCGTCGGGTACAGATCCTATGTCGCCATGTCCATCGTCCCCCGTGCTGTGTCTAATAACCACAGGAATCTCTGTCGGGTTCTAATAATTTCCGTACTCGTGAAGAAATTTCTGCAGAGCTTCTTGGTATAAGATTCTTTTCTCATCAGGTGTTTTTTCACTGTTTAATAGGGCTAGCAATTCGCTTTCCATTCTTTTAAGTCTGCTTTTACGCGGATCTAGATCCGTGTCTGGATTCCTTTGCAGTGAAGCGTACACCTCGTGTGGAATCACTACCACTTTCTTCATTATATTAACCTAGTCAGGAAAGGACCCAAAACTGAAAATAAGATCTGGAGAAATGACCCCCCTGTTTGTACAATAATTCGTTTTTTCTTCCCCAAAGTTTGACTTTTACGAGCGAGTGCACGTATTATGTTCTTGTAACGGCGTAGGCGAGCCTTCTGAGATGGTTTCATTGATACATTGCAATTTATAACGTTAAAAGAGATTTCACAGATGCATTTTAAAAAGTCGGAGTCGATATTTTTAATAAACATCTGTTGCATTGCCCGGGGCAGTCGATGATAGATTTTTATTAATTCAAGGTATTTCTTTAGTCTCTTTGTCATTCTGGAATATACACCGTTTCAGGCTCGTTTGGAAATATATTCGTTCTTAGAAGCACCCTAAACGTGTTTCGCGGATGAAGGTCTCAAAGCAAATATCCGTAACGCTTGCTTGTAGCTTCTTTATAAACTTCCAAAAACTCCTTAAGCTGATTCGGGAACATTTGATTGGCTAATACCCCAATTTGTGATACATCTCTACGTTGTGCGAATAAGACTAGATATTGTGTATTTAACGACACATCGCGCATGTATCTACTTTTGAAAAAAATTCTGATTGATGAAGAACACGCTTATGTTAAGATGGAGGGAGAATACTGTAAATGTCTCGGCAAACGTTTTATCCATCTCCAACATGAGATCGTCAATTACAATGACTGTATGTTCATTTCCCTTTAACGAATTAACGTCATATACACCTTTGTGGAACAAAATATCATCTTGGTACTCGTTGAACACTGACTGATACGACGAATAGCACCATATAACTTTATGCACAAATTTTGAGAACATCTCTCCCTTTTCTTTAATGATTTTAAGCATAAACACAGTTTTACCACATCCTGTAGGTCCAGATATAATACATGTGGATGGGCTCGTGAATCTGAATTTTTCTACAGAGTCCATTTCTAACACGTCACACTCCTAAGTGGATCATTTACAAAATATTACAAATTTTCAGTGCTGTTCCTTATATTTTGTTTTCTTCTCCCACAGAACCGTGAATGACGATGAGGTACAGCACCCTATCATCGACATTACGGATGACCCCGACGACAGTGTAGTTGTGATCACAGAATCCTCCCCTGCAGAAGAACCCTCACCAGCGATACCGGTAGCACGTTCAAAGCGGAGGTACGATGAAGAGAACCCCACGTCAGGTATAAAGCGACCGAAATACGCGTTTGTTGTTAGCCAACCACCACCAGTAATAGTGCCCCAACCCTCAACCTCTTACGCAGCAAGCCCCCCAGCAGCACCTTCCGCCAATATATCCCCTTATTCATCCGCCACAGTTGCCCCCCGTTCTGTTGAGTCTACAATAATAGACTCCAGGCCCTCAACGTCTTACGCAGCCAATCCCACATCATCCAATATAAACTTGTTCATCCTCCACAGCGGTGACTCGTTCTGTTGAGGATGATATAGCGTTTGAGTTGGTGCGCTCCGCATCCCCCACCCCAGCCTTGACTAGAAATCGGTATAGAGTCAGGGTCGACCCTAGAGCCATGTATAGCAATGGAATTGAGCGCGGGCTACGCCGGGTTGTCCAGTGTATTGTAGAGTTTGCTCTTCAGAACCGCGACGAGCGTGAAGTCAGGACGAGTCTGTCCTTCGGATTCGGGTCAGATGACGGTGATGTAGATGATTATTGGGTAGTGGTGCCATTTAGACGTTTGGCGACTGAAGATGTAGAGTATATATTAGGACGTATAATGCAGGCCTCTCAAAGTAGTGTAGACTTCAATATGGACAACTTCACGGTAGATATTGATCGTGTATTCCGTGTTGCGGGTCATAGTGCCATACCGTATACTCTTAACCTCAATTCTCAAGCTATTTATAGACGGCATATAAACGTCGATCGTGGTTGCGGCTTTATAGCAGTAATCTTGGCTCGCATGTTTACTGTACAAAATACACGGACTCAAAAAATTTGGCTGCCTACGGTCGTGGAACGTGCCTGTAAACTAGCTGTAGACTGTGAACTTGAATTTGACTGTAATATGGGCCCTGAAGAGCTGAGAATGGTAGAACAGGAAATGAATGTTCGTATAGTTGTGTTTGGACTGGATGATCATCGTAGGATTGTGTATGTTTTT
This sequence comes from Bathynomus jamesi, assembly GCA_023014485.1. Classification (NCBI taxonomy): domain Eukaryota; kingdom Metazoa; phylum Arthropoda; class Malacostraca; order Isopoda; family Cirolanidae; genus Bathynomus; species Bathynomus jamesi. The sequence goes on from JAJOZX010003047.1 coordinate 313,595, forward strand.
AAAAGCTGTGTGAGAGATCGAACAAGGCCCCTACTTATCTTAGGTCTGTCAGGAGCAACGTATCTCCCCATCCGTAATATAAGGTGCCTTTACGCGAGTTACGATAAAAGTCGAAAATATGGACGGCATCATGATTTCTGTAAGGGGTGCCTCGAGTTTGCGGATGATATAGTGAAACATTGTAAAGGATGTCACATGGTATGTGAATAGTGTAAAAGCTCCAAATGTGAAAGCCGTGTAGTTGAAGCTGAGCAGAGGGAATGTAATGTGTGTAGACGCACATTTTTCAATAATAGCTGTTTTTATCTCCATAAATCAATTGGCACATTGTGTGAATGTGGTATGTTTCACACAATGGATAATTGGGGAAAATTTAAGCACAAATGTGACGAAATTCACTGTCCTACATGCCAGGAGGAATATAAGGCGGATGGAGTAAAACATGTATGTTATATGAAAGACGCCAAGCCTAAAAACAAACCCTGTATAACTGTATACTACGATATAGAAACATATACGAATGCTGAAACCAAAGAGGTAATTCCACATTTACTTGTGAGCCAGACTATCTGCGATGAATGTATGGAGATCGAATGTGACGAGTGCCCCAAATGCGGTAAACGGACAAACGTTTTTAAAACGAATGTCCACGATAGTCCTGTGAAACTATTTGTGTCCTATATTGTCAAGTTAGCCGACAAGTTCAAGAAAATGACTGTGTATATTCTCGCCCATAACGGTGCAAAGTTTGACACGCAGTTCCTTTATAAGGAGTTGCTTGAGCACGAATCCTCTGAGATATTTACAGGTGATCCATTGAAAAGAGGCAACAAATTAATACAGATGCAAATAAGAGGTAATGTACAATTTAAAGACACTTTATTATTCACACCTTGTAAATTAGCAAAGCTACCCAAGGTGATGGGCGTAGCAGCTGAAGTTTCAAAAGGATATTTCCCTTACACTTTCCTCACTAGCGAGACTTTAAACTACGTAGGCCCACCACCACCCAAACATTATTTTAACTATGATTGTATGAGTGTAGATGAACGTGAAGACTTTGATCGATACTACAACAGTTTTAATGAACGTAATCCTTATAATATAGCTGATGAATGTGAGCGTTATTGCGTGAATGATGTGCGAGTGCTTAGAGTATGTTTCCAGGCCTTTAGAAGGATGTACATAGGCCGTTTCAAATGCGATCCGCTGCAAGTCGCAACCACCATCGCGTCATTATGTTTTACGGTGTTCAAGAATAACTTCATGCCTAAAGCCACCTGGCAGTTACGGCCACAAGGCTATTTACTGGCTCATACACCTACAGGCAGCAGACAGGTGTATACATAAAGCACGCCCGCAACACTGGTGAAGTACCCATTAAGATTAACGGTCGTGTTTTTTGGGTTGATGGGTTAAGTGAAAACCGTGTCACTGGTGTGAAGACTGTGTATTCCTTTAACGGATGCTGGTGGCATGGATGCCCCCGTCCTGAGTGCGGAATCGCCGGAGATATCCACGGTAGATCTCCTGCCGACTGTCTTGCATGGACCCGCACCCGCGATCAACTTATAGGATCCCAGTTCACTCACAAAGTCTTGTGGGAGCATGAATATGATGCACGGATGGAGACAGACGAGGTGTACCGTGAGGAAATAAACACGATCAAGCGTTCAATGGTGCTGGATCCTCTCAAATGTGGTGATAGCTTGTTTGGAGGACGTACAAATCCATTCAGGCTATACTTTCCACCTACGGAGGGTGTGAAGCTCCATTACTACGATTTCTGTTCTTTATACCCATACGTGATGAAGAACAATCCGTACCCCGTGGCGCTCCTGAGAAACTGGTGGGACCTACCTGCCCTCCATCAATGAATTTTCAAGAAATTTGAATGATCGTTACTTTGGGCTCTCTTTCGTAGACGTACTCCCCACGCAATTTATGGATGCCAATCTTACCCGTCGTTATCGACCACAAGCTCATGTTTCCCCTGTGCGTGAAGTGCGCGGAAGAGAATAACGGTAATTGTAACCATATACCCCACCAGCGTAAGATCAGAGGCGTATATACAAGTCCAGAGCTGGCCCTAGCCGTACGCCATGGGTATAGAATACTGAAGATACATGAGGTGTGGAGGTTTCAGAAGCTACCCAACCTTTTCACACCATATATAAACGCATTTTTGAAGGATAAGGTTGAGGCATCAGGGTATCCGCGAGGAGTTGACACCGAAGATGAAAAGTCTGCCTATATTCAACGTTACCGCGACCGCGAAGGTATACAACTTGATCGTGCCCAAATTGCAAAGAATCCTGGCAAGCGCTTTAGTGCAAAGTTGTGTCTAAACAGTCTATGGGGAAAATTTGCACAGAATACCGGCAAAGGGAACATTCATTTGGCACAAAGTTATAGTGAAGTCTGGGATTATGCCAATGCTCCCGATAAAGAGGTCATGGAGATCGTGAATGTAGGTAATACTTACATAATAAAGTACAACAACACTGAATTGGCCACAGATACCTCAAGGGTTACAAACATACCTGTGGCCAGCTTCACAACAGCCTACGCCCGCATAAAACTTTGGGGTCTATTGCATTCTCTTGGGCGGAGAGTATTGTATGCCGATACAGATAGCGTGATATTCACAGAGAGGAGGGTGAATACATGCCTGCTATTGGGGAGTTCCTCGGCGAGCTCACTGATGAGATCAAGGATGAGTATGGGGACAACGCATACGCCGACTCTTTTGTCTCAACAGGACCTAAAACTTATGGGGTACGGGTGAGGGTGGGAGGATATGAAATATATCGTGAAGGCAAAGGGTATTACGCTCAACCATGCGAATCGGCGGTTGTTAACTTTGAATCGTTGAAGGATCTAGTGTGTTTGGACGATGAGAGCGATCGGCCTCCCCAACTAACTGTAGGCACCCACAATTTTCGGGCGCAGAAGCTGGGGGGCGTGAAGGAACTTAGGGGAACGAAGGTGTGCCGTAACACCTATAGGAAACGTTACCAGTTACCTGGTACCTATGATACCGTACCCTTTGGATACCATAACCTTTGATGCGTCTATTGTTAACTTACTTATCACACGTATTTGTAAATATATATGTCTTGTATATAATCTTTGATGTATCTATTGTTAACTTATTTATTACACGTATTTGTAAATATATATAACTTGAATATCTCGTTTATTAAATAAATCATGTTTCAATTAGCGTTTCACTTTCTCCTTTGTGTGTGTGTGTGTGTGTGTGCACAGGTGAAAGTTCTAAGCTCCGCCCACTGTAAGACCAGCAACGTGAGTCATGCTACTATCTGGGATTCCCTGCGTGGTCAGTTGACTGCAGTAAGCCCTTGAGCTCAGACGTGTATTCGCCGCGTAGAAGAAAATGGCTACCTTTAATATTGCTTGTTCAACGTTTATGAAATGGTATTCAGCAAAGTGTCAAGATGTGGTGGATACCGAAAAACTTCCTATTCCCCCCTCCTTTGCCTCTTTTAAAACCACATTGGATCGTGCGAAGGAGCAAGATGTACAAATACTCTGTGGTTATTCTGGTGAGACCGTTGTAGGCTTTCGTTGCACAGACGATGTATTGAAGTATGCTGTAGACCTAAACTTTATAAAGTCTCACATATACCGTGAAGTAAAAGAAACAACGCGTGCAGAAGAGAAGCAGCAGATATGGATAATGAGTCTTGCGGATGAGTGGTGTGACAAGCGGTATTATGTCATGTTACACCATGTCGATTACTCATACCCTACGACTGAAAATGTGAATCTCGTCATGATGGAGAATCTTAAGTATTTTTATTACTATATTAATATATATCATGATGAGGTTCGTAGTGAGGTTGTGGCTAGTGCCCTGCGTGAGTTTTTAGCAGACTTTAGAGACGAGTATCGTTTGCTAGGCAAAAAGGAAAAATATGAGCATATGTTCCTCTCAAATAGTGCGCCGGAGTGTGAAGATGTTTAGGAGAGATAAAACATTATAAAATGTGCCTAGTTCGTGAAAATTTACCTGAGGGAAACTGTCTGGTGCGTATTCTGGTAGTGATAAAACGTTAAAACCGAAATTAATTCTTGTACCGGAAAAAAACACCTACCCAATATAATGGGGTACAACAATTCGATCAGCGCCGCACACGTTTCATTAGATTATGGTGCGACTCGCACCTCACGGATCATACGAGTTCGAACAAACCCATTCACGTATCATCAGGGTGAGTCAACCGCCCATCGAACCGTTCCTGCCTACCTGCGTGCCTCACGCGGCTCATAGTTATCTCAGAGCTTGAACCGAGTGGACGTGCGCTCCTCGAATACGATGGAACTTCCTTTGAGCAGCATTCTCAACGCCTCGTACGATGTGTCCGTGACGAAATCGTTGCGCGTGTTCAGGCGTAAATCCGGTGCCGTTAGCTATGTACTGGAAACGGAATGTAGACAAACAAACAAACGGAATGTTGTTTATTTAAGTGTCGAGGAGATGAATAGAATCTTCGTGATAGTTGAGAAGTGGAGTGAAGATCGTTATAAAATACCTGCTAACGTAGGTACAAGAAGAGAGCAGATTAGTGACGCCCCCTCATACGCCGTTGTATGTACGTTGTGTATAAATAACGATCGGCCATGCATTGATATACGGCTGATGTGGAAGAATGCTTCTGATAATAACGCTCTTGTTCCTACGCGAAACCGTTTCATCCTCGACAGAATGTTTGAAATCGTCGGATTCCGCAAGCTGAAACCTATATTAGACGCGCGTGTTACGGATATGCTTTATTTTGATACAGTACTTGAATACGCATACACCGCTCTGCTCGATGGGTTTACCGAGTGTAGGGCTGAACAAGGTGAGAATGGTCTAGAGCTGGACGTTTATTTAAAAAGTTTAGACTCTTTGAAATATCATGAACTTTGGTACAAAGCAATTGATCGGTACAAGGCTGAGCTCACCTACACCGTTCACCCTGAAGAACTATTTCTTTATATAACGAGCAGTTGTCGTAACGACTTAGAAGATTATTTCAATTGCCGCTATGTTGAGTGAAGATGAGTTCACAATTGAAAAGCTCGCGTCGGTAGAAATAAACCCTCGATTGGAAAGGCGTGTTTATAAACTTGTGTTTAATAATGTAGCTAACGATGAACTCTTTGTGCGTGCTTTTGATTGTATTCTAGACGTATTTAAAGATAACTTACCAACCGGTTGTAAAGTGGGAACAAAAATAGTACTGAACGATATGAAGGCCCTTCATATCGAGTACAGGTTTCCCTATACTTTAAGCGGTGAAATATTATTAAACCGCGTATACTGCGTAATGCAGAGCAATAATGATGTAATTGTAGACTCGATTAAGTGCGAGTTTAGTATTTTGAAAAAAAGTGAAATGTATTTATATATTTAACATATTTGTGTGTGTGTGTGTGTATATATATATTTCTGCTATATTGATGACTATACGATTTCTTATGTTGCGCGGTAGAAGATAAAGTGTATGTATTTGTTTGTTTAGTTGTGTGTATATATTTCTACTATGTTGATGGTTATATTATTTCTTATTTTTTATTTTTGATCATTCCAATGTATATTTATTTTCTATATATCTCCATAATATAATTGTGTGTGGGTTTGTATATATATATTTCTCCTGTACTGTTATATTGACATATATTTTTTTATTATATGCATATTCCTCGTTCATATTTCTTAAACTATTATTATTTTTAATTGATCATTCAAATGTATATTTATTTGCTATATATTTACAATAAACAGAATGATGTAATGTTGTTTTATTTAATTCCTTTGGTTGTAAACAATTATATCAAATGGTTGGTTACGCCTTCTAAACCTACTAGCGGAATTCTAAGCCAACTTTTAAGAATTAATTAAATAAATGGTACAATCTGGCAACTTAATAATGTATACCTGAACAATTAACATGGTATCTGGCAACTCTCCCTAATAATGTATACCTGAACAATTAAAATAAAAAGTGGTATCTGACAACTCAACCTGAACAAGCCATTTACGCCTTCTAAGCCAACTGGCTGATTAGGAGTCTATAAGACAACGGCGGGTCGGCTGAAGCGTTATTATGCACTTGGCAGGAGCCAGGTGAACACCTCTCCTCCTTTCTCTCCTCCTGTCTTTCTCTTGGGGGATAACGCCGCCTCCAAGTTTCATGACCCCTTGTTGCACCTGCAGCATCCCCCCACCCCCTTTGCAACATTGAGTTGTTGCATACCCCACCCCCTTTGCAACCCCCCATTTGCAACCCCCACACCCCCTTTGCAACAGTCGATCATTATCTCTTGCACCATTGCAACATTCCTGCATTCTCCCTTTTTGCGGCTATACTACTAATACCATATCACTTGAAGCTAAATTGCTATACTCGATGGTTAAAACAGAGCTTTCAGCGCTTCAGTTGATGAATGTTGATAAAGTTCCTCATTTCTACCATATCTCAAGAAGTGAAATTTCGCGATGTTAAATGTCATAATTGTTGTCTTCTGACCAATTGTACAGTATATTTCGCTTGTGACCCTCTGCAACGCCACCTCATTTGCATCACTGATTTTTCCGCCGATCTTTGTTTCGTCTGCATACGATGGTGCTATACTGTTGCTGTTTACTCCGCTGCGTATGTCTCTTGCATGATAATCAACAGGAGTGGGGCCAGTACTGCTTGGGTACTTAACTGCGTACTTCTGATTCTGATGATGATATATCTTGAATTTTGGCAACACGTATGCGCTCTCTGAGGAAGTTGTAGATCCAATTTACCACTTTGCCTATCATTCCTCATATGTTTCATTTTATATGCTATTATGCCGTGATCACATTTGTCGAAAACTTTAGTGAAATTCATGTATATCACATCGTAATATATATATATATATATATATATATATATATATATATGACCAAATAATTGAACCCCCAATTACTGTCGGTTCAATTATTTGGTCAATGTGTATATTTTTGGGCTCACACACAAACACACGCATACACAACAAAAGCAGCTTGAAGATTTATCTCATCTCATAAACGACTATAATTAATCAAACACACTGTACAGAATCGGAAGTTACTTATAATCATGTTTGCTTCAGCAGAGAGGTTTCCATATCGTTTTCTTATATCTGAGTCATCACTCAAGGAGTTGTTGGTGATTTGACCCAAATACTTAGCACTAGAAAGCAAGCATGACCTATTACAATAAAAGTACTCTTGTTTTTCGTGAAATTATGTTTTTTATTGTACGCAAGTAAATTTTTATTATTGTTTAGTAAAATATATTGTCTAATTCAACCTATAAATGTAACTTTCATTATGGGGTCACCTATACCCGACACCAATCACTGTATGTGCAAACCCAAACTAACCTTCTAAAATTAATTTATTGTACTTCTTGTACTTCTCATTTTTAAGCTAATATCAATCGACTGATTAGAGCTTTTGGGCTTTTGTGACATTAAAAGGATAATGGTTCTGCGGACATAATTCGCAGATTTTTAGAAGACAATACAAGCCTTTTACAGGAGGACTTATTAATATCATATTATTGGCGTAGACTAAGTTATTTATCTTCGTGTTATCTATACAACACCCAACTTTTTCCCTTAATTGAAGCAATTAAACCATAAATATACACCTTAAATAGCAATTTTCTACACATATATATAATATATATATATATATATAGTTAGTTAGTTAGTGAGTTAGCGTAATTACAGTAATATTGATCCCCATAATTTTTTTCATGATTTACAGATAAAGGTATATTTTAAAGATAAATAAATCGGTTATCACAGTGGGGCTCTGTTTGAGAAATAGGCGTCCTCCTGAGTACTAGTCATAAGTTTTTCAAATATTTCCTCTACCAGTAGTGATGTTACAGGTTGAATGTCCTGTACTTAACCCCGATAGTCTATTGTCTCCAACAACCTACTGGAAGCAATTTAAGCAACAGATAACCCATTTCCGTATTTAAAACTTGCCTGATTGTCTGATTATTCAATTTATTTGATCTCTCATCTCTGACAATTTCTTCTCATCTTATTCTTTCATTACAATTCCTAGTTAAACTATTTTGACTTAAACATGGACAGTGGGTGCTGTTACTAAGGCCACCAACACTTTTAACAATATTACACAACCAGGCAAGGAAGATTTAGAGTATGTAATTTTTAAATTGGGTAAATTTAAGAGGGGTATAATATCCATTGATGAGAATATTTCGAAGTTAGTTGAACCTGAAATGGCTGATGAACAACTTACAAACCTTTACTATGATAAGGATCATCAGATAATCTCAATTGCGCACCACAGAAGGAGACTACAATCTCGTTTGAACGACGTAACACCAAATAAACCTATTTCTGATTTTAATCAAAGTAGAGCTAACTTTCAACAAAATTTAAGTGGCAGGCCAAATCCCGAGTCACAAGAATTTAGGGCTAAGTTACCCATTTTGCTAGTAGCAACATTTGATGGGGATAGGGCACTAGGGCGGGTCGTACGCAGGTGACAACATGAATCTGAAGGAAATCCTACCATCAGGGGTGTCTAAATTATGTGTTTTTACATGGAGAATTCAAATATGAGCTTCTTTTTTTGATAGGATAACTCTAACCTACATCATTTTGTATTTCTAAATTGCCAATTTTACCCTTTTGAACCCCTTTATAATATATTAAAAGATATAAGGTAAATCATTTATATTGACAAGGCCAAATCAACTTTACATATATTTATTAATAGGTGAACTGCATGTATATCACTGGATATAATTACAAAGATCATTCTCCTGACATCTTGAACTTTTGCCAGGTTGCACAAATCCTGCTTTGACTCAGACTTGGACATCAGCTTCCTGCTGGTCTCCTGAGCCCTGATCCCTCCATCCCTCTTTTCCTGTGAGAAGTACTTAGCAGAAGCCTCAGTCACCATTTTAACAACCCTCTCAATGCTTTGTGTGTGGCAAGGCCAGTTGCGCACCTCCATGGGGGTGTTGATGAAGTTTTTCACCTCTGAGGTGCTTAGAGAGCAGGTGAGAGGTGGCTCTGACACACCTTCTGACCAGCTGATCAAGTCACCGATGCTGGAAGCATCACAATTGATGTCAGGTGTCCTTCTGCTCCTAACAGAGGAGTCCACCAGCTGAGTGTCCGGGTCCCCCTCCCCTGATGGCCAGGATTCTCTCCACCCCTTCTGATCCTCAGAGCAGAGTAGTGTTTGGAGGATGACTTCACTGTGGGCATACCAAGCAGATCTTCTCACAGTTGGCATCACAATATCCAGCACCTCCTTTCTCTGGGACATGAGGCAGTCCAGCTGAAAGAAGATGTGCCTAGGCCCTTCGATCCAGGAGTGCTTGACCTTCACGTTGAACCAACATGGGTAATACACTCCAATGATGAATTCCACAATGAATTGCAGAATCTTCAGGTTCTTTCCTTTAAGTCCGTGCTTTGACACCCAGAGCCTGAGAAGTCTGTTCGCTGTGGTGAGCCAGCGGCTGTGGTTTACTGGTCCTATCTCTAACAGAGCCAGCCCTGCAGGAAGTACTCCATCCCTGACTGCACAGACAATTTTATAGCCATAGTATTGATCAGTTGAGAGATCTTGAATGACCTTGTCAGGAAGCTTGATCAGTGGAGGGCCAACAGAGATTCGGGTGAAGTTTGGATTGATATCAAAGTCTGTAGCAGAATCAAGGAGCTTTCCTATTGGCCCGGATAATTTTTTGTCTGACAGAGTAGGGCCATCAAGGTCAACAATGAGATGGCGCAGGGGAAGTTCAACAATGTGCAGGTTGCACACCAACCAGACCAGCTTTCTCCCCAGGTGCAGCTCCAGCTTCCGCATTACTCCAGCTTTCACACCAGTGTTGACATTTGTTGAGTCTCCTCCAATGGCCAACAAGGTCTTATCATAACCCCTCTCTTTCAGCCAGGCAAACAGGACCTTAGCAATCTTCTCCGCATGTGACTCCTCTTTAGTTGCTTTCTCTGGGGTAAAGTGGAACAGATAGTAGCTGCCAGGCTCACTAACAACACTATAGTGTTCTTCCTTGATCTTTGCGGGAAAAGATTGGTCACTGCCCTCAGCTTCCATCATCACATTGGTCAGGTCAATCCGCCCATCAAAGAGGATGCAAGAGATCCCCCCCTCCTCCCTGCACTTCTTATCGAACTGTTCCCCCAGCTCTCTCATCAACTTCTGTGCTCTCTTGACCTTGCTCTTATCAATCACTTTACTTGTATTGTCTTCTGTGATGATTCCTGCGTCAATCAGAGCTGCTGTTGCTATCGCTGCAGTTGGCCTCAGCCCTATGCCATACCTTACACTAGCAAGGGCAATGTTTTGAATCTCATCATAGTTTTTCTGTACCTTTGCCGAAGCTGCTTGCTCAGGGTCAGTTTGAGGGAAGAGCTCAACTTCAGGAACAAACTCATCTTCATCACCACTTCTCTCCAATTCGAGATCCTCATCACCATCTGCCAAAAATCTTTTAGCATCCTTCCTGGCTGCCTTCTCTGCTACTGCAGCACTTTCCTCCTTGCTCCTTCTCCTTTTCTCTGCCTTCCTTTCCATCCACTGCCTTTTCAATGTCCTCACCTGTCTCTTGTGCTCTGGTAGATCAGGACCCCCTATTTGGTGGGGTCCCTTACTTCCAACCTTCTTTTTCTGTCCCTTGATGCAGGCAAGATCTTTCACAGGAATCTTTTTCTCTCTGCTGCAGGAACAGTTAATGTGGGCTTGGATAACACAGCCCTCACAGCCTCCCCCCTCACAACTGGTAATCTGACACTTGCAAGTCAAAATATCAAAGAACTTGTCTAACTTGACAATGAACCTCTCTTTGGCATCAAGTTTGCCCTTCCCAAGAGAAAACTTCACTGCCTGATTCCAGACCTCCTTGAGCTTGGACATGATGGTCACTTTTTCATTGATAACAGGTGGCTTGAAAAGAGCATTAGCTTTGCTCCACTGACAAATCAGACCAGGGTAGATATCACTCACCAGCTTGTCCACTGGGTAGTTCCTCCTGTCATCTTCACTTTGCTTCCTCAAGTAGATGCCATACCTCAGGATATCCCTCACAGTTGGCAGTTCAGACACCAACAGCTCCCGGCCAGTGCCAACAAGATTACTCAGATGAGAACTTGATTTCGTCCTTGTTCTGACTTGAGCCATTTTCTTAATGAGTTCACACTGAAACAAAAACAATAATACAACAGTTAAGTATCCACTACAGACAGGTATTAACTCTTTTCAGCGCAAAATTCTTGGTTAAAAAAAAGAGCTGAAATGGGCAAGAACAAATTTATCTGCAAATGCTAAACACATTATGCTTTTTTGGTTTCAAAATGTTATAAAATGCTAATTTATCTGTTGTCTGTAATGCAAATAATTTGTTCATGTACTCTAAAAAAACTAAAGAAACACATCCTAAAAATATTTTTAAGAACATTGAAATAGGCCTCATACTGCTCAGTTGTACTAAAAATGAACCACCTAATTTTAGCTCAAATCAAAGTTGTTAATTAAATTTTGCTCAATGTATCACTATAATATGCGTAGAAATAGCTTTTTCTAAAATATAACAGAATAATACTCACATGTGAACAGTAACAAAAAAAATATCAGTAGATAATCACTAAATCTATCCCCTCACTGCAAGCCGAGGTGGTAAAATAGCTTCATAAATCATGAGTCACTTCAAATATTTCACAAAACGTTTTAGAATGTTCTGAAACGTTACATTCTAGCCTCTGAGAAAGGTGGCTTAGAAAATGGCCTTATGCGCGCCAGAAAACCGTCAAAATATTTCATATACCAAACTGTATGATAATTACAATTAAGTGGAATGGCACACCTTTTTATTTGAGTATTTAAATATTATTATTATTATATGAATTACATTATATGTGTTTATATGAATTAGTTAGAACAATGCTCTATGAGAGATAACGTGACCAGCCATGATAGAAAACGTGAGAAGACATTCTGGGGTAACTACAATAGTAAAATAATCAACAATTTAATAATAATCAACTGCAAAATGATGTAGGTTAGGGTTATCAGAATTAAATATTTTCGTCAGAATTGTGTTCTATACACCAAAATATGTCATTTGAACACCCCTCTCCATTGATTTAAAAAAAATGCATAGTATGACCCGCCCTAAATTAGGGTATAATCCCCATTTTTCATTGAAAAAATTTGAGAATTCAATAGGTAGTAAATCTTGTATTCCTCTTCTTGATAAGTTTAGCTTTTAATAGGTTCTCTTAAAGGTCCAGCCTATAACATGATAGGCTACTTACCAGCTGTGGGTGGTTCATATGAAGTAGCTACTGATCTCTTGAAACATAATTACATTAATAAAGATGAGATTATATTTGAATTATCTCAACAAATTATTGATTTTACACCCGTAAAAGGTAACCATAGTGGTATGGAAAGATTTTATTCAAAATTAGAAGCTATTATGGGACAACTGGTTAGCAATGAGATAGATGTTAAAGCTTCATCTTGGCTCATACAAGGCGCAGTTCTTAGGTGTCTCCCTTTGAGTTGAGGATTAAAGAGGTTATAGTTTAAAAGACCGGAGAAAATTATCCTAATCTTGAAGACATCAGAAAACACTTTCCAACTACCCTAACTAATTTCAAATTGGGAAATTGTTCAAATTGTTCAACACAAAATAAGACCCAGAATATGGGTAAACCAAAGACTGTCTCTAGAGAACAACTAGCTGCAGCCAAACAGACAAAACTTGATACTGAAGACTCAAATATGTCCAACTATACCACACGAACACCTACATTACAGAACTTTAATGTAACTGCCACCTCAACTTACACGCCACATTGTAAATTTTGTGCAGGTGTTGAACACAGTAGTACTGGGTGTGGCAAATATTCAGACTTTAACTCAAGATCTAAAAGATGTTAACAGTTGAACCTATGTAAAAAGCGTACTGGCCCGGGACATTATAAGAAAGACTAAATCTAGGTTAAAATCCACTTGTAAGTTTTGTAAAAGTTCAAGACACGTCACATCAATGTGTGATTCACTGAAGTGTCCAAACAACAATACTCAAACTCAAAAGATACCTCCTCCAAACAAGGATAATCAAGAAAATGCCACTTTCATGGAGCATTCTGTTTGTTCAAACAACGAAGCAAAAAACACTGAGGTTCTTTTACTAACTATTACTTTGGACTTAGTGAGTGGTGAGGATAGCACCACTCCAGCGAGCTGTCTTATAGACTCTTGTTCTCAACAAACATTTGTCTCATAAAATTTAGTCAATAAAATGGGTTTGACAACAAACCTAAATGAACAAGAACTCAATATCACAGCCTTTGTTAAGGATGACTGAAACAAAAATAGCTATAAGACAAGTTACCTGGGATTACATGTAGGAAATGAACTAGGAAAAAATTAAAACGGTTATTGTTCCAGAAGCAGGACAAAACAAAATAGTTGTACCCAAACTAGAACAAACTATTAATCATTTGAGAATACAGTACAATATAGCTGATAGACATATCACAACAACACAGTAGCTAACATTGAAATGTTAATGGGGCAGATTATATTCACCTTATTCATAGGGACATAGTGAAAATCGGTAATGGTATAGCTTATCAGACACCATCAGGGTGACCTATCCAGATACAACCTAGACCTAAACCAGAATAGTTCATGACTAACAAATACTCAGTCCTACATAATACCTCAACTCAGTCCTACATAATACCTGTAAGAACAGCAACACTTTGAATAATATTATAACAGCTGAGAACATTAATTCATCACTATCAAATGAAACTCTAGATGAGACAATTCAAACTTTATGGTGGCTAGAATCTCTGGGTATACATGACACAAATCAAACTTCAGAAGATCAGTTAATGGTAGAAAGATTTGAAGATACCATTCAGTGCAAAGACAATACTTATTTTGTTGAGTTACCTTGGAAAATAAATTGTCCAACTTTAAGAGATAATCTCAAAGTAGCTAAAGGACATTTATATAAAGTAATGAAAAAGCTCAAACAGGATAATAGAATTCAAATGTACAGCGCTGTCTTCAAGGAACAGCTACAGAAAGGCTTCATTGAAGAAGTGACATCTAACCCTTTTTAAAAGATGGTGTCATTATTTAACCCACTGGGGGGTTTATCGACAAGATGCCCCAACAACAAAACTCAGAGTAGTTTATAACTGTAGCTTCAAAGACAGTGATAAACACAGTTCGAGTGATTGCTTGAGTGAGGGTCCTAATCTCATTTCTGATCTTGTGAAGATCTTACTCAGGTTCAGGTTAGATACATTTGCCTTACAAAGTAACAATTCAAAGGATCAACTTAGGTTCTTATGGTTCAGGGATCCATTTGATTTGAATAAAGGGCTGATAACTTATAGATTCAATGTTGTGATGTTGTTGTTGTTGTTGGTTAGCCGATCAGGCCACCCTGATCGAGCAAGCCGGTGGCACGCAGGTAACCGATCGCCCTCCCCGGAGTGGACCAGAAGTTCAGCGCACTAGTGATGTGTTGTGTTCTATGTTGTGCTAGAGCGGTACAGTCTGTCATAATGTGTTCAATTGTTTGTGGTGTGTCCTGGCACAGATGGCAGGTGACGTCTGTGGAGTTGTCTAGTCTGTATTTATATGTCTGTAAGTTGGGGTGATGTCCACATCGGAATCGTGCTAAATTAACTCGATCCGATCTGCTCAGTCTTGTCTCTGATATGTCAATGGGTGGCGGCTTCGCACCTAGGACCGCATTCGGACCAAGTTGTGTCAGTGCTTTGTGGGTTAGGTGTGTGTGTATGTGTTTTCTGTACTGCGTGATGTCTGTGGGGCATGGTATGGAATGGAGTATTTGGTTATAATGTTTCTCTGGTGTTAACTTAATGGTGCGAGGTGTTGGTGCATAATTGTACATGTAGTGGCAAGGGTGTTGTGGGTTAGTTGTCGCTGCTGCCATGAATTGTATTCCCCTCATGTCTAAATGTTCCCTAACTTTTAGTATTTTTGTTTCTGTGTGCAGGGTGTTCTATTGGTGTTGTGTTGTTTGGAGCCAATTGCTCACCTAGCTTATTAGCATTGACAATTAGACATCATTTGAACCAGTTTAATAACTATTTAACACTAAACTTCCTTAAAGAACATTTTTACATAGATAATCTAATAGGCTCAACATCAACAAAATCTGATTTATCTGAGGTCTATGAAAATTCTCAAAACATAATGCAATAAGGTAACTTTGAACTTAGAGAGTGGATTTCAAATGATGAGGATTTAAACAAAAAGATTTTAAAAGATAATAATGGTCTTACTGAACCATCAGACAGGGTTAAAACTTTAGGGATGAACTGGTATTTGAATGCAGCTTCTAACAATCATGATTCAATCTGCACTAAAAGTTTTAAACTTGATGAGGAAGCTAATACTAAAAGATAGATATTATCAGAGGCTTCCAAAATTTTTTATCCCATGGGTTTATTTCTGCCTTCAACAATAAGATCAAAGATTCTCCTCCAAGAACTTTGAAAGACAAATGTTGGGTGGGACGAGCTAATAACAACTGAAGATAAAAAATCTTGGAAAAAGTTAACTACTCATTTAAGAAAAGTGCAGAACATTAAAATACTAAGGTGCTGTGGGTTTAGGGATAAACCTCAGAGACTTCATGTATTTGTTCATGCAAGCACACAGGCTTATGGGTGTTGTGCGTACCTTGTAAGTCATACAAAAGGTCATCTAATTTATGCAAAGGGAAAGTTGCACCTCTCAAACCTACCCGAACCATAATTCAATTGGAGCTATTGGCTGCTGCGTTAGCTATTAAGATAATTTCATTTCTTAAGGATGCTTACCATGATGTAAACATAACTGATATCCACAGCTGGCTCTACAGTCAGATTTGTCATGCCTGGGTGCAGAATGTTAGCATTATTAATAGTAAGATTCATTATACAGGGTGTACATAAAGTCAGGATCTATTTTTGTGAAGCACTTGGAAATTATATGGAATTCAATCATAAAATGATAAAGTGGTAACATTTATTAAATAATTAAGAGTAGGATTCGACGTGACGCCCATCAGTATCCCTGCACAGCTCAAATCGTTCCGCAGCATTTCTAAACACATTCTGGAGCATTTGCGGGGTTATGTTATCTGCAGCAGTTCGTATACGTGTACGTAAGTTTTCAAGACTCGTAATCTTCGTCTGATAGACGTGCGATTTGATAAAGCCCCATGCAAAGAAATCTAAAGGGGTTAAATCTGGTGATCTCGCTGGCCAAGGTCTGTTGCTTCCGCGTCCGATCCAACGATTTGGAAAACGTCCATTTAGATAATCCTGAACAATTTTGGCATAGTGACAAAATGGTATTTTACAGACAAGTGATATAAGGAAATTTAGCTGATTTAAATATTGAGTTTTTCACTGAACGGAAATAGCTTTTATATTATATATATATTTTATATATATATATATATATATATACAGGGTGTCCCCTAAATCTGGAACCATAGGGTAAAATAAGTAATTCATGTTTTTCCGTTTATGCAAGTGCCCATGATGTCTTTGAGTAAGGAAGAACGCATCCAGGTAATTCTGCTAGTAGGAAATCGGAGTCAGAGGGGGGTCGCTGAGGAATTTAACAGTGTGCATCCGGACCGCGCGCCGATAACACACAGCTGTGTCAGCAAACTTGAAGCAAAGTTCAGGGAAACAGGATCCATAGGAGATAAACCACGCTGTGGACCGCTGAGGACATCCACCGACGATGACACAGCCGCTACAATATATACAATATATTTGTACAGTAGGGTGGAGCGTTTTTGGGGGTTTTTCACAAGCTTTTGAAACATGGTTCGTAATAGTGTAGAAAATGTGTTATGACCTGAAACAAAGTGTGTATTACATTTCTAGCCTCCTACATTAATATCTTCAGGTGCCAATCTCACTCCATATTTATGAATATATTGCGAAATTATAGTGATATTTAAAAAAATAGACAACTGGAAATTTATTTGTAACTTTTGGATTATGGATTGTAATAGTGTGGAGAATGGACCAAAACCTTATAGTAAATGTGTTCTAAAGTTATAGCACCTTAACTTAATGTCTTCAGGTGCCAATCTTACTCCAAATATGTAGATTTATGGCAAAAAATAGCAATATTCAGTAAAAGGCATAAATGGAAAGTTCTATGTAAGTTTTGAATTAAGATTCCTAATAGTGCGCAAAATATGCTGTGACTTGATAGTAAGCACGTATAAAAGTTGTAGCCTCCTAAGGATACATCTCCAGGTACCAATGTTATTACCTAAATTTATGAATTTATTCTGAAAAAATGGTATTTTACAGACAAGTGATATAAGGAAATTTAGCTGATTTAAATATTGAGTTTTTCAATGAACGGAAATAGCTTTCATATTATTTGCATTGATTTTTTTATTTCCAGATAATAATTGGTTCCATAAATACAGCTCTTCGTTCATTCTGACTGTCACGTAAATTCGTATACAGCCCGAATGATCCAGAACTCACTACGAGGAGGTGGCTGTACGTTGAGTTCCACCCATGCCCAACCCTACCACCCAACCATATGGACATGATTTATGTAATGAAAACTTTAGTCAATATCTAATTATATTCGAAATTCAGATTTGGTTTCAAATGAGGGCACCATTTTCCCTGCTACCATTCTCGATCGATAATATCCGTCTCTAGATCCTGCTCCACACACAGCAGACGATGCTTCTGTAACTAACTTGATGACTCGTTCAACAGCTTGAGTATGGCATGGCATTTTGTTGAAATCCTTCACTTCTCTATTAGCAATCATTGTATCAATTTCATCGTCGGAAACACAATCGCGCGTCATTGGGGGTTCAGTTTCTGCGATGTCATGCCAATTAATCATGTTTGTGTAGTCTGTGGCTTCGAAATTTAACTTTGGGATTTTAAAGAGTCTAAGACTTTTTCCACGATATTGTTCTCTAGCATTCTTTATTCTTCTCCACCCAAGTACTCTTACATGGCTACGCTCATCTTGTATCATGCTCAAAAGTATGTTTTCTGGATGACCGA
Source organism: Bathynomus jamesi (assembly GCA_023014485.1). Lineage (NCBI taxonomy): Eukaryota > Metazoa > Arthropoda > Malacostraca > Isopoda > Cirolanidae > Bathynomus > Bathynomus jamesi. The sequence goes on from JAJOZX010003047.1 coordinate 331,751, forward strand.
AAAATGCATTTCTTTGGATCACTGGTTCAGCAACTGCTCGAACAGAATCGTTCAAAATTCGGGAATACTGAATGGTTTTGAAAACATTAGGAGCTCCATATGCAATTGATTTGCTTTGTTTGATTGTAAACCACATTGGGATATATACGTGCATAACATACGAAACCAAATTTTTCAAATCATCAGAAGGTTCAGGTGTAGCTACGTATAATCTCAGAATACGATTTGCAGTGGTTAACCACCTAGAGTGCACCATCTTGCCGGGATTTCGTCTTGATAGGTCAGTACTACACTCGCCAATTGAAACGGCTTGATAAATATCAAACGAATATTTTTGATCCGTGCTCAAGTCGTCTTTGTCAATAGATGGAATTTCAACTTCAATTTTTTCGAAATGAACAACCGGAAGTGTTTCACATTTCTGCAATTGCTGGCCAATGATGCCAACAAATTCATGAGGTCCAGTGGTTTTTCCATCCAATTTCTCCATGAGGTGGCGTAAAGGAAGCTCATTTGCATGTAACTGACACACAATCCATTGCAAAGGTCTATTGAGATTCATTTCCACAAGCCGAATGACTCCACCTTTCGCTCCTGTGTTCACAGCAGTTCCATCACATCCCATAGCAACTAAATTTGAAGAATCAACGTTATGTGTATTCAAAAAATCGCATATTCCTTTACATATACTGTTAGATGTTCCAGATTCAGAAGTAAAGTGCCCTAGATACACTTGGTCTGGTTCTGCTACCAAGGTTATATGCTCTTCCACAACAACTTTACGATAAAATTTAGAACCTTTCTGTTCTTGGACAATAGTTTTATCCTTGCGACCGTCAAAATAAATACTCATAATTGTTTTTCCTACGCTAGCATCCTGTTGAAGCTCATCACGTTGATGCTTCCTAGCTCTGCGCACTTTACTGCGATCTATTACCAGAGATGGATCAGGCTCAGATGTTTCTTTAATGTCGTGCAAAACAGAACTTGTTATTATGGCAGCTGCTCTATCTGAAATACCTGTACGATCACAAGCTTTTGCAAGTGAAGGGAAGCGTAATCGCTTCAGAGATTTTATGTTTCGACTTTTTCCGCGTTCGCTTCTGATGCGTTTCCGTTTTAGGGAGATTGGCTCATCAAATGTTTCGTCAGATTCTTTTTCTGTATCTGTTGAAGAAGATATATCTTCAAACTGAAAACTTTCTGAATATGAAGTCGATGACATTACTGGCAGTTGTTTTGAAAGATACAAACCTCTACTGCTTTTTCTAACTTGTGCTAATTGTATTTTTTTTAGAAGCAGAAACATCAACTGATGCTATGGCCATTTCTCTTTTTCTTTGGTCTTTTAGGAATTCTTGTTCATGTTTCGGTACTCGATTTGATTTTTGGCATTTGCAGGATTGAAAGTTTTTACATTTACAAGCGGCAATATCAAAAAGATTTTGAACATCATCTTTAAATTTTTTGCACTTATCTAAGTAAGACTCCGTTTGTTTCATACCTTTAGGCTCTTTTAATATAGATCTATATTTTGTATGATAATCTTTTATTTTCTTTACAACGCGGTTGAAGGATACAGTTGGAATTGATGCTTTATTGTATAATGAAATTAAGTTTTCTGCAACCGCCGATGATATTTCATGAACAGAAGGATCTTTACTGTTTAACTCTTCTTTCAGTCGTCTTCTTTCATATATATAGCATTTCATAACACCCTCAAATGTTGGTTGAACACGATGACTCAGTTCTTCTCCATTGCCAAATATGTGACAGTCCGTTGTTCTTGACTGCCGAGGCATTCTTTTAGTTGCCATGTCTGACCTGATTATAAATCTTTTACTATACAAGATTTATAATATATAATCCAAATTTATAAAAACAAGATCACAAAAGTGTAAGAGAATGTGCTGAAATGCAACATCAAATATTAAATAGTGAAAGGATCTGATGTGATTGCGCAAGCGGACAGAACGTAACACCTTACCGCGGCAACAGCTGGTCTAACACTAACACACTGTGTTATGCTGGCCACACACGTAGGTGATTGGCGTGATGATTTTATGGCGATTGGCATCAATATGCCAATCGTCACCATGTGTGGGGTACTATTACATATAAATTTGTTTATTTACGGAGTCGCTATATATAATTTGTTGTCAAAATAAAGAGGTTTTAAGTTTTTATTGGAAATTCATTGGCATATTGGCACCTGAAGATATTGTCTTAGAGAAAAACGGTTTTGTCACTTTGCATTCAACATACAATAGCACATTTTCCGCACTATTACTAATGTCATTTCAAAAATCAAGGAAATCGCTCCACCCTATTGTAGAGTCCTATGATAATAATTTAAAGTTAAAAAAATTACATAAAATGTAGAGAGGTAAGAACTGTAGTCGTTGAGGGTTGGTTTTGTAGTAAGGATATATATAGGGATTCGAAAATGCGGAGGTCGGTTGGTTGGTTGGTATGCTGAATTGATAATTTTGAAATTGGTGGGGAGCAGTGGGTGACTGTGGTGTCAATGATCTCTTATTGATAATTTCGATGGTTTATTTTGTGATGTTCTGGTAGAAATGCCGCGAAGTTCGTCCACTCTTGTTTCATATTGGCGAATGGTTCTGCCAATATAACTAGCTTTGCAGTGAATACAGTTGAAACAGTAAATAGTGGATGAGACAAGGGGCTGGGTCTTTTTCTTTATGGGTGAGATACGATTTAATGCTATCATTATTGGTGAATACAAATTGAAGGCTAATTTGAGGTTAAAGAGGAATGAGTAGGTGGCGAAGTTCTGATTGTATTTTGTAACTAATATAGTCGTAGTAGGGAAAAGAAAAGTAATGTACAGTATATCTTTTTTAACATTGGGGACTTTAAGGGGGGTTGATAAATGTTGTTAAGAAAATTCCTAGTTAGAGATTGTAGTAAATGTTTTGGGAAAGAGTTATTAATGCTGAAACTGTGAATTAATTCTATTTCGTTGTGGAAGGATAAGCAGGAGGAACAAAGTTGGTAAGCACGGTGGATTAAGATTTTAATGGTTAATTTTATACAGTAAGGGGATGTGGCTTAAATAGTTTGAACCTAGGCCTGTATATTTAGGTTTTCGATATATGGAAGTACTGACTTTATTATTTTGTTTTGCTATTGTTATATCTAAAAAGAGTAGGGTGTTGTTAGATTCGTCTTCTTTAGTGGACTTGATGGTTTGATGCTGGGAATTGAGATACTTAAGAAAACGAGG